>CP092867.1:67917535-68158792 GCA_030710605.1 Cordylochernes scorpioides | reverse complement strand
GGTGAAGATCGTGTGATAAGTCACCACTTTATACACCAGTGGCCTCCAAGATCGCCACACTTGACGCCTTGCGATATTTGGCTATGGGGGTACATTAAGTCGTGTGTTTATTGAGGCCAGCCTACCACATTGGCCAAGTTGAAGGCTTCTATCAGACGGCACGTTTTATCAATTTCAATAGCTATGTTATTTAATGCTCTCCAATCTGTTATCTATCGTTGGAAGGCGGTGTTTGAGAGTGAAGGGCGTCACATTGGGTAAGGATAGTGACCTAATACAAGAGAGAAGGCAGTTACCTCATGTGTTATATAAGCTGTCATGTATTATATTATCTAACAATATTTTGCAGCTCTTTGTGTTGGGTTAAGGGCATAATAAATGCTGTCCTCACATATTGACTCTTTTTTGTTTGTGAACAGTATTTTTTTTTGTTATTTGCTCACATCTTATATTGTGTCGTGCAGACCAAAGTGTTATAACTTCTCGAATAACACTGGTACACACAATATTACCCGTTTTGTTTAGTTTATCGCTTTTCGCTCATTAGAAGAAATAGCATAAGGAATATTCTCTATACACCTCTAACATCACGTTATTCAAGGCAAAAGGTCGATCTGAAAAGGATTTTTATTTGAGGGGATACATTTTATTTTTTTTTTACAGTATAATAAGTAATGATAACATTTGAAAAGCCCATAGAATATTTGTAATAAACTATGACAAATATATCTGTCACCTCTCTCTTTATTTCATTTGTTGGATCTTGACAAATTTCCATTTAATAGTCAAGAGTCGCCAATTTGTCAAACACTATACATTTCTTATAGCAAGAAATCATATAGGTAGTGCCATCATAATTTTTGGCACTATATTAACATTTAAAAAATCAGCGTATTGATTTCAGAAGTGTTTTTAGAACATTCAACTATTTCACAAAACCGTATCTAAAATATATATAAATATATATATATTATTAAAATAAATAGTTTTGTATTTAAATTTATCTTTATTTCTTTGATTATTTAAATCCAAATTATAAAATTTGTAAATTGTTATTAATTAATAGAGAGAGAGAGAGAAAAAAAATCCTTTACTTCTTATACATCATCATATATATTTATAATTAATAACAATAAAATTTAACAACGTAACGTCTTTTGCAGTCGGCTTTTACACTTCATTTAGACATACTCTAATTTGTATATAGAATAATAGAAGTTAGAATATATTTAATAGTATAATTTTTAGTAGTTAGAGAAAAGAGAGAAAGACAGAACCATGCACTTTTATTCAAACTAATAATAAGAGAAAAATTTTTTTTTGTAAAGAAGGTAGATAAGATTGTTAGTATATATATATATATTTTTTTATAATTTTATATTTTATCCTTTTTTATATGATTTTTTTAATTTTTTTTTTATTTTATAATATAAATATATCTAGTTGTATTTAGTAATAAATCTATAATATGAATTAACTTTTGTTATAAGTTTTGTTATTATGTTTTGAACCCTAATGGTAGACCAGACATATACAAACAAATTTTAAATGAATTGATTAATGGAAAGAGAGATCTGCTTGACCGGAGATTTTCAAATAGAAATCAAGCGACATTTCACTCCTGCTCTATTATGTCATAGAACTCTCTTCAACCAGATTTTATGTGTTAATATTAAGTTGCTTCAGTGAAACATTTATATGAACAGGTCCAACAAATACAAGTGTTAAGGAACTTCCAACTGTAAACCTACCTCGATATAAATATATATATATATATATATATATATATATATATTGCTACATGTTTTAATTTGCATTTATCTATTTTACATTTGGCGAAATGGTGTTTTATTAATTTATCTTCTGATATTATTAATGTTCTTTACTGGCATTCAAAAAGAAAAAAATACGTGTCAATCAGTTATATTTTAAATTTATCAAACAATTTGGCCGCCTAATCTCTGAGTCTGGTAGAGCGCCATCTAGCGAATATTTGCCCTGAAAAGAGTCCCCATTGCATCCTGAACACAATGGTGTTTACCGCATTGCTCTAGCGCAAATATTCGCTGAGTTATTAATTTTTAAAGTTGTACAAGAATTTTGGATCACCCTGTAATATTGACTGTATTTTGCATATTACTTGATGTTAAATCATTTTGTTAAATTATATTTTTTGCCTATTACTGTTGACTTTGCTTAGAATATTTTCAATGAAACTGATTCCAATAAATATTAATTAAACATTATATTTATTGATTTACAAGAGAGAGAACAAAATATAAAAGGGAAACTAATATTCAACAAAGGAACTTTTTTCTGTTTTGGTTAGCGCCTATTTACCTGTGAGCTTACACACACTCTATGGAACAATTAATTAATATATATACACCACACGTGTGTAAGCCCTAATCAGCAAGTCCAAGGCTATCTGCACATTTCCGTAGTCTGTCCTTATAGTCCACACCATATATTTGATTGCATCCACCAGCAACCAGTCTGGCCTTTCTTTTATATATCCCGTTATTTGATGTTTTCTTCATACTGTAGACCCATTTATTATTGATGACTTTCATGCCATTTTCCCTTGGTACTAGTGTCCATAATTTATGCTTCTCTATCTCACTGAGCTCCGGGATATATTGATCTATTTCCATAATTAAGATTTCATCATTCGTATCTTTTATTCTTTGTGAGCGTCAAACTCCTTCTTTGATCAATTTTCTTTCTTGTTCTTCAAGTCTTGCTTTGTGCCGTTCTTCTAAGATGCTCTTTGTTTCTCCTTTCTTTCTTCCTCCTTTTGCGCATCTTTCCTCTATCGGTTCAGTTTGTGATGAGTCATTATCATAGTCATCTCCTGGTGTCACTAAAGTATTTTCCTGAGACTTTATTTTACTCTCTGTGACAGGATTGTCTTCTCTCAAGATAAAAAAAAGTCTTCAACTATTTCTTCACAATTTCCTTTATAGGTCAAATTATCACAATTAGTATCTTCCTGAATATCATTTGCATAATCAATTCCTCTCTTATCTTCACTAAATTTTACTGATCTGACTTCATGGATTCTCTTTGTCATTATATAATATATTCTGTAGGCTTTTCTTTTAATGGAATAACCAATAAATATTCCCTTTCTACCCTTTGGTGAAAACTTGTTTCTTCTTGGTTTGCTCTCAAGCCAATGTGTAAAACATCTAAATATTCGAATGTGTTTGACCGATGGTTTCCTCCCATTCCATCTCTGTATAGGTGTATGGTGCTTGATAGACCTGTGGGGGGTACAATTCTTAATGTATGTAGCTGTAGCAATTGCCTCTGCCCAAAACTTCATGGGTAATTTTGAGTCAATTATTAAGGTTCTCGCTGTATCTATAAGAGTCCTATTTACTCTCTCTGCGACTCCATTACTTTGTGGTGAGTATGTGGTGGTAAGTTGGTGATGGATCCCATTTCTCTTGAAAAGTCCTTCAAATCTAGAGTTACAAAATTCAGTTCCATTGTCGGTTCTTACATCTTTTATTCTAAGACTTAATTCGTTTTCGGCTCTTGCTTTAAATTCTTCAAATCTTTCAAAGGTCTCATATTTTGATCTCAGGAAATATACAAAGATTCTTCTACTGTAATCATCTACTATAACAATAAAATACTTAGATCCTCCTGAAGATTGACACAGCATTGGTCCACATAAATCCATTTAAATCAACTGCAGGGGCTTAAGTGTATAATTTTCCGTAGTATTATATGGCTTCTGAACCAGTTTTCCCATTATGCATGCTTCGCACTCTGCTAACCTTTCAAATTTTAGATCCAATCCTCTTAAAATAGGTCCTTGAATCATTTTTTAAAAGTATTCTTCATTTATATGGTTCAATCTTTTTTGCCATACACTTGTATTGCTATTTTTATTTGATAAATGTGTACTCGTATTTATAACCATGACATTTTCTCTTTTATTTTTTGCTATTGGTACATTTCTTAGTTTTGTTTCCCTCATAAACATTATATCTTTAATATATGCCTCAGCAACTAAATCATTCCCTTCATTATAAATTTTTGCTCCATCCTTATTGAAAATAGCTGAATTTCCTTTGTTGACTAATTCGTATACTGACAAGAAATTATTCCTTAAATTTGGTACATGTAAGATATCTGTTTAATTTAGTTAGAATATTTATGTTTATATGAAGGTTCAATATAATTTTTCTATGATTGTGTAAATATTCATTGAATTTATCATCATCACCTTTTTTTGTTTACAAAAATGTTATATGAAAAATAAAGTAATGTAATTGAACGAAGTGGTTGCCCTCATGTTTACTGATCCAATGTTTTAATAATCTAAGGTTTATGTTGTAAGAAAATTATACATTGGTCCCTCTAGCCGGATTGAACGTAAGTAAAAGTCAAGTAAAAGTCAAGTTAAAATTTATTTTTAAAAAAAGGGGCAACTTATAAGTATTTTGTAACCATATATTTCAACTAAAAGTATTTGGGAAGAGAATTTAATAGCAATTATGGATGTAGAAACTTTAATTGAAAAATTAAAAAGGATTAAAAAAAAAACTATAAAAGGCATAGAGGAAAATATCGAATCCATTGTGTCTATGGTAGATATTAATGCAACGAAATGCAAACTAGATTATGCAAATAATTTGATGAAAATTAGTGATGTTTTTTCGCAGCAACTTGAGGATGATGATTTGAATGACGAAGTGGAAATTTGTATAGATAAGTGTATAAGATTAAAGTGTGAATTAGATTTGAAGCATAATGGGCAAGAACCATCTGAAAAAAAAAAGAAGTTAATTTACATGTTAAAATGCCTAAACTTGAGTTGCCAACTTTCAATGGCAGATTAGAATCATGGCTTTCATTTAAAGATCTGATGTAAATGGACTTATAAAAATAATTGAATATTAAATAATCTATATATATAAAAATGGATGTTTGTTGGTCCGTTGGTCCGTCCGTCCGTCCGTTCGTGATAATCTTCTACATCGCTCAATCAATCGTGATGAAACTTTGGGAAGATGTTTAGTATACTACCGGGATGGGTTCTGGCTAATTACTTTTTAGAAATAACCTTTCGTTGCATTTTTATTTACAATAAAACGTAAATTCACTCGCAATCAGCGCCCCCTCGCGGCAGACGTATGGCCTGAAATAGCCTCGCATGAGCTTATTTGTAACGTCAAGCTCAGCCTATAGGTTAGGTACACAGCTTCGTACCCCCGCAACCTAGGTTCGAGGCTCAGCGTGGGTGTTTTTTTTTTTCATATCTTTTATATTATTGTAGCAAATTATTAAAAATATTATTTTATTTAAAATGTAGGCTTTTTAAAATAAAAATTAACATAAACAATTTTTAAATTATATTTGTAACAAACCTAGGTTCGAGGCTCAGCGTGGGTGTCTTTTTTTATTTTCATTTCTTTTATATTATTGTAGCAAGGTCTGTTTTTACAGCATTATTATATTTTGATTGGTTTATTTTAAGTATGTTTGTTATGAAGGCTCTATGTAATACTATTTAGAGCACATTTTACATTTTAAACACCTAAGCCCCCCTCTTTTTAATATTGTAGCAAAGTATTAAAAGTATTATTTTATTTTAGATGTTTGCCATGAAACTTTGGGAAGTTGTTTAGTATACTATCAGGACGCATTCTGGCGAATTATTTTAGAATAAATATATATAATATTTATAAATATATATAAATATATTAATATAAATATATAAATATATATAATATTTGTGCATATATAAATATTTTACAGAAAATGTGAGAACGTTCTATTTGAATATCTCGAAAACAAAAAACAATACATATAAACGAGTTCACTGACATTTATTAATGCAGTAATTATAATCAATGCTTACAATGAAGGGCTATATTATCTATATATATAAAAAATCACTTTCAAATATATTAACGTAACGTTCCATTCTCAATCCCGTAGGGCTTTAGATCGCCTAAAACATTTTTATCTTTATAAGTGAATATTAACTTTACTGTACTGAATATTTTAGTATAATGTTAATATAACATATTATAATTTAGCCACAGCAACGCGTGGCCGGGTTCGCTAGTATTATATAAATATAAAATGTTTATTTATAAATATATAATAAAAATATATAAATATAAAATATAAATATAAAATATAAATAATAATTAAATGATAAAATATTAATTAATTAATTTATTTATTGGATTTTGGCGAAGTTAAAATAAAGACATTCTGTCGAGAGATACGTAAATTTTGATTGTTTAATTTTTGGATTAAATTTGTTTTGTTAAATTGTTTTTATAAAACGAAAATTGCAATTATACCGCGAATGTTTCTTTTAAACAAAAAATCGAAATTTATTTTAAAGAGAAAAGGCGATTTTTTCTAACTTTAAGGATGAAGTATTATAGGATGAATTGTGAAGAGTAATGACAAACGGAAAAATAAAAGTGTCCAGGGATGGGAATTTCCCAGGGATTTCCCATCCCTGGACACTTTTATTTTTCCGTTTGTCATTACTCTTCACAATTCATCCTATCATACTTCATCCTTAAAGTTAGAAATAATCGCTATTTCTCTTTAAAATAAATTTCGATTTTTCGTTTAAAAGAAACATTCGCGGTATAATTGCAATTTTCGTTTTACAATCATAAGCCGCGTTATATTGTATTTTAAATTGTTTTTATGTAAATATTTTTAAAGAAGATAAATAAACTTCTTTTATTTTATAAATTCTGATATCTTTTATTTTGTTTAATATAAATGTGTTTATACTATTTCAAATAAATTATTTAATGAGCAATATAACAATGGCGAAGAGGATTTCGTTCGAACCATATATAATGAAAGAAGAACCTTTTGAAAATTATATTCAACGATTCAAACAGTACATCTCTGTGAATGAAATCGAAGGTAAGAAGATTGGTACCTTACTTATCGCACCTAGAGATGTTTGTGCATTAGAATTCGAAGAAATTGTGAGTGTTTTAATTACTCATTTTACACCGAAGCTAAATATCATTTTTGAAAGATATGAATTCAGCCAATTAGTTCAGGAATATGGCGAAAAAATAGAAGACTATGTCCTTAAATAAAAAAAAAAAACAGGCTAATAGGTGTAACTTTGGCTTAAATTTTGAAGAACACCTAAGGGATAAGTTCATTTCAGGAGTTTCTAGTCAAGTTATTTTGAAAAGATTACTGCAAGAGCCTGAGCTCATTTTTAATATGGCAGTAAATATGGCTACCACAATAGAATCGTTAGATTGTAATTGGATAATTGGAATTGGAAAAAAGAACATGATCAGGCTTTCGAAAAATGTAAAAATTTGATTAATACAAAAACTTGTTTGACACATTATTCGCAAGATTTACCCCTTTATGTTACTTGTGATGCATCAAACTATGGTATAGGAGGATATATTTCCAATATTGTAAACGGCAATGAGAAACCAATTACTTTTGTTTCGAGAACAATAAATGACACGGAAAAGAAATATTCCCAGATAGAAAAAAAGAAGGTTTATCAATATTCTTTACCTTAAACAGGCTAAAACAATTTCTTTACGGAAGAAAATTTATTATTAATACAGATCACAAACCATTACTAGCCATTTTTGGCGATAAAAATAATTTACCAGCCTTAGTGGCAAATAGATTACATAGATGGTCACTCTCAATATTAAATTTTAATTTTGAAATTAAATATACTAAGGGAACTGAAATACCTCTTGCAGATTTTCTTTCAAGATTTCCAAATCCTGAAAAGGGGGAGAAGGAAGAGGAAATGGGAGAAATATTATTAATAGAAAATTCAATATTAGATTACTTCTTGGTATCGGACAAAACCCAAGAAGATCCAACTCTTAGAAAACTATATAAATTAGTCAAGTATGATAAGTATGATATTGACTCAGATGTAGATATAAAACCTTATATTAGAATTAAAAACGAGATAGCAATAGTAAGAAATTGCCTATTTTTCGGAAATAGAATGATAATCCCCGATTCCTTAAGAGAATATGTTTTGAATATCATTCATGAAAATCATATTGGAATAAATAAAATGAAGACTCTGGCCAGAAGTTCTGTCTATTGGCCAGGAATGGATGAGCAAATTGAAAAATTGTCTAAAAGCTGTAGCATTTGTATGGAAAACACATCAAAGCTGCCAAACCAGGAATTTACGGAGTGGACTCCACCAAACAAAGTTTGGAAGAGGATTCATCTTGACTATTTCTATTTTCCGGGAAAAACCTTTTTGATATTAGTGGATGCGCATTCTAATTGGATAGAATGTCAAATGGTTCCAAATACATCGGCGGGATTCTGCATAGACTTTTTGAGAGAATGTTTAGCGAGATATGGTATCCCGGAGGTGGCGGTAATGGATAATGGGCCCCCGTTTAGAAGTTATTAAATGAAGACATTTTTCGAAAGAAACGGCATACATGCGATGTTTAGCCCCGCCTACCATCCAGAGAGCAACGGACTAGCGGAAGTGTCTGTAAGAGAGATAAAAAAAGCTATGAGAAGAATTATTTCGGAGAAAAGAGAATTACCCCTTGAGTTTGCTTTGATGAAGGCATTATATGCATATAGATTGAGTCCTTTGACTAGAACGGAAAAATCCCCTGCTGGAATATTTTTAAATCGCGAGATTAGAACGAAGATTTCCATGTTGAGTAAGAAATCAGTAAGAGTAGGGAGATTGAAAAATAAAAAACAGAGCAATAGCTACAACATAAATGATAGAGTAAGATACAGATGGATGGAAAGAAGAAAAACGAAAAGGATGTTTGGGATTGTAAAGAGAATAGTAGGAAGCGCAACAGCTGTATGATAGAAACTGATGGAATTGAAAAGAAAGTACACACTAACTATATGAGGAGAAGTATGCTACAATAGTAGCAGAATCTACACCTGGACCATCGGCTGAATCTACACCTTCCCGGAGATATCCACTACGAGAGAGGAGACCACCGGATAGATATGTACCTTAATAAGTGTTGCTATTTTAAAAAAGGGGGAGTTGATGTAAATGGACTTATAAAAATAATTAAATATTAATAATTAAATATTAAATAATATTATATAAATATAAAATATATATGAAAACACAATAGAAAAAATACTTTTATTTTTTTCTATTGTTTTTTCATGTGTTAAGCGTCTTAACGCAAATTTGGCTTTAAATACCCATTTCTTGATTTTTCGGGAAGCCATTGGGACCAAAAAATATTTTTGGTCGCAGTGGTTACAGCCTTCTCCACGCTGACGAGCGCCAACAGCGCGAAACGCGTTCGTGGATGGCTTTTCTTGATTTATCAAGAAATTGGGTTGGCCAAATATCACGGAGCAAGCTAAATAAACGTTTAGTTTATTTTTGCTCCACTAGATGGCGCTCTGCCATCTAAAAAGCACATGTGCTTGTGGTTAGGAGATGCCTTCTTTATTTTTAAAAAATATATATATTTATATATAATATAAATAGGAGGACTACTTACTATCAAACCTCCCTTTGAAAATTAAACGACTTATAGCCCGTCAAAGGATTCTATGGCTACTTTTCCGCGAGGATATCACAGTATTTTGAAACAGCGACCCTTTAAATTGCTACTTCTGCAATGTTGGCATCCAAGACAATTTGGTCCACTATCTATTCCATTGCCCATTCCTACATGAAAAGAGACTGGAAATTCGCGAAATTTCGGAGCTAGCTCCCTACAATTAACAACATGTATTTAAAATCTTTACTGCTCTCCTGCTGGATAAAACATTTGTTTATAAATATTTTAAATTTTCAAGGCGATTGATAAAATGAGAGAAGAGGTGCTCAACTCCACAGACAACGGCTGATTGCTCCCCCTCCCCTCTAAATTGCTTTTCCTCCTCACTCATGTACATATATAACATTTAGGGGAATCCCCTTGTAAGACAATAGTGTCTTAATAAAGGTTTTTGTTGTTGTTGTTGTTGTTGTTGTATAATATAAATACAAAATATAAATAATTATTAAATGATTAAATATTAATTAATTTATTTATTTGATTTTGACGAAGTTAAAATAAAGACATTCTGTCGAGAGATACGAAAATTTTAATTGTTTAATTTTTGGATTAAATTTGTTTTGTTAAATTGTTTTCATGTAAATATTTTTAAAGAAGATAAATAAACTTCTTTTATTCTATAAGTTCTGATATCTTTTATTTTGTTTAATATAAATGTGTTTATACTATTTCAAATAAATTATTTAATGAGAAATATAACAAGATCTATTTTTTTCCTGCAATTGGTTCTAACTCACAAATACTTGATATTGAAAAATTACAATATTTGAAAGGCCAACTGAGAGGCGAGACCCTAAGACTGGTCAACGAATTTCAATTACGGCCGATAATTATGTTGAGGTTTGGCAAACTTTATTAACAAGATATGATAACCCAAATGATCTAATTTTCACCCAAATAGATAATGCATTAAGATTACCAAAATTAGCCGATGACAACCATAATTCAATGTTTAAACTTCTAGATAGCTGCAACGAAATAGTAAGAACAGTGAAGGTATTGGGTTACCAAATCGATAGTTTATCTGTGGTATTTTTCGTCAAGATCATACAAGATAAGCTTGATAAAACCACAAGAAAACAATGGGGATTGCAGAACAACCCAAGAGTTGTGCCTTCAATTAAGGATTTAATGGAATTTTTGGAAATTCACGCAAAAAGCTTGCAGAATTTACCAAATAAAGATTCAAATGTGGAGAAACATTCAATGAAAAGGGAATTTCAAAAGGTGAATGTTTATAATTCATATATGATAAAATGTCTTAAATGTTAAGGTGCACATGCTCTTTCAAACTGTAATTTATTTTCTAAATTTCCTGAGTCAGAGAGAGTGAATTTTGTTAGCTCGGCTAAATTGTGTTTCATATGTTCAAAGCCAAACCATTTAGCAAAGAATTGTTATTGCAAAATCATTTGTCAAATTTGCAAGAAAAGACACCACACTTTGATTCACCAAGAAACCAAGGTTCAAGAAATTGATGAAGGGAAATTTGAGTGTGGAAAAGACATCAAAAATACAACTTGTCTTTTAAGTAATGAGAAATATTTTTCAAATGCCATGCTTACAACCGCTATGTTAATCATAGCGGTTGTAAGCATGACATTTGAAAAATATTTCTCATTACTTAAAAGACAAGTTATATTTTTGATGTCATTTCCACACTCAAATTTCCCCTTGAATTTAATATTCAAGGATAACAATGGTGTGCCTCAGACATGTAGAGCCTTGATAGACTCAGGGTCTCAGGCGAACTTTATATCAGGACAATGTAGAAAAAGACTAGGACTTGAATATGTTACCTTACACTCGCAAATATCGGGAATTTCGGGACATTTTGCGAGTCACTCTTATAGACTTGTGGAGTTTGAATTTACGCCACATTTCAAATCCGATGAACTTTTCAAGGTGAACGCCTTGGTGTTGGATAAGTTGACAAATAATTTGCCAACTCTTACATGTCCAAAGTCAAACTTGGCGCATCTCAAAACCATGCCTCTGGCTGATCCAGATTATAATATTTCTGCTTCCATCGAGGTATTTCTGGGTGCTGAGTTAGCTATGACTCTGTTCACTGGCTAGTCCGTTATCGGCGATGAAGAACAACTAACTGCTACTTCTTCTAAATTAGGATGGCTCCTTTCTGGAAGAGTTTCCTCTAAGGGTAGTAGGAGAAGTATTAGGAATATCATTCAGTCACAATCATGCCTGCCTGGAAACCCAAAATATAGTCGAAAATTTTGGAAATTGGAATCCATTCCTGATGGGACTTCTATATCTAAGGATGAAAATGAAAGTGAAATCCATTTTGTGGAAACACATAGAAGGGATTCCACAGACAAATATGTTGTACAACTGCCATTTCGGAATGACTGCCAATTAGGAGATTCAAGATCCAATGCGATCAAAATACTTTGTTCTTTGGAAAGATCTTTGATTCCACGACCTGAAGTTTATGACCAATATAGAATCTTCATTAAGGAATATCTTGAATTGGGACATATGAGCTTATTACCAAAGAAAGATATCATTAAGGGAAGGTACTATCTGCCTCATCATCCTGTAATAAAGGAAAAAAGTTGCACCACCAAATTGCGAGTAGTATTTGACGCATCAGCAAAGACTGATTCAGGTTTGTCCTTGAATGATGCTTTAATTCCAGGGCCCAAAATTCAACAGGATTTGTTTCACATCATTCTGAGATTCAGAATTCATCCTGTTGCTATAAATGCTGATATCGCCAAGATGTATAGGCGAATTAGAATATCACAAGAAGACTCGGAATTCCAAAGAATTGTATGGCGGAATGATCCTCATGATGACATAAAGGACTATCGGCTAGAAACTCTCACTTATGGGGTTAGTTGTGCACCATTTTTGGCCACTCGTATCATCAGACAGTTGGCTTTGGATGAGAAGAGTAAGTTTCCAAAAGCTAGCAAAATAGCATTGACAGATTTTTATGTTGATGATCTAGTAACTGGAACTTTTTCGGTAGACGAAGGCAAGAATTTGGTGCAAGAACTCTATGGTTTACTAAGTGCAGGAGGCTTCGAACTTCGTAAGTTGACCTCCAATGTTCCTGATGATCCGTCACTTTTACCAAATCATTTAAGATCCGCCAACACAAATATTGGGTTTGAGGAATCCAAGGAATTTGTCAACGTTTTAGGCCTTCAATGGCAACCAAGAACTGATGATTTCACATTTAAGGGAATAGCTCTGCCACTGAACTCTATGACAAAACGAGGAATACTATCACAGGTTGGTTTAATATTTGATCCATTGGGTTGGATCTCACCATTTACGACCACTATTAAATTGATTTTGCAAGAACTTTGGAAGACTGGTTTGGAATGGGATGACCCAATTCCAGAGGAACTAAGAAGGAAGCTGACTTTGATAAACCAGGATCTTCCATCGCTATAGCACATTCAGATCCCAAGATGCGTGGTACCAGGTAATTTTATGAAGGTAGAATTTCATGGGTTTTGTGATGCATCACAGAAGGCATATACTGCATCTTTGTATCTAAAGGTGATCCTCTCAAACACAAGCGCTTAAACATTTTTCTTAGTGGCAACAACAAGAGTCGCACCTATGAAGGTGGTTTTATTTCCAAAGTAAGAATTATGTTCTGCTCTACTTTTGGCAAGATTAGTGAAAACTGTATATGATGACCTTCCTTTTACCATCAATGAAATTTATTTATGGTCTGATTCTACTATAGCCTTATGCTGGATCAATTCCGAGCCGTGTCGATGTAAGACATTTGTGGCAAATCGAGTTGCTGAGATACACCGGCTTGTCTCCGGGGTTTGGTGCCATGTTGATGGAAGGCAGAATCCAGCAGACTGTGCATCACGAGGAATATTTCCATCCCACTTAGTAGAACATCCACTATGGTGGAATGGGCCACCATTGCTAATTGAACCTGCCCTTGAAATTAAGAAATTCATTAATAGCTCCAAGGAAGAATTAAAAAAGAAGAAATAATCAAGACGTACAATTGAGTGTGAAATTCCATCCATTGTGATAAACTGCTCATCATTAACCAAACTGAAATGTATCATAGCTTGGTGCTTAAGATTTGTCAACAACAGTCGAATACCTTCACATTCAAGGAACAGGGAGCCCTTAACATTAAGAAAGTTGAATGATGCCCTGTTGACAGTTGTTAAGTGTGTTCAATCTATTGATTTTTCCTAAGCATCGCCTGTTAAGCAACAAGCCAATCTCGAATAAGAGTATAATATACAATCTATGTCCCTTTTCATATTCAAGGGGAATCATTAGAGTTGGCGGACGATTAAAAAATTTAAATGTTTATGGTGATCGGATTAATCAAGTTTTACTTCCAAGATCACATCATCTTACCACTCTTATTGTAAACAATGTTCATGTCCATAATCTTCACTCATTAACTCAAGCTACGCTTGCAGCAATAAGAAATATATTCTGGATACCTTCTGGAAGAAATGTTGTACGGAAAATTTTAAGGACATGCATGAAATGCGCTAGATTTCGTAAAGAAGCTCCTTTTCAATTAATGGGAAATCTACCTTTTGCAAGGATCAACAGATCGAGCCGTTTTTGGGAACTGGAATAGATTTTGCAGGACCTTTTCTGATTAAACGTAACATGGGACATACACCTTTAACCATGAATGCTTACGTTGCCTTGTTCATATGTTTCAGCACTCGGGCCATTCATCTAGAATTGATCAGTAGTCTGACCACAGATGCTCTCATATCCACAATAAGAAAGTTCATTGCTCGAAGAGGTAAACCAGCAACAATTCATAGTGACAACGCCACTAATTTTGTTGGTGCGCATAAGATTATTGCGAAACTATGTCACAATGCCAGTAAAGTTCTTGCGAATTCAGAGGGAATTCAGTGGAAATATATTCCACCATCAGCTCCACATTTTGGTGGACTTTGGGAACCCGGAGTTAAGTCCATGAAATATCATCTTAGAAGAACAATGGGCAGTGCTTTGCTAAATTTTGAAGAACCAACAACATTGTTAGCACAAATTGAAGCTTGCCTGAATTCGCGACCTCTTTGTCCTCTTTCTGAGGATCCTGAAGATCTACAGGCATTGACTCCTGGTCACTTCTTAATAGGTGGTTCTTTAACAGCGCTTCCCGATTAAGATGACATCATAGCAATGAGTTTGCCAAATAGATGGCAATTAATTAAAAAATCAATGCATCATTTTTAACAAGATGGTCCCAAGAATATGTGTCACAACTTCAACAAAGATCCAAATGGTGTAAGCCCCAACCCAACATTAAGGAAGGATCCCTGGTGTTGATAAAGAATGAACAACAACCTCCACTAGCATTGAAGATTGGAAGAATTTCAAAGGTGTTTCCAGGAGATGACGCTAGAATCAGAGTGGTAGAAGTCAAGACTGCTAATGGGACTCACAGAAGACCTATTGTAAAATTATGTTTGTTACCTTTATAATGTTTTTTGATGGTCCCCCATCAAGTTGGTGGCGGGAGAATGTTTAATTTAGTTAGAATATTTATGTTTATATAAAGGTTTAATATAATATTTCTATGATTGTGTAAATACTCATTTAATTTATAATCCTCACCTTTTTTGTTTACAAAAATGTTATATGAAAAATAAAGTAATGTAATTGAACGAAGTGGTTGCCCTCATGTTTACTGATCCAATGTTTTAATAATCTAAGGTTTATGTTGTAAGAAAATTATACAATATCTTTGATGCGAATATTTTCTTGGTCTTCACTTTTGTATATGTAGTAAGTCTCATATCTCCTTTGGCTGTGGCTTGGGTAGTTTTTCCCTCTCTGCTAGGTTGATTTCACCTTTGTACTCTGTCACATTTTCCATCAAAGTTAGGTTTGGGGTTAAATGTACGGTGCATCCTGAATCTATACACCATATTTGCCTGTCATTTCGCCTATCAGGTGAATCTTCAAATTATTTTACATATGTTTAAAATGCTTGCTCATTAATTCCACTTTTCATAGTATCCACTAGGTTATTCGAATGGTCTCTACTGTATTTGTGATTTATATAATCAGATGTCCATTTCTTTTGATATCCTTGTTTCTGTTTATCTCGAAATTGGCTGAAATTGTTGAACTTTTCTATCTTTAATTCTGTATACTTGTTCATGCCCATTCTCAACCGATTGATTTAATCTCATATTTCTTCTTGACTCCTCTTCTCTTGGAGTTTGTTGAATCTCTTCTACTGTTGTCTCTCTCTTAGATCGTAAGACAATAGCAATATTTTCATACCTTGGATGTATGCCTCTAACAATATGGAATGAAAGTTCTCTTGAGGTGAATTGATGCCCTAATGATGAACTTGTAGCAGCAATATTTTTTGCCCTCGTTATATATTCATCTGCAGTTTCATTATATTTCATTTTAATGTTCTTAATTCTAAGCCTATATCAATACTTTTATCTTCCAAATTGCCTGTGTATGTTTTTCTCAGTGAGTTCCATACTTTCTTAGCATTTGTTTCTCCTATGAACATTCCAGCTTGTTCATTTGTAAACGTAGTGATGATTATCCCAAATGCTTCATCATTTTTATCACTCTAAATCTCCCAAAAACTTTTGTCTTCCATATCAGGTTCTGGATCTGATATTACACATTTAAATAATTTTCTTCCTCTTAAAACTGCGGCTATTTTCAACGCCCATATTTGATAATTATTTCCTGTTAATGGTTCAATTTTTGTTTGGGATAAAAAAATATATTCAGCCATTTTCGCCTTTTGAGCTCATATAAACAAACCATATAATTTAAAAACAAATATATATTTTAAATTTATTTAAATATTGGGTAGCTTTTAAACATGCAATACATAGATATAATTTAACTCAATCTATATAAATACCTTTAATCTTCTCAGAAGTGCTTCAGTTTACGGATCAGTATAAACTTCTTCCTTAATCTTCAGATTAAATATTTTCGCTTTTGAGCTTTATATCAAACAACCACGCTCTGCTACCAATTGTTGACTTTGCTTAGAATTATTAATGAAACTGATTCCAATAATTATTAAATAACATTATATTTATTGATTTACAAGATAGAGAACAAAATATGAAAGGGAAACTAATATTGAACAAAGGAACTTTTTTCTGTTTTGGTTAGCGCCTATTTACCTGTGAGCTTACACACACTCTGTGGAACAATTAATAAATATATATACAACAATTAACTATTGTTTATTTTATCTTAGATATTATATCATATTGGCTAAAGTTCGATTTATTATTATGAATTTATATTATAGTCTATTATTCATAAAAATTGCTATTCTGGAATTTTTATTTTATTAAATATTATCAGGATATATTGTGTCACAATATTATGTCATAGAGTTATGACTGGACATTTTTATTGAATTAATTGCTTATATTATTGTATTGTACACATGGGGTTTATCTACTGGAAATGTTAGGCCAGTTTATCTGCAATTTTGGAAAATTAAAGATATATTATTCTGTTTTTAAAAATTTTGCTGGTGTTCATACATTATGTTGCCAACTCTCCTTCCAGTCTCCCCCACGTATTTAACTTTACAATTATTAGATTCTATACGATAAATTGATTATTTTTACACACTAGATTATCAAATATTATATATTTTTTAGTTAATGAATTTCTTACTATGATACTTGTAATAGGGGAATTACTGAAATATATATGCCAAATTATTTACTCCATCGAGGTTCTCATTGGAATAGCCAACAATCCAGGTTCATTAAGAGAGGCAACAAACAAGCTTCATTAAGATAGCCGACAATCAAGGCTCTTTGGGATGGTAAGCAATACAGGTTTATTAAAATAGTCAACAATCAAGATTCATTGGAATAGCAAACAATCCAGGTTTTCATCTTCTTCTTTTTTATCTCCACTCAATCATATTAGGGTGTCAAGCTTGTAATGCTTGAGACTTTTGATAGTGTCTTTCGGGGATGAGTAGCACATATCAATGGATGAGTCAATACAGTCAATAATGTGTTTTGGGGTAGCAGGTTGAAAATTGCACTTAGTACATAGTGGGAAAACCTTGCAACCCTTCTGGAAAGTCATTGTCCGTAAATGACCAGACTTAAGTCTGGAAATCAAAGACTGTTGTTCTCTTGGGAGGACAGAACTGGAGCTTGTCCCTCCTGCTCTGTGCCAGTCATGTGCAGCATTAGATTTCCATTCCTGCAAGCATTGGGTTTTGATGGTACTGAGGAGGTCTCTTTCGTCTTGTTGGGTGGTCGATTCTCTGGCTTCAGGTAGGCCAAGATCTCCAGCCTTTGCCAGAGAGTCTGCCAGCTCATTTCCAGGAATTCCATCGTGACAGAGTGACAACCATCATGATTGGGTGAAGTAGAATGCGTCTGACTTTGTCATTAAGACTGGGAGCACTACGCAGTGGCCTGCCGACTTAGCTCCAAAGGAAATGGCCGCTTCTGACATGAGGAACAGACGCCATGTCGCCAGATTTTCATGATATTCAACAATTAGAGTACTATGGTATAGTCAACAATTCAGATTCATTGAGATAGCTAACAACCCAGGTTCATTGAAATAGTCAATACGCCAGGTTCATTTAGATTGACAAATAAGCCAGATTCATTTAGATAGCCAACAAGCCAGATTAATTGTGAGGAAAATCACAATCCATGATCATTGAGATCAGTGTTGGGTAAAATGTAATGATCATATTACAGTTTCTATAATTACAAGTAATTAATAAGGTAGAATTTGTATTATTGATAAAACAAATTGTAATGATACCAAAACAAATTATTGAACTTAATATTATCTATATTAATAAAATGCAAATTTCATAAGAGGACATCACTAAAAACTTTCGTTACAATGCATCAATTTCGACCAAATTTTCAAAATTTATGTAAAACGAGATGGAGCAGGTTTTGCTTAACGTCAAAATATTTTTCCCTAACATTAACATGCGTAACTTCGCTGTTATCGATTAAATACAAAAAAATCAACATAGTTAATTTTATTTATATATAAATACAAAATTAAATTTCAACAGAGTTAATATTTTTACATACTAGCTAATAATTTCAATCTAAAAATATAATATAAAAAGCCAACAATGAAGAGTGAATGTAAGATAAAAAGCCAACAATGAAGAGTAAATGTAATATAAAAAGCCAACAATGAAGAATGAATGTAAGATAAAAAGCCAACAATGAAGAGTGAATTTAAGATAAAAAGCCAACAATGAAAGTAAATGTAATATAAAAAGCCAACAATGAAGAATGAATGTAAGATAAAAAGCCAACAAAGAAGAGTAAATCTACTTATATAATTGCCTTATTCTGTCTGTGTGAAGTTCACTGTGTGAAGTTCACAGATAGATTTTGGTCAGAATATAATATAAAAAGCCAACAATGAAGAGTAAATATGATATAAAAAGCCAACAATGAAGAATGAATGTAAGATAAAAAGCCTACAATAATGAGTAAATGTAATATAAAAAGCCAACAATGAAGAATAAATTTAAGATAAAAAGCCAACAATAAAGAGTAAATATAATATAAAAAGCCAACAATGAAGAATAAAGGCAATGTGACACGGCAATGTGACACGGGGAAAAAATGTTCACTAGATAAAACTATGATTTTCTAATGTAGAAAATTAGGAAAGACAAAATTCAGGATGACACGGCACACAGGGACCGGGAAAAAAATGTTCACTTTATCGAGAGATTCAAATTTACGAGTTTCAAAATACCAAAATATATATATATATTTTTAAATAAGTTTTTAGAGAATTGTTTTAAAAAATGTTCGCTAGACAAACCTTTACTCGGGTAAAACCCCGGGCGAAGCCGAGTACGTTTTATAAGTTTATAGAGAATTGTTTTAACAAATGTTCGTTAGACAAACATTCACTCGGGTAAAACCCGGGCGAAGCCGGGCACATCCGCTAGTATACAATATTTATCAATTGAGATTTTGTCTTATACATTTTTTTTTCCATTTCGCTATATAATCACTAATTTAATATCTCTCACGATAAATTAGATTAAATAAAATATAGTCATGATATAATTTTCCAACACTAGATAAGATAGTAAACAATTCTTGTTCAATCGGATAGTCAACAATAAAGGCTCATTGGTGTAACCAACATTCCAGGTTCTTTGATATAGCCAACAATCCAGTTACATTGGAAGAGCCAACAATCCAGTTACATTGGGATAGCCAACAATCCAGGTTCATTAAGATAGCAAACATCCTGGTTCATTAGGATAGCCAACAATCCAGTTTGCTCATGTGTACTCTATTAAAAAAAAACGAAGATTCATCAAAGGATCTTAACTCTTGGACAATTCTAAGAAGCGCCACCCTCTAGCCATTACGGTAAACATCTCAATAAATCTATACTTAGCTATGGAAATGTGCTGCCAGGAAGACAGGGAAGGACATAGAACTAAGGTCATGGCCCGCAGATCTCAAGGATCCTTCAAGTTTCCTAATGGTTTTAAGACCAGCTGGCACAAGGCAGCCGAGTACTCAACAGAGGCCGATCGCAGACTTTTCGAAAATATTTGCGTTCCAACGTACTTTTAATCTTAAATACCAATAATTTTATTTTTCAGAAGTCTATAGGATCTACACCACGCTGACGATGTCTAACAGCCCGAAACGCTTATGGTTGCCTTTTCTTGATTCATCGAGAAATATTTATGTTTTCAATATTCTAGAATTAAAAATCAAGAATTAGTTTATGTTTATTCCGAAATATGGCGGAAATCATCAGCAACCTTTAGTTGCACGATCAGCAGATGCCATTTTTTTCTAATTTTACCCCCTCTAGATCCTTTAATTTTATCCCTCTATTGTTCTATTTCATAAAACATTTTATTAACGGGGTATCACCAGATAAGTTAATCTAGATTCCCAATCTATACTACGTTTAGTAGTTTATAAATATTTTCACTTACGCTCCAGGAGCCCGGGTTACCTCTATTTTCTCTCTCACCTATCTGTTTCGAGGCAGTCTGATAGCAACAAGATTGCTTCCTTCCTATTTAGGTTCAATTTTATTGTATTATTATCACCAAATAAGTGTGTGTGATTTTTTTATTGGTAATGAGCTTCAAATAATTCTTGAAAATATATATTAGGTTATTATAAACCTTAAAATCCTAAATAATTGCAACTAGATATTCAATGAATGAAAGGAAGAAAAAATTGCAACGAGTTTCTTTATTCTGAATGTTGGCAAGCTTTCAGGCGTTAGCCTATCTTCAAGCCGATATCGCAAAAATATATATATACAAATAACACAAAATCTAAACTATATATAAGGTGTAGAACAAATCCTACCTGAAGTAAATTAAACAAATTGTAATAAAATATATTGTATACAACGATACATGCAAATATACCGAAAACTTTAAATTAAAAACAAATTCTAAAACTATGAAATTTGAGATACGCTAAAGTTACATAAAAAAGACTAAAATAAGTCTTGGCAATTACAATAAGGCAAAAATAAACAAACCGACTATGTATTTATATAACTAACATAATTCTATTCCAAATCTCCGCGTGTCCGGGTGAGAAACCATGAATTTAGCTATGGGATATATGAAGGTACTGCTGTGGTATATCGATCCTTCTATTAATGCTCTTTTTATCGTTCGAAACCAAGGATTCAAGTATAAGTCTATTATATTTAGAGAATATATTCCGGAAGTAACACTTGACATCTTGTAGGTTAAAATGATGGCCAGTAGAATCCTCATGTTGATAAATAAGAGATCTGCTATCTTGTGTGGTTCCTTACGTTCCTGATATGTTCTTTAACTCTGGTGCCGACAGTTCGGCCGGTTTCCCCACGTAAGAAGCGGTACATTGTTGACAAGATAATGAATAAACTGCATTTTGTTGGTCACTCGGTTCTGTCTTAACCTGAGATTTCGTAATTGGATGTCTGACTATTTGGCCGATGGATCGAGAGCCTACAAAAATAGGCCTAATCCCAAATTTCTTCAATACCTCTGCTAGCCTTTAATTAGTAGGGGAATACTGAAAATAGCAATTAGATCGATATACCTGCCGGTTTTGGAGAGGGAACCCGTTATAAGTGTGTTTCAACACAAATGAGGCTGGGAAACCATATCTCTGGAGGTTTCGGATGATGTTGCTCTTTTCAATCTTTTTGAAGCCTGGTAGGGAGCAATGCGTGATAATTCTTTTTGTAAATGTTTTAACTATGGAAATTTTGTGACTTATCGGGCCAAATGAGTTGAAATTGAGGTATGACGGCTCTCTATTCCTTTCTTATAATAAACGGTAGAATGGAATTTGTGTTCGGTTCTGAGGATGAGTATGTCCAAATAAGGTAAGGCAGCCTCAGTTTCTGTCTCCATAGTAAATTTTATTTGGGGGTTGTAACTGTTCAGAGTGTTTAAAAACAGGTAACCCTTGTCTTCTTCAAACTCGCAAAAGATGTCATCAATATAGGGGTGCCATCTTTTTATGCCAAGGTGTTGGAAGGTAGTGATCCACTTGTCTATTTTTAACATGACTATTTCAGCGGCAACCAATGAAAGTGGGCTCCCCATAGGGGAACCACAAATCTGTTGGTACGAGGGCCATCCAATAAATAAGTTTCCCTATTTTTTTTCTGCGAACGAAACGTTGTAAAAATTAGTTAGTATAGAATAAATGGTCACTAGGATGCGTTGGAAGCTGGTGACCTTCAAAATCACGCTACTCGACCTCGCAAATCCGTAGCGCTTCAGTTTCCATCGAGCTACCACTGGTGAACGTGTCCACTTGCGAACTCCGTTCTGTAATTCGTTTTTTCACGGCGAAAAATTAAACTGTGGTCAAAATTCATCGCAATTCAGTGTCAGTGTATGATGAAGAATGTATGAGCATCCAAATGGTTCGCCGATGGCGTTCATGGTTCTTAGAAGGACGGCAAAACGTGCATGATGACGAGCGAAGCGGCAGCCCCGTTACTGCTACGGACAATGCAGCCGTTGCTGCTGTTCGGAATGTGGTGGAAGCAGATCGCCGCGTCACCATTGACGAAATAATGATTCGACTACCTCCTGGAATCGAAATTAGACGCTCTTCGATTGGAACAATCATGTCAGATGTTTTGAATTCTCTCAAAGTCTGCGCAAGATGGGTCCCGCGTTTGCTCTTGGAAAATCACAAGCAACAACGGATGGAGGCAGCCCGAGCTTTCCTGGAAATGCATCAAAGAGATGGAGATCAACTGTTTTCCCGTATTGTCACTGGAGATGAAAGCTGGGTGCATCATTCAACTCCAGAAACAAAACGACAAAGCATGGTGTGGAAGAAGCCTGAGGAAAGTGCACCAAAAAGGCGAAGGTCACAATCTCTGCAGGCAAAGTTATGGCTATGGAAAACTTCAATTGGGAAATTTTCACACATCCACCTTATTCTCCGGAACTTGCCCCAAGCGACTTCCATCTTTATCCAGCACTCAAGTGGCACCTTGGAGGCAAGCACTTTGCGAATGATGACGAAGTGCAGGCGGAGGTGAACCACTGGCTACGAAGACAGGACACGGCTTGGTACAACAGTGGTATCAAAAAATTGCTACAACGGTACCAAAAATGTTTGGACAGAAATGGTGATTATTTAGAGAAGTAGTCTATGAGTTGTATAATGAAAATAAAAATAACTGCATAATTGTAAATAATGTGGTTTATTTGTTAAAAAATAGGTAAACTTATTTATTGGATGGCCCTCTCGTAGATTAAATAATCAAACTTGAAATTATTCAATGAAAAGCAAAGCTGGAATAAAGTAACAACCCTATTGGTTTCAATGGAATCAGTAGAATTTTGAGCCAGTATTTCTTTCAGATTTTCCACCATTAGATTGTGGGGTAAGCTAAGGAACAAGGATACAACATCAAAGGAGCCCATGATGCATCCCGGATTTGGTTTGGAATTCCGTAATTTAATGATGAAATCAGATATGTTACTAATGGAAAAGGAATTGTAAGAGCGTATCACTGGAGATAGGAATGAAGTTAAGAACCTTGATAATGGCATAGCTGGCGAAAGATGGTACGCTATTATTGGTCTCAGAGGAATATCCTCCTTATGTAGCTTCGGTAACCCATAGATGTAAGGGATTCGGTTGGTGGAAGATGTGAATTCTTTGAATTGGGCGTCGGTTATCAGTTTTTCTTTCTTTAATGATGCCAGTTTTCGCTTAAACAGGGCTACTGTTTTCGAATTAGTGGTTAGGTCGATCTGTCTGAAGACACTTACATCATCTAAAATATTGTGGATTTTCTTTGCATAGTCGAGTCTGTTTATAACCGTGTTGGCTCCTTTCTCTGATTTTGTAATCACAAGATCTGCATTATTTTTGAGTTGTTTAATGGCGGTCATTTCTTCTCTATTTGGTTTGACATCTAATTTGTTCTCTCTGCTAGATAGCCTACTGCCAACTAAGTTCCTGATCTCATTCTTTTCAGTATTTTTGAAGGAGATATAGCTGTCTCTACAGCTCCTATGGTAAGGTAATTGTCTGTTCGATTAGGCATCCTAAACTTGAGTCCTTTCATAAGAACATCCATTTCTATTTCAGAAAGCTTGGTTTCCGTGAGATTAACAATTGAATTAGAGTGAATTTTGTATGGAAAGCCATTCTTTTTGGACCAGTGTTGGAGTATCTTTTCATGTTTCATGTGAATAGAATTATCTTGTTCCCTTACTGCCCTGGTGGTTCTAATGATGAAATCTGTTAAATCATGAATGGGGATTTTATCAATGACTAAGGCTATTAACTGTTTGTTTTTTCCAAAGAATCTGATGGAGGAATGGCATCCCTTGATTCTCATCCGTAAGAGACTCTGTCTGTATTCTATAATCTTTCCCCGAGAAAAATGATTATTCACAGGATCCTTAATTCGCAAGGAAGGAGGTATAAAGCTCACTTGTTTGCAACGGAGGTTAAATGCCAAATTCTTACGCCATCTTGCAAGCTTAAGCGATTTGCGAAATATGATGCTTTTATACTTGTCTAGTTCCATCTGAGACAGTTCCATTTAGATAATACACAATAAAACCCTAAATAATTGCAACTAGATATTCAATGAATGAAAGGAAGAAAAAATTGCAACGAGTTTCTCCATTCTGAATGTTGGCAAGCTTTCAGGCGTTAGCCTATCTTCAGGCCGATTTCGCAAAAAATATATATACAAATAACACAAAATTTAAACTATATATATAAGGTGTATAACTAATCCTACCTGAAGTAAATTAAACAAATTGTAATAAAATATATTGTATACAACGATACATGCGAATATGCCGAAAATTTTAAATTAAAAACAAATTCTAAAACTATGAAATTTGAGATACGCTAAAATTACATAAAAAAGACTAAAATAAGTCTTGGCAATTACAATAAGGCAAAAATAAACAAACCGAGGGAAATTTAAAGAGTAGCAAAATATAAACATAAAAATGACCACTCTGTCAATAAACATAATAAATACTTTGTTACAATATAGAAGAAAGATATAAAAATATATACTCTATAACAAAAAAAATCGACGCACCAATAAGCAGTTGTCCGATTTATATGAAAAAACGTATACAAAGAGGTTTCGACCAAACATGCAAATGATTGAAATTTGGTGGCCGATTTATGCAAAGCAAGAGCTCCAGCGCATCTGAACTGCGCATCCAGCACGAGCATTCTAGACTCAATATTCGGCACGGCACGAGCTGATTTTCAGAATTTCCGTTTAATATTTTAGCAGTACGCCTATTTCTACTGTATCAATGCCTCGCCGAAAGATTCGTGCTCATTACTAACATATGTCAGAGTTTGAAACTGGTCGTGCCATTGGATTGAAAGAGGTTGGTTGGTCTAATCGCGACTAATCGCGCGACATCTGTGTCGAAGTGATGCGGCTATTAGGCGATGTTGGCAGAAGTGGGTCAACAACGGAAGAATGCAAGGTCAGGACGGCAGCGGTCGACCAAGGGCAACAACAGAAGGGGAGGACAGAGCAATTGTCAGAATGGCTGTCGCAGCACCGGAAGCCACGTTACCTACCATCCAACGTGTGACCGGCACACAAGTGCCCAAAATGACCATCAACAGGCGACTGAGAGAGCGGAATCTAAGAGCTCGCCGACCGTTACGATGCCTAGCCCTCACACCCGTGCACCGACAAGTCCAACTACAGTGGTGTCGGGAGCGATCAACTTGGAACTGCTCTGACTGTGGACGTATAGTCTTTAGTGAAGAGTCCCGTTTCTTACTGTGTCCTGACGACCGTCGCAAACGTGTTTGGAAACGTCCTGGGCAGCGTGTGAATGCTGCCCTTACTGTCAAACACCACACAGGTCCACAACAGGGCGTTATGGTCTGGAGTGTGATTTCATTTGATAGCAGGACCCCATTGGTAGTCATTCCTGGCACCCTGACAGCACAAAGGTACGTAGATGACATTCTACGGCCTGTTTTGTTGCCGTTCCTCTCACATCGCCCCGGGCTTACATTCCAACAAGATAATGCCCGGCCACACACCGCACGTGTTACTATGGATTGTCTTCAATCTTGCCGAACTCTTCCGTGGCCAGCAAGATCGCCTGATCTCTAGCCCATAGAGCACATCTGGGACGTGATGGGAAGGCGATTGCAACCATCCCGGAATGTTGACTATTTAGCCCGACAGTTGGAGACAATTTGACAAGAAATCCCGCAGCACACCATCCAGAATCTTTATCAGTCCATGACAAGCCGGGTGGCAGCCTGCATCCAGGCCAGTGGGGTCCAACAACATATTGACATTCTCAATTTGTGACGATCAAACTCTGTAATAAAACAATTAATTGTTCTGAAATTTTAATCGTTTTTTCCCCGATACATGCTCTTTACATATACAATTTTTTGTGCTAATCTGACTACTCCTTCTTGGTGCGTCGATTCTTTTGTTATACAGTGTATATTTTTCATTGGTGGCGTCCACCGCGGAAGACTCGCTATCGATGGACTGCGAAAGTTCTTTGCTAGAAGCAGTTGCGATGCAGGTCGTGCCAGGGGATAGAGCAGAGGGATCCACGGCGGAGATCCACCGCACAGCAAGCTCTCCAACGGGATTCTCCTGTACCATGCCGAATCCAGTTTCAGGCGCGCACTCTGGCTGGTAAGGCGGTTAATGGACGTAGCCAATTCCCGCAGGATGATGGTCATCGCCTCATACACCGCATGATAGGTATTTTCCTACAAGAGACGCTGGCTGAAGGCCCTCAGGTGCTGCGCGTCCAGAAGCGTGGATTGTGGTGAGCTCACTAAGGCAGGCGCACCGTCGGAGAAGTTACCGACAGTCGCCGGAAGCAAGCGTTCAGGAGCCAGCAGATCGGGCGGCCGCGGGAACTAGTTGCTGCTTCGAAAACGCAGGAACCTCAGGCTAGTGGGATGCAGAACTCTGTGGTCCAGCTAAAGGACGCTAGACGCGGCCTCCCAGAGAACCAAAGCCTCTTTCTCCTCGATGTGAGCCAGACGTCAGGAGCCGATCGGGTCAGTCACGTAGGCTGCGAAGCAGCCAAGAGTAGCCGTTGGCACCACCGCCCAGTGAAGACTGGACCCCCTTCAGAAAGACGAGCCGAAGTGGCCCGCGATTTTAAGCAGGCCGACGCCCCCTTAGGGACTGGACGAGCCAGGATGCGCCTGGAAACCATGAGACTCGGGTCATACACACCACGAAGAGCGCCAGCCGCGCATGCAGCCAGCCAATGGTGATTTCAGGTGGAAGGTAGCCGTCGAGGTGGTGCAGGATGAAACCCAGGACCAGGTAGTTAGTTGGGCGGGCTCGACCCACCAGCGACAGTCCGCGAGTGAAGGGTGACCACCTCGAGATGGTTCGCTCCAGCAGTCCCATCAGGTGGGAGTCCTGAGAGGCGAAGGTTTTCCTGAGAAGGATTGTGCAGCCCAGGATTCTCAGCGACTCGGACTTCAGGATATTTCCAAAAAAGAATCCGTCCGGTGCTTCCAGGAACCGCACCAGAGCCCGCAGTTTTTGCTGAAATCGACGGCCACCCCAGACCTCTTCGAAGATCAGGAGCACGAACTCAAGCTGAGCGCTGTCTCTGATGAATAGTACGATTTTATCCGCATAGGTGACCACGCTACCGTGGCCCATCCTCTCGAGGCCCAACTCCAATGTTGAAGAGCGCGATGCTGAAACGGTAGCCCTGCCTACCCCGTTGAAAAGCGGGAATGTCTTGGTGTAGACATCTCCGACTCGGATGGAGGAGTCTGCCTCCCCCTAGAGGACATTGCTCCCCCCAAGGAAGGCGGATAGTAGACGAAGATTATTTTTGTGTCATGTCTCGCTGCCATGGCGACTTTGTCACTCACTCGCGCAATGTTCCAGGAAGAGGACCTTCCCGGAACAGCGTAGGTCTGACATTGAGGCACGAGGTCTGGTAGATGACGACGCAGACGTCTCATGAGCTCGATGCTAAGGACCCTGTAGTCGGTCGTTGGTGGGCTGATTGGCCAGAAAGCCTGTAAACCCGGAACACCGTGCGAATTCGACAGAAGCATTATTTTTCCACGCCTTTAAGAAGAAGGCAAGGCCCCGCGGAGTCGAGAAGCCTCGAAGACTTGCCAAAGAACTTCGGCGAATAGTTTTTAAGAGTCTTTGAAGAACTCGCAGGGTAAACTGTTCCATTCCGAGGCACGGCCGTTTGGAAGGCGGTGGATGGTTGTCACTATCTGGCGAGGAATAGCTGGTTCCACTCGTCGAACTCCAGGAGGGTCACTTTAGGGGAGAAGTCGCGATCGCTTCTGCCGAACTTGGAGCCTGGGCGAAGCGACTGCTTAAGCGCCCAAGAAACGCCTAAGCTGCCCCCAGAAATGGCGTTGCCGTCATTGTCGTTGAAGGAAGAAGGAGAACGACGTCTGGCTCGGAGGGAACGCCCGAGGTCCGACAAGAAAAAATAGCCGGAGCGGGCAGTGTCGTCCTCCAGTCTCAACCTCAGAAAGTGGCTTGCTATCTCTATGTATCCACCGCCAGACTCAGGTGCGTGGGACCATATCTCAGCGACCAGATCTGCCTTTATCCTGGTCCATTGTTCCCATAACATCAGGGGTGAGAGATTTTCTAGCTTTTCCGGTAGTTCATCGATGAACATTTCCATTCTATCGAAAAACAGTTCTGACCATAGTAACTTTCCGATGCAGGGAAGTTTTGTAGGAGCTAGGTCTCCTACTTGGACCAGGACAGCACGGTGGTCCGAGTAGGCATAGTCTATAGTTTAGTATTGGGTGATGCGGTCCCAGAAACATGATGGAAATAGGATTCTGTCCAGACGACGCGCGTCGACCCGACTTCCGAGGTAGCGACGTCGACGAGGTCGTCTTGGTCCAGGAGATCCGCGAGGGCTTCTGCTGAACCGGATGCCATGTCTTTTGCCGACTCCTCGGAAATTTTCAGGTCACAGATGATCCACGCACCTTCTTCACGCGTCAAAGCTGCTATTATCTTAAGTTGGCGGCATCGCTCTTAAGGAGCATGTGAGACGTGGGCGTTGACACACCTCATGGAGACTCCCCTTAGGGCGAGGTCGATGAAAAAGACCTTGTTAGGCCATAGGATCTACTTTTGGTGAACAACTACCCTATGCGCAAAGACGCAGGAGATGCCTGATCCCCCGGTGGTCATTGCGGGCACAAAGACAGCCCTGTGGCCGTGGCAGAGGTATCTTACGTCGTCCAAGGACATGACGTTGGTATCCTGCAGGAAGCAGGTGCCAATCTCATGTTCCATGAAAAAAAAACAGCAGAGCTGGATTTTCCGGTGAAGAGCGACGATGCCGCGCGCATCAGGGTCGCAATTCGGAAACTCATTTTGTCTGCCGAGCAGAAGTTTTGGCACGCGACAGCTTCTTGTACAGGGTGCAACTTGTGCCCCCTCTATGAGCCATCAGCGTGTTAGCCAAGGTATCAATGGCCTTCTTCTGCTCGTTGTTGAAATTGGCCATAAGCCTGTTTATCTTGCCATTGTGGGTAAAAGTCTAAAGGAGTTCACCTCTCTCCAAGCCCAAAGGCTCGACTTTGAAAAACGCTTCTGTCGCTTTTTCATTTTGTAACAATTCGTCCATTTGACTCTGTGCCATGCTGCGCTTCTCGTGGGAAGGAGGGATCTTCTGAGACAGAGATGGGGGAGGAAGAGAAAGCTCAGAGTTATTTTTATAATTCTCTTCGCTCAAAGGTGGAGCGGCAGAAAATGTTTGGGGTGAAGGATCTATAGCGGCTTAAAGGAGGAACTTGAAAAGAGAGAGGCTTGCTCCAAGCACTTCGGGGACTCATCAGGATTCTGTTCAGGGATGACTATCCTGTCCTCCTGAATCCCATCCTTCGGAGGCATTTAGCTCTTTTATGGCCCATTTTGTGGCAATTTTGTGGCCCATTTCCAGTCGAGCTGGGATATGGAACAACTTGACGCCGTCGTGCAGTTTGATAAACGCCTCATGACATGCATCCGCCCAGCAGGGATGAGGTTTATGGGAAACCTCCAGCTCCATCATTTTCTGGGTGATTGGCACTACCTGCCCATAGGGTCTAAGCGCTGCGACGAGGTCATCGTTCGTTACGAAAAACATAACGTTGCCGAGCAGAATGCGCTCAGCTCTTTTCCTCAAAGGGAAGACTCGGAGGGTGCCGCCATCAATGGCCAGCCCTTCTTCAATCAGCCTGTCGGCGTGCTTCACGCTGGAGAGGCCGACCAGGATTTGCCCCTCCATCTTCGTCAGCTGGTACATGGTGCCTTTCCCAGTTATGACTCCAGCGCCAGATAGTACTGGGCCTAGCTAAAATCGGGGCAAAATTCCAGGTAGACACATTGGTCTACCTTTCCGGTCGCCGACTTGGCTCAGAAGTCCGCCTGCTTCTACCTTGTGCTGGTACATTCTTGCACTCTGGGCTTGGCAGGTTTTTTTCCCTCGTTTTGTGTTCGGGGCCGCTGTCTTGACACATCCCCTATTGTTCTTCCGGCCAACAGCTCCAGAGTCTGAAGGTATTTTTAGGCTTCGCCGACCTTAGTGAAGCTGGGGTTGTCTTCCTCCATTGGGGGTTGCTTGTCCTGGTTGACGAGCTCGGCCCAGCTGGTTAAGGGTTCGCTTGTCCCAGGCACGGGTTGTTTGATTTCCCCATCAGATGCCGCAGTGGCCTGAGAGGTGCTGATCACACTAGCGGGTACGGATGGCGATTGGCTTTCAGCTAATGTCATTGTTGGATTGAGGGGTGGGGAATCCTACATAAAAATAATTTATTCTTATTGTTCTCTTTGGAAGCAGTTGAGAGAGAAAGAGATTGAGAATGAAATTATTTTATTGTATCGTTTTTATATTGAATTATATAGAAGGTTTTAAATATTGAATATATATATATATCTATATATATAAAAGTCAATTCCTGTCTGTCTGTCTGTTTCGCGATAAACTCAAAAATTACTGAACCAATAGGTACCAAATTTTGCATGTCGCTTTTTATAAACCCGAGGAAAATTTTAGGCTACATTTTGATTAGTATTTTGGCTATTTCTTTTTTTCATTTAAAGAACCTGTTTTTACGCGGAGTAATCCGGAATGGAATGAATACCCAAATATGGCCATTTTTATAAGCATCGGTGGTTCAGTGCTAGAATGCTCGCCCGCCACGCGGGCGGCCCGGGTTCGAATCCCGGCCGATGCATTTTTTTTTTACAATTTTTAAAACACATTTATATTATATATAAAATAAATAAATATTATTATATCAACTATATTAATTAAATCAAATACCTAAATACTAATATAATACAATTTTTGCCATCACACACACTTTTTTCCTGTAGTTTATGTGTTAATTCTGTATTGTTATTCTTTGGCACTTCTAATATTTATTATTGATGTACTTTCAGTATGAAGGAAATTGCAATCGGGGGAATTCTCGGGCGAAGCCGGGTCATACGTCTAGTATGGTATAAAAAGAAAAGATATTTTCTGCTTGTATTTTGATTGTTATTTATATATTATTATCTGTTGCTTGAGTTTGGTATCCATGAGTATTTTACGATATTGTTTTGCAGTTGTGGGAATAATAAAATAGTTTTGATCAGAGATTTCTTTAATTGAGCTAAGGAATATACATTAAAAACAATTTGATGAAAGTAATGCCTGGGTTGAAACGTAAGAATCTAAAAAATTGAAACCTTATTTACATAATGTACAAAAGATTTGAGCCGGCCATCGGGATACAACAACAATGAGTTTTATAGGGGAAAAGTGACCTCTGGCGGTCGATTTAAGCAGAGTATTTGAATCTATGAAATTATATTTTTTTAAATTAAAATAATACTTTAATATAACATATTGTCACTGAATAATTATTTTAAATATTCTGTGGTATATCATCATTAATATTTGCATAGTCATCACCCCTTACCATTCTTGTATATTATTACTTGTAAATAAATTTTTAAAAATAGTTTGCATTTTTTATAAATAAATTATTTTTACTTAAACATTTGTTATACTCGTTATCACTACCGTGACAACTGGTGGAGAAGCTGGAATATTCCCTCGACCCCCAAGCCGTTAGAAGAAGCAGAAGACTACAAGGACTAGAACCTGAAGAAAACATCGCTATGGTCAAGCAAGAGACACAGACAAAAATGGGTCAGTACCACTTTCAACCTTTTAGAAACCCTTCTATCATTACTGGAGAACGCAACCAGAATCCAGAAAAATGGTTGAAAGAATTCCATCGCGTCGCTCGCTACAACTGCTGGGATGATTCAATGTGCCTCGCAAATGTTTATTTTTTCCTACAAGGAACAGCGCACAGATGGTACGAGAGTGTTGAAGAGAAAATTAATTCATGGGATATTTTTGTGAAAATGTTTTCTCAGAATTTCGGACATCATGTCACCCAAAAAGATCAGCTCGCAGAGAACCTCAAAACTCGAGCTCAGGGGAAGGAGGAGACCAGTGATTCCTATATTCAAGATGTTCTCCATCTGTGCAGAGAAGTGAATCCGGCTATGATGGAAAATGAAATAGTCGCACACTTGACGAAAGGGATATCAGAGGAGATATATCAGTCAATAATCATTTTAGACATCGCAACTATCGATGAGTTCATCAAATGGTGCCGTAAAATCGAGGCTTCAAATAAAAAACGTGTAAATAAACGTGTAGTATTCGACAGACTACCGAATGTTGCCGCCATCGATTCAGCAGACTCTGAATCAATGGAAGACTTAATCCGACGCATCGTGCGTGAAGAAGTTCATCGCGCACTAAATCCCGAGTCAACTACTCCTGAACCATCTTCTCTGAAAGAAATTATCCGAGAAGAGATTGAAAAAAACGTAGCTTCAATTTCGAAGCCTATTCAAAGGCCTCCGCCACGACAGTCGTACCCCAACCAAACACGTACATTCAGCCAGGTTCCACGACGTCAGTACCCTACCCAAACACCCATATATAACCAGTCTCCACCACAACGAAGAACGGATGAATGGAGGACGCATGACAACATCCCAATATGTTTTAATTGCGGCCGCCCAGGCCATGTTAAGCGATATTGTAGAGAACAACGACAATGGACGCAGAGACCCGAAGGACATGCACCAAGCACCCAAGAACCTCAAATGAGTAACCACCAAGCCATAAGAAGCCAAATCTACCGCAGACAATCGCCGTATCCAAACAGAGGAAGATCCCCAAGACGCCAGTCCATTTCCCCAGGCCGCCATACAAGCCAATCCCCACGCCGCTACAATCTAGAAAAAAGCTAAGCGTCGCGTCTTCTTTCGAGGGGGAAGCCGCGGGTGTGAAAAACCCTCCATCGTCGACAGCCGCCAAATTACAACAAAATTATGTCGAAATTATCATTGATGACATTGCATTTTCTGCTCTGGTCGATTCAGGTTCCTCTTTTTCAGTTATCTCTGATGGATTAAGACGACAATTAAAAAAGACCATGTTCAAGGATAGCGGAATGACTCTGAAAGTTGCTGATGGCAAGAATGTTACATCGATCGGCCGATGCACAATCAGCTTGAGCATCAATGGATTACAACGTCGGTGACCTGGTATGGATTTTCATCCCGATAAGAAAGGTGGGACTATCAGAAAAACTGATGAAAAGGTACTTCGGGCCATACGGGGTTACTCGGAAACTCTCTGACGTGATCTTCGAAGTTGAACCTGTGGACCAACCAACCAGGAGACGCAAAATAAGAGACCTGGTCCATGTACTGAGAATGAAACTCTACCATGACCCTGAGGACCAAGCTGATCTGTTCAAGTGATAATTACAGCGGGACGCTGTTCATCTAGGAAGGGGGCAATGTCACTGAATAATTATTTTAAATATTCTGTGGTATATCATCATTAATATTTGCATAGTCATCACCCCTTACCATTCTTGTATATTATTACTTGTAAATAAATTTTTAAAAATAGTTTGCATTTTATAAATAAATTATTTTTACTTAAACATTTGTTATACTCGTTATCACTACCGTGACAATATATATGATACATTAGCGCGCCTTCTGCTATTAGAATTCGAAACTATTATAGACACGTATGATTATTTTAAGATTTAAACAATTTCTTTAAGGGCAGTAGAATATTGTTCAATTTTTAAAAGAATCATACGCGCGTCTATAATAGTTTCGAATATATATATAAAGAGAGAGTAAAGAGAGTGTGTGTAAGATAATTTAAAAAAAATCAAATTTCCTGAAAAACAATGCCTCTGTATAATTGAACATTATTTTCCATTTAAAACTTGTGAGAATGAAATAACAGATGTTTTGTCGTGCAATTCTTTTCATCACTTGAAAATAATAATTTATATGTCGGTAGAGAGTTGTAGTAAGATGAGTATATTACTTTTTCTGAAACTTTTGAATAGATTGTTCTCTCATGTGGTTCGAATTATACCAAGGTTTTCTTTTGAATTATATTTGTCTTACTAATTTAAAATAATTTAAGTGATTTTATTGATATTTAAAAACTTCAAACAGTTTTCTTCTATCACATGTTAAGTTGAAAAGATTGATTCTAAACCAATAATAGAATTTCTAGAGAATATTTGACCAACTTTACCATTTGAACTATCAATGCGTATTTTATTAAAATATAAAAATACGAGCGAATAAACGACTCTTCTACTGGCTTTTTGATTGCTAATAAAAGACATTTTCTATGATGAAGAATAATATTTAATTCTCTCAAAAGCTTGCTTGCGTTTTTTAGACTTTAATTTAAAAGGTATTGAAAATTAAAGATAAAAAATATTTAAAGATTAATTTAAAATATATCTTGAATTGGTTATAAGGGTACATATAAATACGTATAATAAAATGGTTTTAAATTTCGTTGATGTCGTCATCGGACGCCTAGTGTCCGAGCCTCAAGAGGGCGGGCATGAAAAAATTAACAATATCCCAACTCCGCGTGAGTCGGATATTGTACTGTACATTTTTATGATGGTTTTGCAAGCACGATAGTCAGCTATCTATGTAACACCTTTGGTGGATTATGGTCCATCTAGACCTGGGTGGTCATTCGATTTTCGGATGCAGTACCTTTGGTAGCGGTGTAAGAAATAGGCGCCTTCACAATTATATACATAGAACACGTGGCACATGTGGAGTTGAGATTAGATATGTAAACCGAAATACATGTTTGAAATATTGATTGAAGATTCAAAAAAAGGTTTGTTTTTTTTTCAACAAGATTAAGAAAACAACTAAAGTTTAGATTGGATATATATATATATATATATACATAGTATAGCTATAAAAAATTTTAAGATTAATAATTTTTTTTTATTTAATTTGAATGTGTGAGGTTTGTTTTTTATTTTTTTTGTAATAAATAATTAGTTAGATTATATTTTTAACAAAGAGAGAAAAAAAAAGTAACACCAGCAAAGCATCGGCAGTTACGCGTCATAGGCTGGGTGAAAAAAGGAATAAGCGAAGAGAAAGTTTTAAAGAGAAGAGCAAAGACAGAACCATGATAATAATTTTCCAAATATAAAATAAAGCTAATTAGAGAGAGAGAAAAGTATTTTTTGCTCTATTTTCTCTCTTGATGAGAGAAGTTAGATTTTTGTAATTTTTTTTTTTTTTGGGAATTTTTTTTTTTATATATATAAGCTTATTTTAAAGACAATCTAGTGTAAAAGTGGAGGACACGATATAAGATAATATATTAATTTAGGAAGGATGAAAACCTTAAGGGTTAGACCAATTGAAAACCATAAAGGTTACACCAGAAGGAAAGAGGATGGTACTCAGGTGGGCCTCTTCAGATGAAGACCTGAGCAGCAGTTTCGGCCCTTACTCCATTACTGCCAAACCATACCTCTTCGACCAATTAGAAAGCAATTTTAGGTTGGAACGGAGATAGGGTAATAGCTGAACCTTAGATATACTACAAAAATCAACTAATGAACTAATACATTGTCATCTTCTGCACTTTCGAACCTAACTCAAAACATGTTTTTTCAGTTCAGAAGTTAAATTGATTCGGTTCCCTGGACTTAATCAGATTGATACATACTTATCCCTTAGTGTTAAACTTCAAATCAAATTGTGTTTTTTCTTTTTGGGTATAAGGACTGTAAGAGACTGATAAAAAATTAGTAATACAGTTAAATGATTATTATAAATATAGGAAAAATTGATCATATCCCAAGCCTTTAACAATGTGCGTCGACAGGGGAACAGGAAATCTAACATTAAAGAACATAGAAAAATAAACTTTGCCTGATGTTAGTAGGTTCAGATTATAGTCCAAATTGGGTTCATACACTCTGAATAATAGGACTGCAGGAAAATAATAAGATATTAGTAGTACGAGAGGATAAGGATTAATTGGAACTACAAGAAAGTATGATTAAATTCAAATAAGTTAAGAATGTACGTCATACCATAAATGGAAAAATCAGCTTCATCAGACAAAGACATAAGTCCCTTGTCTGAAGATGGTGAAAATGCTTTACCATAATAACTCACATCATCAATTTATTTGAACTGGTCCTAACGGAACCGTATATTCTATATATAGTCCTATCTATACTTTTTTTTAATATAATATATGAGGACCATTACCTGTAATTTCTGCTAAATAAGGAAGTTTAGGAATTTAAGTTTTAATGCTTCATATCAATTAGATTGAATGTTCATTCTCTATACACCCCTTTATAAAGATTGAACACGCATAGATAATTGTTATGTATGCTCTAGGGAGAGAAATAAAATATTCTAAAGTTATCGTATAAATTTAAAGGATCAAACAAAGTAAGAATTAGAGAAAACACAGAAATAGAGGTATTGTATTGGTAAGCAAAGGTAAAAAGAACAAATCCAAAAAAATAAGCAATGTGCTACGTATCGGCATCAGCGTCGCTACAATCTTCAGACAAGTCTGAAGAGGGCCACAGTGTCGCTACCGATATGCTACACATCACTCATTCACTCGGACCCGGTCCCGTTACCTTGTGTTTATAATCTATAATCCTAATTGTGGTTTATCGGTATGGTATTGGTGTTTCAGAATATTGAATTTAATAGTTTCTATTAGTGTAGATGGATTTTTTTTTATTAATTTAAAATCTTAATTATTATTTGTTCTAAGTCCAATTAAAAGGGGTGAAGAAAAAAGAAACAAGGAAAACAAAAAAAAATAGGAAAAAAAGGTAAAAATAAATAAATAAAATAGGAAAGGAGAGAAAGATGAGGTGGAATAATGAAAGAAAATTTATTTGAAAGTATTTATAATAGCTTATCAGTACACTTAATTAATGTGATAGCATTCGTTATGAATGTTATGATTTCAAGAGTATTTACCTATAATTAAATTATTTATTATCTAGATTAGCGGAATGTAGTTAGTGTAAGTAAATCAAGAAAGATAGATGATGTGACTCTTGTTAGTTGCCTCATTGTCTACAAGTGAAAGTAGCATTTAGATTGAGCATTCCAGTTGAAGTCAGTATTGCTGTTAACATTATTATAGATAATTCGGTTACCTGTATTGAATTACAGTTCATGTTATCAACTTAAAATTCAATATATGTATGTTACAATTAACATCACAAGCAAATTCTACTCACCCAGGGGGGAACGGTTAATGTCTATAAATAAATTTTTGATTTAAAAGTTGCGGAGATAAACAAGTTTGAATAATCGGTCAAAAGTTAATTAAATTCTCATAGTGAAATTTCTAAAGTCGTTGAAGTTGAAATTGTATGAGAATTTATTTTTGTGAAGATATTTTCTGATTGCTAAAATGTTAATTTTTTTAATTTTATTTTGGCTGAATCCATTTTTTTTTAAATTCGCCATTTAGGTTTTTAATTTTACTTATAAAGTTGTTTAGTTTGTTGTTAATTCTGTAGTATCTTAAAAATTGTCCAAAATAGATACCTTTGGTGCAATTTTTTGATATATTTGAATCTTGTCTATTATATTTAATAATGTTGAAATCGAAATTTGATCTTTTGTCATATACCTCTATACTTTTTTCTTTTAGATTTATGTATAAATCGAGGAAGTTGACTTTTTGATTAAATTTGATTTTTTCATTATTTTTTAGATTTAGATACGGAGGATAGATTTTTTCTATTAATTTTGAAAAATTATTATTATTGAATATAAGGATGTCATCTACATATCGGAACAACCACCAGTTAACTTTGTTAAGAGAGAAGAATTCCCTCTCATACCAAAATAACAGGAGGTTGGCCAATAATGGACTCGATGACGTACCCATAGGTACTCCTTGTTTTTGATTATAAATTTGATTTTTAATTTGAATATAATTGAATTTAAGAAATGTTTCTAAAATTAATTTTGCTTTATTGTAGTTAATTACAATAGTTTTGTTACCATTGTGAATTAAGGGAATATTGAAAGTCTTGTCTATTAAAAATTCTGAAAATAGATTTATAATTTTGAGTTTAAGATCCTCTAACTCCAGTTTAGAGAAGAGGTCTTCAAAATCAAAAGTATAAACTGATTTGAGTTTGGGAAGGTTTTTGTTAATAAAATTTAGTATGTTCTTATTGGAGTCAATAAAGTTGTATTTTTCTTTATTGCGGATCTGTTTTGTTAAAAATTTTAAAGTTGAAGCTAATTGAAGGTCTAAATTGTTTAAATTAGAATTTATTCCAGATGTTATGGTTCTGAATTTGAGAGGATTTTTGTGTATTTTGGGTATAATGTAAATATGAGGTATATTAGGGGTAGTGTTTTTTTTGCTATAGATATTTAAAGTTTTTTCTTTAACCTCCAATTCCTTTTTGATTTGAATCGGGGTTATATTTGTTATGCTGTATTTATCGGTGTTGTCCATTTCTTGCATAATTAGGTCACGGTACAGATTTTTGCAAGTGATTGAGAAGTTGTTGGAACATTTATCAATTGGAGTAATAATGTACTCTTCTTGAATAATTTTAATGTTTTCTTTTAATTTTCCAATATTTGAGGGGGGCATTTTTGCAATTTTCAGTGTATTATGGTAATAATCCTTGACATGTTTCATAATTTCAAATTTCCAATTAAGGAAAGTGAATTCGGGGATCTTGAACTTTAAGCTTGTTTTATTAATAAAAAGATCAAGATCTTGGTTGATTGAATTAACTGTGTTGTTGTAATTTTGTTTAATTGGTGGTATAAATTTATATCCGTTGTTGAGCAGGACTTGTGTTTCTTCATTTAAGAATGTGAAGTCACTGGTAAGGTCAAACTTGCCCTAAAATTATGAACCATGATAAATTCCAAACAACTAGTTGTAAGGTGGAGAACACTATATATAAGTTAACATGTAGTAAATGCAACCTAATATACATTGGTCAAACTTCTAATCCCATAAATATTAGAATTAACCTTCATAGAAATCATGCGAAAAATCTAATAAGTAATAATTATATGATAGAACATCATAAGATTCACTCTTTTGATAACTATAACATAGAAATTTTAGATATATGTAAAAACAAAAAACAACGGCTAATATTAGAAAATCAATACATTCTGAAGCAAAATTCTCTCTACCCTTATGGTTTAAATGATGAATTAAATCATACGAATACAGTAACCGATCCAAATATCTCTATCTATGAAAGTAGCTGTAAATACAAAAAACAACTAAATACTATTCCAAATAACAAGAGAGGAAAAAGCACAAACAAACTTGGTTATATAGACTTTGAACAGGTTTTAATTAATAACCAGGAATTCCAACCAAATTTTACACAAAAATTTATTAGCTTCCTCTTCAAACTTAACAACAAAAAAATGGAAAAATTTATACAATATATTAGAACTAACAATCTATCTAATAGAATTACAGATATTGCTAAAGATATCTACAAATTTAAGAAAATTGATAACAGTACTTCTGTTAACATCATCATAAAATTTACAAACAAAATCTTTGAACATATCAAATTTAATGATATATTCAACAACATTGATATCAAATACTTATTCCCAGTACAAAGTTTAAATTTTAAAACCACATTCAAATACAACAAAAGCCTAGGAAGTATGGTATGCAACTATAATACCTTCATAAAAAATTTAAACAACTTTAATAGTATTAACTGTAAGTGTAATAATATAAGTGACCAACATAAATACAAAGGTCACATCCTTACCAGTGACTTCACATTCTTAAATGAAGAAACACAAGTCCTGCTCAACAACGGATATAAATTTATACCACCAATTAAACAAAATTACAACAACACAGTTAATTCAATCAACCAAGATCTTGATCTTTTTATTAATAAAACAAGCTTAAAGTTCAAGATCCCCGAATTTAATTTCCTTAATTGGAAATTTGAAATTATGAAACATGTCAAGGATTATTACCATAATACACTGAAAATTGCAAAAATGCCCCCCTCAAATATTGGAAAATTAAAAGAAAACATTAAAATTATTCAAGAAGAGTACATTATTACTCCAATTGATAAATGTTCCAACAACTTCTCAATCACTTGCAAAAATCTGTACCGTGACCTAATTATGCAAGAAATGGACAACACCGATAAATACAGCATAACAAATATAACCCCGATTCAAATCAAAAAGGAATTGGAGGTTAAAGAAAAAACTTTAAATATCTATAGCAAAAAAAAACACTACCCCTAATATACCTCATATTTACATTATACCCAAAATACACAAAAATCCTCTCAAATTCAGAACCATAACATCTGGAATAAATTCTAATTTAAACAATTTAGACCTTCAATTAGCTTCAACTTTAAAATTTTTAACAAAACAGATCCGCAATAAAGAAAAATACAACTTTATTGACTCCAATAAGAACATACTAAATTTTATTAACAAAAACCTTCCCAAACTCAAATCAGTTTATACTTTTGATTTTGAAGACCTCTTCTCTAAACTGGAGTTAGAGGATCTTAAACTCAAAATTATAAATCTATTTTCAGAATTTTTAATAGACAAGACTTTCAATATTCCCTTAATTCACAATGGTAACAAAACTATTGTAATTAACTACAATAAAGCAAAATTAATTTTAGAAACATTTCTTAAATTCAATTATATTCAAATTAAAAATCAAATTTATAATCAAAAACAAGGAGTACCTATGGGTACGTCATCGAGTCCATTATTGGCCAACCTCCTGTTATTTTGGTATGAGAGGGAATTCTTCTCTCTTAACAAAGTTAACTGGTGGTTGTTCCGATATGTAGATGACATCCTTATATTCAATAATAATAATTTTTCAAAATTAATAGAAAAAATCTATCCTCCGTATCTAAATCTAAAAAATAATGAAAAAATCAAATTTAATCAAAAAGTCAACTTCCTCGATTTATACATAAATCTAAAAGAAAAAAGTATAGAGGTATATGACAAAAGATCAAATTTCGATTTCAACATTATTAAATATAATAGACAAGATTCAAATATATCAAAAAATTGCACCAAAGGTATCTATTTTGGACAATTTTTAAGATACTACAGAATTAACAACAAACTAAACAACTTTATAAGTAAAATTAAAAACCTAAATGACGAATTTCAAAAAAATGGATTCAGCCAAAATACAATTAAAAAAATTAACATTTTAGCAATCAGAAAATATCTTCACAAAAATAAATTCTCATACAATTTCAACTTCAACGACTTTAGAAATTTCACTATGAGAATTTAATTAACTTTTGACCGATTATTCAAACTTGTTTATCTCCGCAACTTTTAAATCAAAAATTTATTTATAGACATTAACCGTTCCCCCCTGGGTGAGTAGAATTTGCTTGTGATGTTAATTGTAACATACATATATTGAATTTTAAGTTGATAACATGAACTGTAATTCAATACAGGTAACCGAATTATCTATAATAATGTTAACAGCAATACTGACTTCAACTGGAATGCTCAACCTAAATGCTACTTTCACTTGTAGACAATGAGGCAACTAACAAGAGTCACATCATCTATCTTTCTTGATTTACTTACACTAACTACATTCCGCTAATCTAGATAATAAATAATTTAATTATAGGTAAATACTCTTGAAATCATAACATTCATAACGAATGCTATCACATTAATTAAGTGTACTGATAAGCTATTATAAATACTTTCAAAGAAATTTTCTTTCATTATTTCACCTCATCTTTCTCTCCTTTCCTATTTTATTTATTTATTTTTACCTTTTTTTTCTATTTTCTTTTGTTTTCCTTGTTTCTTTTTTCTTCACCCCTTTTAATTGGACTTAGAACAAATAATAATTAAGATTTTAAATTAATAAAAAAAAAAAATCCATCTACACTAATAGAAACTATTAAATTCAATATTCTGAAACACCAATACCATACCGATAAACCACAATTAGGATTATAGATTATAAACACAAGGTAACGGGACCGGGTCCGAGTGAATGAGTGATGTGTAGCATATCGGTAGCGACACTGTGGCCCTCTTCAGACTTGTCTGAAGATTGTTGCGACGCTGATGCCGATACGTCGCACATTGCTTATTTTTTTGGATTTGTTCTTTTTACCTTTGCTTACCAATACAATACCTCTATTTCTGTGTTTTCTCTAATTCTTACTTTGTTTGATCCTTTAAATTTATACGATAACTTTAGAATATTTTATTTCTCTCCCTAGAGCATACATAACAATTATCTATGCGTGTTCAATCTTTATAAAGGGGGTATAGAGAATGAACATTCAATCTAATTGATATGAAGCATTAAAATTAAATTCCTAAACTTCCTTATTTAGCAGAAATTACAGGTAATGGTCCTCATATATTATATTAAAAAAAAAAGTATAGATAGGACTATATATAGAATATACGGTTCTGTTAGGACCAGTTCAAATAAATTGATGATGTGAGTTATTATGGTAAAGCATTTTCACCATCTTCAGACAAGGGACTTATGTCTTTGTCTGATGAAGCTGATTTTTCCATTTATGGTATGACGTACATTCTTAACTTATTTGAATTTAATCATACTTTCTTGTAGTTCCAATTAATCCTTATCCTCTCGTACTACTAATATCTTATTATTTTCCTGCAGTCCTATTATTCAGAGTGTATGAACCCAATTTGGACTATAATCTGAACCTACTAACATCAGGCAAAGTTTATTTTTCTATGTTCTTTAATGTTAGATTTCCTGTTCCCCTGTCGACGCACATTGTTAAAGGCTTGGGATATGATCAATTTTTCCTATATTTATAATAATCATTTAACTGTATTACTAATTTTTTATCAGTCTCTTACAGTCCTTATACCCAAAAAGAATAAACACAATTTGATTTGAAGTTTAACACTAAGGGATAAGTATGTATCAATCTGATTAAGTCCAGGGAACCGAATCAATTTAACTTCTGAACTGAAAAAACATGTTTTGAGTTAGGTTCGAAAGTGCAGAAGATGACAATGTATTAGTTCATTAGTTGATTTTTGTAGTATATCTAAGGTTCAGCTATTACCCTATCTCCGTTCCAACCTAAAATTGCTTTCTAATTGGTCGAAGAGGTATGGTTTGGCAGTAATGGAGTTAGGGCCGAAACTGCTGCTCAGGTCTTCATCTGAAGAGGCCCACCTGAGTACCATCCTCTTTCCTTCTGGTCTAACCTTTATGGTTTTCAATTGGTCTAACCCTTAAGGTTTTCATCCTTCCTAAATTAATATATTATCTTATATCGTGTCCTCCACTTTTACACTAGATTGTCTTTAAAATAAGCTTATATATATAAAAAAAAAAAATCCCAAAAAAAAAAAAGATTACAAAAATCTAACTTCTCTCATCAAGAGAGAAAATAGAGCAAAAAATACTTTTCTCTCTCTCTAATTAGCTTTATTTTATATTTGGAAAATTATTATCATGGTTCTGTCTTTGCTCTTCTCTTTAAAACTTTCTCTTCGCTTATTCCTTTTTTCACCCAGCCTATGACGCGTAACTGCCGATGCTTTGCTGGTGTTACTTTTTTTTTTTTTCTCTTTGTTAAAAATATAATCTAACTAATTATTTATTACAAAAAAAATTAAAAAACAAACCTCACACATTCAAATTAAATAAAAAAAAATTATTAATCTTAAAATTTTTCATAGCTATACTATTTGATACAGAATTAGCTTGCTGTTCTGACTCAAAATTAATTCAAAATCTGATGTTCTTAATAGATTACTTTTCCTCTATTTTCCAAATATAAAAACAATAACTATTAATATATATATATATATATATATATACTAGACGAATGGCCCGGGCAACGCCCGGGTTTTACCCGAGTGCGTATATATTTTTAAAATGTTTTAATTAAAATACTATTCGTTACAATTATAAATTGGCGCCGTGGATGTCTCTCTTGTGAAACGTCCCGCCCCAAACTGTGTGTGTCTTGAAAATATAAAAATGAAAATGTGAACGAAAAATATGTCCAGGGTAGCCTAGTGGTCATGGCATCTGCCCGGTAAGCGGAAGGTCGTGGGTTCGATTCCCATCCCTTGACACTTTTTTATTTTATCCATTCTGACCAAAATCTATCCGTGAACTTCACACAGTGAACTTCACACAGACAGAATAAGGCAATTATATAAGTAGATATATATATAGTTAAGAGTGTAAAGTCCTATCATTGTAAATCACCCCTCTATGTCAGTGTTTCCATCCAGTAGTGTCTCAATTGAGGATATTCCAATATGTTGAATAGGCTGCTTTATATATATATATACCGAATGCTTGTATTTCATTAACAGAAACGTTTACAACTCGCTCGTCTTTGAAACTATTTTTTACTATGAAAACGATTTATTCCTCTCAAACTATACCAACCTTAAACCTGAATCGAAATGGAGATGCCTGAAAGTGCTTGCATATAGAATCGCATCTTGCGCGAGCCTCCCACAGTGTCTGCCTCGCCGAAGGTCTGCAATAACCTCCATCTACGATGATAATGGTATTCTCCTGCACGGCACGCGAATAATAGCAAACTACATATATGATTACTTTCGCGAAAGGAGCAAGCCTGACGTAGGAGTGAACCAAAACGAGATTTTATCCTATGTCAACGCTATCCCTGGACACGTTATTGATTTTAATATGAATAACGAACCCTTTATTACGAATGAAGATATACTAGAGGCCATTAAAAACTTGCCGAATCGTAAAATGACAGGCGACGACAATTTACCAGCCGAATTCTACAAGAAATTTGCACATGCCACCGTTAACCTATTATTCAACGTTTTTGATCGCGCGAAAGAGGTTGGCGTCCTACCCGACTACATGAGGAGAGGCATCATTTTACTTTTACCGAAAAACGCGCGACCGACAACCATCCGAGACTTTCGCCCCATTACCTCGATGAACGCCGATTATAAAATTTTATCCAAAATACTCCTAAGCAAGATTAAGCCCTACGCCTCCAGCTTAGTACCGAGTGAACAAAAATATGCGGTCCCTGGGCGTTCCATTTTCGACATAATACCAGAGATTGAGAATAACATCTACAGAGCCAACTTGCTCGAAACGCCTCTCGCTCTTGTCGCCCTTGATCTCGAAAAGGCATTTGACTTGATCAATAGAAATTTTATCCTCGCGACGCTGCGGCGTATGAAGGTGCCAGAAATCTTTATACAATGGATTAACATAATATTTAACGAACACGAAGCGAAAATAAATGTAAATAATGAAACCACGTCTGTTTTTAGCGTTTAAACTGGAGTGAGGCAAGGCTGTGGACTATCTGCGTTACTTTTTTCAATCGCAACTACCGGACTTATTTACAATTTGAAGGATTCACTCGACCCAACCACGTTATTTCGCGCATACGCAGACGATTTTATCTTTTTAATTAAAAACGATCGAGATTTTAATGTAATATACGACTGTTTCATGCGATTTCAAACTGTTTCTAGAATAAGGGTTAACTTTGCCAAGAGCACTGGCCTGTGGTGCGGAAGTTGGAGAGAAAGGACCGATGCGCCGTGTGGCTTTAAAATGAACAACAATCAAATTCGGATACTTGGCCTAATTTTCGAAAATAGTATTACGCCTTTCAAATCGCAATTAAATTCGTTTTAAACGAACGTCTTACAACATCTCTTAATTGCAAAAGACAAAATTTTATCTCTTTCTCTCCTTTCTAAAGCACAGTATTTAAACACGTATTTTATCCCTAAATTTACTTTTACAATCAACGCCGTTCTCCCGAACGATTCAATTTTAAACGACCTACAAAAAGAAATCGACTCTGCGCTCTACCTCTCGAAAACATGGACTGGTCTCCAAATAAACTGTCTGCCGATCGCGAATGGAGGACTTGGCCTTCTACACCTCTCCACGCAACGCGATCTTTTCGTCCTTAAGAGAATTCAGAAAAACGCTAACGGTTACCAAAATGAAAACGACTTTATTTTTGAAAATAAAAATGCTACGAACTATTTGAATATTTTTAATTACGATCTCTACAATATCTCGTCGCCGCGGAATAAGCACATTTTACAATGCGTAAAGAATATCGCGCCATCGTTCCACATTGATTTTACGAAAATGTCGCGTACGGACTACCTATACCTTACTATACACAAATGCCGCTTCCTAAACGATCTACGCCTCGAAAATCCAGCTCTTTTTAGCGTAAGAAAACTCAAAAGAATGAAGGATTTTATTGATAATAACGATAATATGCGTCCAATTAACGAACTCTTCTCCCACTCAACCAGAAAACTGATGAATGATTTCACGAATATATCGAACTTTTATGAAAAAATGAAAACGACGAAATTTCTTCCCCACAACAACCGTTCGTGTATATACCTACCTATCGTCTCTAATAACTTCAATAAGCCCTTCATTAGATTGAAGAGCATGGCGCTGCGAAACACAATCTTTGTGACGAATCTTGATCTGAACTACGCCAACAATAAAGTTGAAAGATGGCTAATCGACCGCGCGCCCTCTTGGCACAAGAAAAAGAACATATACGATGACATCGCCTGGCGACTTAAACTCCGAGCCCTCCCTTACCCACGGCGTTTTTCCAAGAATAGCTGCCCTGCGTGCAATGGATCGCCTGATTTACAACATCGATATCTTGACTGCACAATTATACAGCCGATTTTAAACGACGCTATTTTGAAATGCTGTGCTCTAAAGAGAAATTACGTCTTTGACCCTAGGAATTTTATCATGAATGATGATGACGACGCCATCAATGACATCCTTAACGAAGCAAAGTTCTATATATACAAATTATGGCTCGATGTAGATTTTTAACAAGTGTTATCCCCTCCCCCCCTAACAACGTTTCCCTGTAAAATTTAGGAGTGTTTGAATAAAAAGACCGTTTTGCGTTTATATATATATATATATATATAGACTCCTAACCAAAATAATTATTGTAACTGATTAAAGATTACACGATGCGATTTTTAAAAATAAGACACACTAACCGTTTATATTCAAGAAATGAAGCTATTTTTGAACGGTATTTTGTTCTTTCTGAGTTGAAAAATATTTGGAGGTCTGGCTCATTAGTTATAAACTCTCACAACGGTTTCGCCTGTTTAAACATTAATTTTTCCATTGCAGCAAGACCAGTGGTAGACGTTGAATTTGTAGGAAGTAAAAATTATTTCATTTCTTGAATGATAGTATTTTACAAATAAGGATTGTGTCTCCCCCCCCCCCTAAATAAAAAAAAAAGCATCTTAGCATTAATTTCCATTATCTCTACGCTCTGATAATAGATATTTTCTTTGATGATGCTGAGTTTGTCTTACATGTTAGTATTCCCGTTAACTCCCTGCTGGCTCTTGCTAAAGAGTTGGTGTGCCAGGTTTGCAATACGTCTGAATGTAAGTACATCATCACAAAAATGATGATTAGCAGAATAAGGTCTGGGCCGGTGAGATGGGGAAAGAGTTATATTGATAGCTGCCACAGCCGTCTGTGGTGAAACGCAGGAGGTGATGTAAGCGCCGCGTTAGCAAGCAAGGTTGAATCCATCACAGCAGCTTCTAAAGCTTGGTGTTGCTGAATATTCCGCATCATTTTTATTCATATTTCAGCTAGGTCTTACAACATGTAGATGCCCCCAAGAAGTGCTAACCACCTCTTCAGAAATCTTTTATACTTCGAGCTTTTCTTCTTCATACATTTTCTCTTTAGAATATATACAATGTATACAATGTATAAAAATTATTAAAATCAGAAAGTCTTATCCTTACCACGCTAACAAGAGCTTTTTAGATGACAGAGCGCACTATTTTTGATCATTTAAATAATTTCTTGTATATAAATGGCTTCGCATACATTTCTACACTATTTGACCTATTCCTATATACTTTGATAATATAAAAGTTTGGTCTGGAAGGAGTAACTGTCCTAGTTTAAAATCCGAAATATGCTAATTATATTTTGATAACAGACTAATTAGATTACTCTTTGGGCGGAAAAGTATATTATGACAATAATATACTAATATATAAGTATCCCTATATTTATTACTCTCTCTACTATATACACTGGTGTCCAAAAAATAAGAAACTTTTGTTTTTTAATGATATGTTTTAAAATATATAACGCTGAGAGCTAAAAAAGTAATTTAATTAGGTATTTTAAGTCGTAGAATTTATTTATCGCAACCATTCGATTCGGTAAAATTGAAAATATGCAAATTTTTGCTTGTCTTTATAAGTGTGCTATTTGGGGTGTCGTTTACCCCATCTAAGAATTGTCCAATTATAATTTTATTTAATCCTTAGTTAATTATGAGTTTAAGAAAAATTTAGCAGATGATTTAAAATGGAGAGCTGTTGGAAGAATGGAGGCAGGGCAATCACAAGTTGTAGTAGCAAAATGGCTAAATGTGAATAAATCTGTGCTCAGCAAAATATGAAAACAGTTCATTGAGACAGGAACCATCAAAAGAAAAGAAGGTTCTGGTAGAAAAAGAAAAACAGCTACCTCTGAAGACCGTTATCTGGTCGTAACTGCCAAGCGCCATAGGGAGATGACAGCTATTCAACTCTCTAATGAACTCTCAAGTGCTACTGGAACGAGAATTTCAAGACAAACTGTTTAACGAAGGCTTCACGAAGGTGCACTTTATGCAAAACGACCAACGGGCTGTATCCCTTTAACCTCTGCTCACAGGAGAGCCCGCTTGAATTGGTGCTTGGAACATCACGCCTGGACTCATGATCAGTGGGCCAATGTTCTCTTCAGTGACGAGTCAATATTTAGTTTTAAACACAGATTCTCGACGAGTTTTCATCTGGAGGGAGCCTGGAACCCGCTTTAATCCCGGTAACATCAGGAAAATAGACAGTTTTAGAGGGGGCAGTCTCTTAGTCTGGGCTGGCATCAGTTCTAGCAGACGCACACCCCTCCACATTTTTTATGGGGGCACTTTAACTGCCCAAAGGTACAGAGACGAGATACTTGAGCCCTATCTAAGATTAGAGATCTAGAGATCTAGACTAAGATCTAGAGATCAAATTGGTCACAATTTAATATTTATGGACGATAATGCTCGTCCGCATAGGGCTAGGCTAGTCAATAAATATCTCCAGAGTGAGAATATTCGAAGGATGGATTGGCCAGCCAGATCTCCGGACCTGAATCCAATAGAGCATGTGTGGGATGCTCTAGGGAGGCGTATTGGAGCTCGTCACCCCTCACCCAGAACCCTCGTTGAGCTAAGAACTGCTCTATTGGAGGAGTGGGGTTTACTACCCCTGGACCTCCTCCAAAGCCTGGTAAACAGTATGAGGGCTCGCTGTGAGACCTTGATAGCTGTTAGAGGTGATCATACTCCCTATTGATATCTTATTTCTTTAAGATCTGGAACCTTAGCTTTGGGTATGTTGGTAATAATTTGCACATATTTCATAATTTCAAATATATTTTTTATTTTCATATAGCTAGCAAATTCTCCATAGTTTAAACTATTTGTATACTAAATTTTATATTTGTTAATAAATTAGCTTTTGAGAAATTTCAATATTGGTTAAGTTTCTTATTTTTTGGACACCAGTGTATTTTCATGCCATTTTCATGCCATTTCATGCCATTATTTTTCTGCCATATTCTGTGATTGGCAAGCATCCACTCGGGCAGAACCTTGGAAAGGCCTGCACGGGAATACAACTGAAGATCCGATAGATGGTAGATGCAAACCATATTATTTTCCTTTGGAAGGTTTTTCAAATATCATATATGAAGATTTATAGAAAACATTTCCTCTCGGACGCTTTATTTTTTTAATTTCCTCGGAGCTATACGCTGTGGGCAGGAGTGAACTCTTCTTGCCCCACCGCTTATGAGGAGGCTGTTCCACTACCTAGTGATAATATTAAAGTTTTAAAAATACTCTTTCTGAAATTCGTGGTAGAGAAATGCTCTAAACATATTACATATTTGTAATTAAAAAGCATATATTGGATCAAAATATTATTTATTTTACCAATATTTCAGTTGGGCGAACGCCAACCTTTATCAAGAAGTTATAAAATATTTAATGTGTGTCAAAAACAAACTCAGCGCCACATATATATAACGTCAACAGAATTAAGTTTAAAAATATTTTGTTATATTCAACGGGGAGAAAATATTTTGGTATATATATTTATATTATGGACAAAATACATTTTAGAAAATATGGGTGTGAATATTTTGAAAATTAACAATAACGCCTATTTTATATTTATAATTACACTGGTCAACAAGATTTTTGCGCAAGAGAACCTGATTATGTTGTAGGATCATTAATCACCACAGACACGGTTAGCCATTAAAAGTTGTTTTATATTTCAAAAAGTCTCTCGACTTATTTAGGCATACAATTTTAGTTAAATGATATTCCAACAATAAAGAAATATAACATATTGTTTAAAATGAAATATAAAATAATTTAAAAAAGAATAATTTAATATTTACATTTACAAAATTAACTTTTATAACACACAAAGTTTAACACAGAGCCATCTAGGTGTGGCAATTGGAATTATTTAACCCTACAATTTTCTAGTGTAACTTTTCATGCTGAACTCAAAAATCTAATCAGAAATTTCCCATCACCTATGTTTTTTGCGTGACGGCCTTTTTTTAGCATTGGGATAAATACAGTAAAAAATGCAAACAATGTTACGTAAGCAGTTTTGCATAACCCTTATTACATTACACTGGTTTATCAAAAAATATTTTTCTTTGTCCACAAAGAAATAGCATCTTATCTACATGTCCTGAATCCAAATATACCATTAGTTTTTTTCTATTACGCAATATTTCTGAGATACACCTACTTGAAATTTGGAAATATTGTTAATATATAGGCATATATGAACGAAACATATTTATTTATTGAAAAGCAGTTCAGGTAGGCAAATCCACTGGCATTTCGATCCATTGCCTTGACAAATTTCTTCATTAATCCCAGTTTAATATGCAATGATGGTAAGTAAATATTTTCTGAATCGATCAGGGGTAGATTTGCAATATTTTTATATCCTGGAGTAAAGATTTTACGGTTTGGCCAGATTTTTTTAATGTAATGCCTTTCCCTATCTCTGCTATCCCACTCACACAGAAAACAACAAAATTTTGTATATCCAAGCTGTAATCCACGCAAGAGAGCAACGATTTTCAAATCGCTGCATATTTTCCAACCGTATCTTTCATATTCTATCTTTTTCAAAAGCAGTTTCATGTTTTCGTAAGTCTCTTTCATGTTGGATGCATGTGCTATTGGCACTGACGGGAACTTATTTCCATTGTGAAGGAGAAGAGCTTTCATACTAATTTTTGAAAAATCAATGAATAAACGCCACTCTTCTGTAACATGGTCATGACCAAGCGCTTCCATTAGACTAACAACATCATTGCAATATACTAAATCATTCTCTTGTGAAAAGAAGTCTTGAAATTCATCTTGACGCTTGCGAAAAAAGCATACTTTTGTGCCTTTATGCAGCATATTCCAGCCTTTTAACCTAGAGCCTAAAGGTTCACTCTGTTTTTTGGATAAATCTAAATCACGTACGAGGTCGTTCAAATCTCCTTGGGTTAATAAATGAGGTTCAGAAAAAGCACCTGCTTCAAAATTTGTGTCATCCCATTGTTGCTCTCGTCTATCTGAATCATCGTCACTAAATATTACATTTTCAGGAGGCTGTGGAACAGGTAAAATATCACTATGAGGAACCGGTCTCATAGCAGAAGGCAAATCTGGATATTCAACTGTATGTCTTGATTTGGATGTAATACCTGTAGTCTTTGTCAAACAAAAATAACAGTCTGAAGAAATTTCTTTAGGTTCCCTCCATATCATTGGAACCGCAAAAGACATACGACGTTCACCTTTAATCCACCCTGTAAGATGTCGAACACAAATTACACAACAATGGTGAGGAGCCCAAGTCTTTACTTGGTCACCGACTTTAAAGCCAAAATAAAGTTCATAGCACTTTTTGATGAGCGGTGTAAAGTTTCGCCTTTGAACTTTCAAAAGTTAATTCCCCACAAATATAACAGAAAATATTAGGAATATTAATGCAACGCCTCGGCATATTGACACAGTCTAGTGCACACGATTTATAAAAGCAAATCGATAGAGAAGAATAAACTAATCACATCAAATTTACCTGTCACTTCTGCTGCAAATCTATTAAACAAATCGTTAGGTTCAATTTAAATATATATATTAAAACTTCTTAAATGCTATTCAATTAATATATTAAAACTGTTAATGAGCAAAAGGCATTCCAGAGCCTGTCGTTATTTTTGAGTTGAAAGCAAAACAGATTATAATATCATCCTTATATCTATAAAAATGAAATTCAAAATCGATGTTTGTTATCGCATAGCGCAAAATCTACTGAATCAATCATTATGAAATTTCGCATGTTGATAGCTGAAGATTTCTTTTAACATATAGGCTATTCAAAAAGCTAAAAAAGTTAATGTGCTTTTTTTTTTAAATAAAAACCAACAAGCGATAGTTCTAGCCTTTTACCGCTTGAGCGCAGCACTGGTCGCGACGATAAATGTATTTGATTGATTAATAATTAACACGTGGTTTGTTTACACGTTGAATGTTAGTTGGATCACACGATGAAAGTTTTTAAAAGGTAAGATTATCCAATCGCCGTGAAACTTTAGGAAGTTATTTACTATACTACTGAGAAGATTTCTGGTTTGAATTCGATTTGAAATAAATATTATTTGCAATTTTATTTGCAAATTTTCTGCTTTCACTCGCAAGCAGCGCCACTCGCGGTTTCTGGTGAAATTGCATTTATAAATTGTAAAAATGCTGAAATGTGTTCCATGTATAATAAATTTGATTAGAAATATGGTAATATAATATTCCAAAGACGCGTTGTAAAAAACCTGGCATTTCAATATTAATATATATTTAAAGAAAATATTGAAACGTTTTTGTGTTAAATGTTAAAATGTTGTAATGTTAAAATATATTTTTACATTGTCAATTTAATTTGCTGTTGTTTTATAATAACGAAGATGCAAATTTAATTGTTGTTATTTTTATCGTTTGTTTATATAAAAAATTACATTGTATGTGATGATGATAACAAAAATGAATTTCTAGATTAATATACATAAATCATTGAGAAAAAAAAGAAATAATTAATCATAAAATCCACAAACGCGTGACAATATCTTATTTAAAAATTAATAAATGTTTTTTGAAAAATTATGTTTCAAAAATATATTAAAACGCATATAACAATATTTATATACGTTTATAAATCTATATATAGGTGGATTGGATGTTTTCTAGAATAGTTTTAGCAAATGTTCGTTAGGCAAACTTTTACTCGGGTAAAAACCGGGCGAAGCCGGGTATATTCGCTGAATACAGGTATTTACAAATGTTCGTTTGTGGCAAGATACTATTCCTTCAACTTCAAATTACTGAGTGGACCAATTAATATGATTTTATTCAACTTATCGAGTATTTTTAAAGGGACCTGGAAAAAAATTAAAATTATTTCCTGTGGAAGGGCCGCTTACGCCCGAAAGCTAGAAACGTTTTTCCCAATAAAAGAAACTCATCCTTTTTGATTCTATGCGTATTACAGTATAGACAAGTGTAGATTCAATATAGGGATTGGATGTTTGCTAGAATCGTTTTAACAAATGTTCGTTAGGTAAACCTTTACTAGGATAAAACTGGCGAAGCCGGGAACATATATATATATTTATAAATGACTGCGGCGTATAATTATAAAGCTATACAACCAGTTTAACCGCATAAGTTTCTTTTTATTTATGAAAAATAATTTTTAATTTCAAAGAGAAATAATTTAATATATCTCACTTTTGGATGACGTATGAAAAGGTTGAATATATGAAGAGTGATGGTCTATATATGAATGGATGACGTATGGAGGGTGAAAAATATGAAGAGTAATGGCGAACGGAAAAATAAAACGGAGAAATATCGTCCAGGATAGCCTAGTGGACATGGCACCTGCCCGGTAAGCAGAAGGTTGTGGGTTCGATTCCCGCTCCTGGACACTTTTATTTTTCCGTTCGCCATTACTCTTCATATTTTTCAACCTCCATACGTCATCCATTCATATATAGACCATCTCTCTTCATATATTCAACCTTTTCATACGTCATCCAAAAGTTAGAAATATTAAATTATTTCTCTTTGAAATTAAAAATGATTTTTCATAAATGAAAAGAAACTTATGCGGTTAAACTGGTTGTATAGCTTTATAATTATACGCCGCAGTCATTTATAAGTATTATTAGTCAGTTTAAATATTAGTTACGAACGGAGAAATATCGTCCAGGATAGCCTAGTGGACATGGCACCTGCCCGGTAAGCAGAAGGTTGTGGGTTCGATTCCCGCTCCTGGACACTTTTATTTTTCCGTTCGCCATTACTCTTCATATTTTTCACCCTCCATACGTCATCCATTCATATATAAACCATCACTCTTCATATATTCAACCTTTTCATACGTCATCCAAAAGTTAGAAATATTAAATTATTTCTCTTTAAAATTAAAAATGATTTTTCATAAATAAAAATAAACTTATGCGGTTAAACTGGTTGTATAGCTTTATATATATATATATATGTTTGTCGGCTATGCACGCCCTCAATATGTAACTAAACACGCTGAAATTTGAACAGGACAGAGAGTTAAATCTGGAAGAGTTTTTTTGTCGCGCTTTAACCAAGAAATATTATAAATAACCAGGTACTGAGCAACAATATTTTTTTAGTCAGAAATGATGATGACAATATTGCTGTATAATGCTTGATTGACATAAACAAAATTCTTTAAGGGAATATTCACTAAAACAGACAACGGGCGAAGCCAGATAATAATTTTCAGTAGGCAGGAACAAAATTCTACCTGCGAAACATTCACTCGAGCAGAAGACACACACGAAGCCAGGTCATCTCAATATATAAAATATCGTTTCTCGGCCTTTTGGCTAAAATCGTGTAGTTTATCTCTAGATATTTTTTTTATTTATATTCATCTTTTTAAAAATATATTCAGTAGAGAGAGTGGATATGTTTGCTCGAAAAATATATTTTATATCTATATTAATAAAATGCAAATTTCATAAGAGGACATCACTAAAAACTTTCGTTACAATGCATCAATTTCGACCAAATTTTCAACATTTATGTAAAACGAGATGGAGCAGGTTTTGCTTAACATCAAAATATTTTTCCCTAACATTAACATGCGTAACTTCGCTGTTATCGATTAAATACAAAAAATCAACAGAGTTAATTTTATTTATATATAAATACAAAATTAAATTTCAACAGAGTTAATATTTTTACAAACTAGCTAATAATCTCAATCAAAAAATATAATATAAAAAGCCAACAATGAAGAGTGAATGTAAGATGAAAAGCCAACAATGAAGAGTAAATGTAATATAAAAAGCCAACAATGAAGAATGAATGTAAGATAAAAAGCCAACAATGAAGAGTGAATGTAATATAAAAAGCCAACAATGAAGAATGAATGTAAGATAAAAAGCCAACAATGAAGAGTGAATGTAAGATAAAAAGCCAACAATGAATAGTAAATGTAATATAAAAATCCAACAATGAAGAATGAATGTAAGATAAAAAGCCAACAAAGAAGAGTAAATCTACTTATATAATTGCCTTATTCTGTCTGTGTGAAGTTCACTGTGTGAAGTTCACAGATAGATTTTGGTCAGAATATAATATAAAAAACCAACAATGAAGAGTAAATATGATATAAAAAGCCAACAATGAAGAATGAATGTAAGATAAAAAGCCAACAATAAAGAGTAAATGTAATATAAAAAGCCAACAATGAATAATAAATTTGAGATAAAAAGCCAACAATGAAGAGTAAATATAATATAAAAAGCCAACAATGAAGAATAAAGGCAATGTGACACGGCAATGTGACACGGGAAAAAATGTTCACTAGATAAAACTATGATTTTCTAATTTAGAAAATTAGAAAAGACAAAATTCAGGATGACACGGCACACAGGGACCGGGAAAAAATGTTCACTTTATCGAGAGATTCAAATTTACGAGTTTCAAATTATCAAAATATATCTTTTTTTTTAAATAAGTTTTTAGAGAATTGTTTTAACAAATGTTTGCTAGACAAACCTTTACTCGGGTAAAACCCCGGGCGAAGCCGAGTACGTTTTATAAGCTTATAGTATTATATAAATATATAATGCAACGAATTTTATTATCATTATTATCATAATATTCTGTGTGTTCCGGAATATTATTATCAATAATAATTTTATCATTAATATTCGTTAGGCAAAATTTCACTCGGATAAAACCCGGGCGAAGCCGGGTACACATCCGCTAGTATAATAATAAATTATATAAATTCAATAAAAATTTCAATAATTTGTTATTCAAATTAATATTTATGATTCTTAAAGAGCAAAATTTAATTGATAACAAATAAAATAAAGCTTTTGGCTCCACATACCAACTCTTATTGTCAAAAAAAAGCGCTAGCTTAGTTAATGATGTAACTTTAAAAATGCTTACGTAACATTGGTTGCATTTATTACTGTATTTATCCCAATACTAAAAAAAGTCCATCAGGCAAAAACCATGGGTGATGTGAAATTTCTGATTCGATTTTTGACTTCAGCATGAAAAGTTATACTAGAAACACCATCAGGTTCTCTTGTGCAAAAAAAAAGTTTTTTTTTTTTTGTAGACCTGTGTTATTTATTACTATGAGTAAAAATAATTTTCGTATAAAAAATAACAAATAATATATATAAAAGAAATGTTAAACTAAATATTTTTTACCGAAAACACTAAGCGCAAAAAATGTTTGAAAAGTGGGTAAATTAAAATATTAAAATAATTTAAATGTGAAATTTGAAATAAAATATACTCTATAACAAAAATATCGACGCACCAAGAAGCATTTGTCCGATTTATATGAAAACCAGCCGAATGACCCGGGCAACGCCCGGGTTTTACCCGATAAAATGTTTTTATTCAAATACTATTCGTTACAATTATAAATTGGAGCCGTGGATGTCACTCTTGTGAAACGTCCCGCTCCAAACTTTACATGAAAATTTGGTCAGCTGGTATTACCCCCCATTTTCACCGCTAGAGGTACCCTATGCTTTTATAGATCAATTTCCTCCGGGAAAAAATATTTTCAACTATATTTATAATTGTATATATCTCTACTGTCTCCCTCCAAGGTTGTCTATAGTTCATTTAAAATACTTTTTCCAAGAATTTAGCATAAGTTTTGGTATAAAAAGAAAACAGCGCAATACAATATTATAGTTGATGGTAGATTAAACTAGGAAACTGCTGGGAGAGTTCACCACTGATGAGCCAGACCCTCCCATTATTTTATAATTACAGTAAGGAGAGTAGAAAATTGACTTCAAAGAAAATAGTTTCAATTTCTTATTTCCTAGTGAATTAAGATTTTTATCGCAAGTTACGGGCTTTGAATATCTCTTTGAAACTTTGGTAAATTTTTGATCTCAGCTAGTGCTTATATGAATAATTTATAAATGCACAGCTGGACTTAACAAAACACTAAATTAGTTGAAACATTTTATAGAATCGCCAGCTCTCACTTATATTGATTTAATCAACAGCGTGAGAGAAGCTAACCGGAGACGATTTGATGACTAAAACTTTTTTTTATCTTATCGTTATCAATCTATCATCATTTACATGATATTATATAACACTTTTTCATTTTTTTACCCTTGGCGCACACGTAAGTGTTATTTCCATGTCTAAAAGGTTTATAAAATGGTCATCACACCTTCAATAGTGTTATTTTCTTTTGTTGTAAGGAGAAAGTTTTTTTTTGTATATCCCATTATGCGTCAAGTACTACTTTTTATATACACAGGCAACATATATATGAAAATAAATTATTATTTTTACTTCTCAAAACTATTATAATTATTGATAAATATCGATAATACGATCATGACGATGAATGGTGATGTCTGTATAAGATGATGTTATTTTTATTTCGTCTCAGTTTACAGGTGTTACATTCGAGCACAGCTCGCGAATCACCTGTCCCGGCTAAGAAAACTTATTTTACTTGTTATTTTGGTATATATATTGTTACATCATGATTAATGGCGTATTTATTATATTATTTTTAATATATTTGAAATTTAAATTATATATTTATTTATTTTTATATTCTATGATATTTATTTAAAACAGATTATCATCATTTGTATTTAGGTACACTGTGACTTCACTGCTCTCTTTGATGTGAGAAAATAAATAAAGTATTCTGGAGGCTACTTAAAGTAGACTTATCTCATTATTCCCTTATATAAATTTGTAGGATGGTTGAAACACGCTCTGGCAAGATGCAAGACCCAGCACAGGAGAGAATCAAGGCTGAAGAGTCTGCCAAGCCGCAGCCTGGTGCAACAATTGGTAGAGATGCTAGTTTCGACCCAGTTGTCCTGAATCCCAACATCGACATCCCCAAGTATGATGGAACGGAAGACCCTCGCCCATGGATTGAATCTCTTGAAGAAATTGGCTTCTTGTACCATTGGGCAGACTACATTATCTCTCGTTATGCCGCCATGAACATGACGGGAAGCGCTAAAACCTGGTTGAATTTACACAAAGCTAGTTTCACGAGCTGGGAAAATATTAAAATCCGCCTCATTCAGGATTTTTCTTTGGACGCGAATAAAGAAGAACTTAGAATGAAGCTCAACAGAATGCAACACTGGAATGAACCAGCAATCAGGTTCGCGGAAGACATTCTAGTGTTGTGCAACAAGGTTGACCCCGCAATGGAAGAAGAAACAAAAATTGAACATGTTATTGGAGGACTGAAAAAAGAGTACTCATTCGCGCTCTACCTGAACCCTCCTAAAACGACCGATGACCTTCTTGTCGTGTGCAAGAAAATGGATTCTTTTGAAAAGAAGTATCGGGAACGTGTGGAGAAATCCAGAAACCTATATAACGGTCCACGCTATTCTAGACCCCAACAACAATCGAGGTACGTGCCGCCGACTGCCGCACGAAACTACCAGACCACTTCCAGGCCCCAAGCCCCTGTTTCCAATAATTACAAGAACGACTCCCCTCCTACCCCCAGACAGTATCGAAACAACTTTCCCCAGCCCTCTACCCCTAGACGTCCTTATAATCCTAACTTTGTGCCGAAACCAAACCTTCAGAGAAACACTTACAATAAAAGCCAAGAAGTGAGCAAAAATAGGACGGAAGATGGAAGACCAATCTGCTTTAAATGTAACAAGCCAGGGCACGTGGCCCGTTATTGTAGGGTCAAGTTTATAAGAATCCTAGAAGAGGATCCAGCAGATACCCAAGAGAAGGTCGAAGAAAAATGCCAAATGAATGAAATATCAGAGAAATCAGGACCTCGGCTTTATGCTGATGTATGTCATAGCACACAGACAAATATTCCTACCCGGAATAGATATTCCGTGTTGGAAGATTTAAACTAAGCGTCGCGCCTGAATCTGTCAATCAAAGCAAGTCGACCATAAACGGAATCAAGAAGTTGGACCCTAAATACAAATTAAAAATTAATGTGGACAAGATAGGGACTTTTGAAGCTTTGGTTGATACAGGTGCTGACCTCTCAGTGGTCGACCTCAGAACGGCCCTCGATACAGGCCATGGTATAAGTAAACTCGCAAAGATTTGTGCAGGACCCGATGGAAAAAAATTGGACATGGTAGGAAGTATATTTTTAAATATAAAAATTGATGACGAAACATTATCACACAACTTTGTGATATTGAAAACGCATTTACGGACATTAATTCTTGGGAGAGATTTCCTTAAGAAAATGAACGCAAAAATAGATTGTAAGCAAGAAACTATAAAATATGATTTGACGAATAATCATGACGAAATCAATTTTGAAAGGTTGAAAATAAAGAGTGCCAAGGATTCCATTGTACCGGAATGTTCCATGAAATTGATCAAGGCATTGGTAGAAACAGAGGATGGAGAATATATTATCGAAGAGAGCAGCAAAATGTTTCAAACAAATGGACTTCGTCTAGCAAGAAGCTTGATCAATGTTATAAATAGGGAAACACACATCTGGATAACTAATCCGTATCCTCGACCGTTAAAAATAATGAAAAACCAAACATTGGCTTTTGGAAGTAGTCCAGCGAAAATAAATGTGAGTCGAGAAAGAGAGGTAGAAAAGAACGAAGAACCTAGATTCCAAATAAACGAAAATCTTTCACCAAAGGAACAGAAAGAGTTAAAACAAGTTTTAGAAAGGTATGGAGATCTTTTTTCATCGAGATTAGGGAGAACCAATTTGGCAAAACATCGGATAGACACAGAAGACGCGAAGCCAATTAAACACAAGCCTTACCGGGTAAGTGCTAAAGAACGAGATATTATAAAAGAGCAAATTGACGAGATGCTTACAGAAGGCATAATTAGGCCATCTTCTAGCCCCTGGTCTTTTCCAGTAATATTGGTCAAGAAGCGAGATGGTAAATACAGATTTTGTGTGGACTACAGAAAACTGAATAATGTCACAGTAAAAGATGTCTATCCGATCCCTAGAATAGACGAAGTTATGGATACTCTCCAAGGATCTACACACTTCTCAGCAATAGACCTCAGATCTGGATATTGGCAAGTTGAAGTCGAAGAAAGAGACAAAGAGAAAACAGCTTTCACTACAGCGCATGGATTATATGAATTCAACGTGATGCCTTTTGGACTTTGTAACGCGCCTGCTACCTTTGAGAGAAATATGGAGAATATGCTTGGAAATCTGAGATGGCAAATTTGTTTGTGTTATCTGGATGATGTTATCATATATAGCCCGGATTTTCCAACGCACCTCAAAAGACTTGAAGCTGTTTTTAGATGTTTTCGTGAATCTAATTTAAGGTTAAACGACAAAAAATGCCGATTTGCTTTTGAAGAATTGGAGATTCTCGGCTATATAACGAGCAAACATGGTATAAAACCCGCGGAACATAACATCAAAGCTGTCAGAAATTTTCCTCGGCCCAAAAAGGTCAAAGAAGTACAATCCTTTTTGGGAATGTGTTCATATTATAGAAAATTTATCAAAGACTTTTCAAAAATTGCCGACCCTTTGACCAACCTTATAAAAAAAAGTGTATCATTTACCTGGACAGAAAGACAAGAGGAAGCGTTTCAAACCCTAAAAACAGCACTATTAAGTCCACCAATTTTAGGTCACTTCAATCCAAATGCACCTACTTATGTTCATACTGATGCGTCCAACATCGGCATAGGTGCAACACTTGTCCAAGACATCGGTGGTGAAGAGAAGGTGATCTCATATTTGAGTCGTACCCTAAGTAAAGCGGAGCAAAATTATTCAACCACTGAAAAAGAATGCCTTGCCGTTGTCTGGTCAATGTCAAAATTACGACCCTACCTTTATGGAAGACACTTTAAAATAGTAACAGACCATCACGCCTTATGCTGGCTCAAAAACTTGAAGGATCCAACAGGTCGATTGGCAAGATGGGCATTGAAAATTCAAGAATATGACTTCGATATAATACATAAATCGGGAAAGAAGCATCTGGACGCCGATGGCTTATCTAGGGGGCCCTTACCAGAAACTGATTGGGATGAGGATTTTGAAAGGCTATTTTTAAATCAAATAACAGACGAAGAGGATAAATTTATCGAAAGTGTTAAGAAAAACCTTAATGGAAGCAGGCGATCAATTGCGCAAAACTTTAAAGAAGAAGATGGATGCCTCTTTAAGAAAAACCCGAACCCTGAAGGCAGGGCGTGGTTGCTTGTGGTTCCAGAGAATAAAAAGAGAGAAATTATGAAAGAATATCACAATCATATGTCGAATGGCCATCTGGGCGTCGCCAGAACCATGTACCGAATAAAGAGTAAATACTTTTGGCCATCCATGCTAAAGGATGTCTCAGAATTCGTTAAGACGTGTCACCTTTGCCAAAGTAGGAAAGGCTCAAACCAATTACCTTCTGGACTACTACAGCCCATCCCCCCAGCCAACTTTCCTTTCGAAAGAATTGGAATTGACTTTGTTGGTCCACTACCATCTACGAAAAACAGGAAAAAATGGATAATCGTGCTGACGGACTACTACACTAGATATGCAGAAACAAGAGCAGTCTCGGAAGCAACAGTGAAAGAAGTTTCTAAATTTCTAGTAGAGGATATTTTTCTTCGGCACGGAGCCCCACAATATCTTATTAGTGACAGAGGCTCTCAATTTACCAGTAATTTAATGAAAGAGGTGATGAAAACGTGCAAGATTAAACATTGCTTCACAACGAGCTATCATCCCCAGACTAATGGATTGACAGAGCGGTTAAATAGAACATTGATCAATATGCTCAGTATGTATGTGAACACTGATCAGAAAAATTGGGACGAGATACTCCCATTCATCACTCACGCTTACAATACTACAATTCAGGAAACCACAGGATATTCTCCCTTTTTCCTGATGTTTGGAAGAGAACCCACGTCTCTTTTGGACGACAGGAATATCTCGGTGGACATTGACAAAGATGATTATGATGAATACATAAAACATCACTTAGACAAAATAAACAGAACAAGAAAATTAGTTATTGACAACACAATAAAGACTCAAGAAAGAATGAAAAAGAACTATGACAAGAAACACATGGAAAGAAGCTACGAACCAGGAGAATTAGTAGCAGTTTGGACACCAATTAGGAAAATAGGAAAGTGTGAGAAACTACTGAGAAAATATTTTGGCCCATATAGAATATTAAAGAAGCTGTCTAACGTAAATTACTTAATTGAGCCAAAAGATAATCCTGGCCAAGACCCATTGATTGTCCATGTCTCAAGACTCAAACCCTATTTTGAGAGAATTGATGAGGTAACTCACGAGGACGTGACGACCTCTGGAGAGGGGGAAGTGTTACATCATGATTAATGGCGTATTTATTATATTATTTTTAATATATTTGAAATTTAAATTATATATTTATTTATTTTTATATTCTATGATATTTATTTAAAACAGATTATCATCATTTGTATTTAGGTACACTGTGACTTCACTGCTCTCTTTGATGTGAGAAAATAAATAAAGTATTCTGGAGGCTACTTAAAGTAGACTTATCTCATTATTCCCTTATATAAATTTGTAGGATGGTTGAAACACGCTCTGGCAAGATGCAAGACCCAGCACAGGAGAGAATCAAGGCTGAAGAGTCTGCCAAGCCGCAGCCTGGTGCAACAATATATACACTTTAAGGAGTGATATGTGTTCGTTCGTGTGTTACTACATATATTTGAAATTTTCTTTTTAGTATTGAGCATAGGTTAACACAAAGCAATAACGCGCCATCTATACATATAAAATAAAAGGATTTAAAAGCGCGAATGTTTCTTTTATACATGAAACAAACTTCTACTGTCCTTACTGCGATGAAAAATTGGCAAAACCGCTGGGAGGGTTCACCAGATATGAGCCAGGCCCTCCCAATATATATTTTTTCATCGCAGTAAGGACAGTAGAAGTTTGTTTCATGTATAAAATAAACATCCGCGATTTTAAATCCTTTTATTTTATATTGAACATAAGTATTAGATCAAACATTCCAGAGAAAAAGGTGACCTGAAAGGTAGGAATAATTTTAGTACTTTGCATAATATTGTTAAAAAAAAAAAATATATATATATATTAATTGAATAGCATATTTTGGATCAAAAATAAAATAAACATTTTATTTAATATAAATGCCAATATTTCAATAGGCTATACGCCTAACTTCGTCAGGGCTTTACTTGTTTTTATGATATTGTTATATATGATATCTTGGGACCTCTGGGACCAGTGTTACCTGATGCTAGACGAACCCCGATGTCACCTCTACCGTACAGTCGTGGTGGAAGGCGACACAGTTGGGCCAAAGGTGAAATAAACAAACAGAGATTCCATTAAGAAGCGTCTGAACGTAAAGAAGGAATGGGACGAGGAGGTTTCTGGAAGGAAAGGATTTACCTCTATAGGAGCGGCCTACGCGGAGGACTGAAACAAAGACTGAAACAAAAGACTGACTAAATAACTGAGGCTTGGGGCCTCCTTTTATAGCCTCGCTGGGTCCAAGCAGGTCACTGATCTTTTCTGACGTAAACAGGGGGGGAAAGTTACATCATCCAGGAGGGCTACGACCTCGTAAAAATTGGACTGGGCTCTGTGTTAATTTGGGTTGAGTTAAAAAGATAACCTTTTTTATATCATTATTTTATTTAAGATCCAATTTAAAAACAGGAAAGAACAAAAAATATCATAAACTTCTTGTTTACAATTTACAAGTTAGAAGAACAAAATCACAGAGTTGTCAAATCATTTTTGGTCATTTATATATATATATTCACAATTGCCCCCAGTAAATGACACAAAATGATGATTGATTATCAAATTATATACATATTTCAAATAACTAAGAATATTGCGTCTAACTAGAGATTTTCGAAACAGTTTCAATAGCCTCCGAAAGATGGCGGGACAAGTCCAGGGAATGTAAAGCTAATTAAATTATTAACAATTAATCCGCCTTCTATATGCTTTCGGATAAGCATTTTAAGGCACAACATCTTTGAGAGTCACCAAGCGCCCGCCGCAATGGAGGGCCAAGGAGAGGGCTGGGGAGGCGCCGGCAGGGCCGTGGGAACCCCGGGGGAGAAGAGGGCGAGAGCGCCGTTTATGAGGGGACCAAGGCAGTACCAAGCACAGCTAAAGCGCCGCAGGCTTCAAAAATTTTTAAGGGATCATATCAGTGATCAAGATCAAGGGATCAAGATTCAGAGATCAAATAGCTAATTAAATCAACAGCCATTTTATTTGTTTACAAAATTAAATATATAAGAAATATATATATATATATATATATATATATATATATATATATATACAAAAATGTAATGCCTCGATAAAGGTTGGCGTTCAGCCAGCCGAAATATTGGCAAAATAAATATTTTTTCAAATCCAATATATGCCTTTTATTATCTAATGAATTAAGTATGGATTGCTCTATTTTCAAAAAAAATATATATATATATATATATGTCATAATATATACTCTTCCAGGATTAATAAAACAAATCTACAGTCGACCAGAGAGAGAGAGAGAGAACGCAGCTAAGGCCGGTCACTTGATATAGCAGTCACATTCCAAGGGGGCGACCGCAGGGCCTTTTCTTGGAACCTCAGTTCTATGTTTACTCAGTCGGGGGGTGGTGGCCACACAAGACGTGCATTTCCGCGGTGGCAGCCCGCTAGCGCTCCCTCTCTCCCTCGGTTTGCTGGGTTCCATCTTCCAAACTTGTTGTTTCCTTATTTCTCACTCACCACATTATTATCACTATAGTGCCACATTAAAAGTCGACAGGATAAGACCTGGCCGGGAAGCGAATCCCTCATATACCGGAGTATGAAGAAACAATAAGCCAAGCCACGATGATCGACCAAACCCAACTCAACTGTAACCACTCCTCTTCGAACCCTCAACCCCTTCCTCGCCAACCTTTGAACCGTGATCCCGAAGAAGTATTCACCTGCGACGGAGATGGAGCTGCCACACACTTCTTCCAGCACTAGATCTACCCAAGAACGACCACCGTGCCAGAGCAGGAAACCTTCCATCATCATGGACAAGACTCCGCCATATCCCTGCCGCTACTGTGATGTACAACACTGGTACGCTCAGTGTCACAGACAGAACTCTCCCGAATCTCAATGAACTTACCTGCTCTCTAAACCAGCATAATCTGTAAGTGAAATTGTTTTACCCCTTCCATTCATTCTTTAAATAAGTCATTCCTTGTAAATTGTCCCAATATTTACATAATTAGCTCCATTTATTCTCTCCATGCCTATTAACAATGATTTTATTCTCCATACTATCTATCGAGATATTTGTAACTCATTTAATTAGTTACCTTACCAGTAGAATTTAACAATCGTTATTTTAATTAAATAATTTCCATTTTAAACGTAACTCTTAAAAAAAAAATTGGAATTCTACATATTAATGCTTTACGATTTTTACTATTAACAATAGATTTTTCATAATCAATTTATTTATAAAAATATGCCTACAGCACCTAAACTTTTGTATAGACCTCTCCTACTTGTAAGCACGGCTCACGAAAAATAATTTCTTTCCCTAATCGATTCAAAATTCACACTGTAATTCAGGCGTCGAAGAATTCCAACCACCACGTAAGCCTTGCTTACAACCAACCCTTGGTGACTCTTATCTATCTTCCCCTTAATGCCCCTCTCATTCTTACAACTTTGTTAACTTTATACCAGCTCAGGACCTTTATAGAGAATTATTGATTAATCAATTATCGAACTTCTATATTGTCATTTCAAAATCCTAACCTTCGCCCTTCATTTATAATAATTTATTTCGTAGTTCATCTCTAGCCTATCCACCGACCCACACCATCTAGCCAATGGTGTGTTCGTCACAGGGTGCAGATTGACTAACTGCTAGATATTTATCAACCCCTTTTTGTTCGCACTTGAACAATCTGCATCGAGCGACACAGTTCGCTTCTTCTTCTCGCGCCACACGTTCGCCACACGGACCCTGTCTTCAAATCTATGTTTGTCCATTGTCCAAACCAGCACGATATAGCCTACCTCCGATATTTCCCACGGAGGTACGTTAAACATCGTCGCTGATTTTGTCCGGTCCGTCATCATTTCGCGCAGACATGGGTCTTACTTTCAACCCACCGCGAAATCATCGCCTTGCACAAGCTCCCACGACGGTTCAAACACCTCGTGTCCGAGCAGCTTGTCACTTGTAACGGACAACGCAGTCCTCGTCCCAATTTTTGGCACTGTGCGCGCATACTTTCCGCAAATTAAATATAAGTCCGTTCGACTTCCTCACCTACACACGGGACTTTTCCCCTCGGACTCGCTACACAAGTAACTGCATAGATAAGTTAGATTGGCCCAAAGCAAGTTTCCCCTCGCTCTGTTCGCCGAGGTTCTAACATTGTATGTAGTTTTATATTTACCTCAGTCCTGAGCTCACACAATTGTCAACCTCTATCTCATTTCTCGTACTCTACACTTATCGCATAGAAAGCCCATGACAAGTTTCCCCTTGCCATGTCCGCCTGAAAAATATCTTAAAGTGTAGAGTTCTCCAGTCTTAATGATCTTCAGAATTTCACCATATGTATGTGACTCTTCTTCTCGTTGTTCACACTCCTCCATATCACTTCCCTTATAGTACATTAGATTTTGTTGTATATAGCCTTTTATAACCTGGATATTTTCAAAGATTTCCTTAAATGTCAAACTCCCCGGTGTTGTAAAACTGCTTGTGAATAATATTTACATGTGTACTATACAATATTTTATTTACATAAAACTATGTCACCATTACCTTAACTAATTTTAACTGTAAAATTATTTTCTCTATTCCTGGCTTCTCCAGCTTTAAATATACTTAAACCATGTTCAGCCTTCTTCAACGGGGGCCATATGTCATAATATATGCTCTTCCAGGATTAATAAAACAAATCTACAGTCGACCAGAGAGAGAGAGAGAGATAACGCAGCTAAGGCCGGTCACTTGATATAGCAGTCACATTCCAAGGGGGCGACCGCAGGGCCTTTTCTTGGAACCTCAGTTCTATGTTTACTCAGTCGGGTGGGTGGTGGCCACACAAGACGTGCATTTCCGCGGTGGCAGCCCGCTAGCGCTCCCTCTCTCCCTCGGTTTGCTGGGTTCCATCTTCCAAACTTGTTATTTCCTTATTTCTCACTCACCACATTATTATCACTATAGTGCCATATATATATACAGGGTGTACCAGGTAAATTGGGAATTTCAACAATGGTATTTTAACTGAAATTTTTTGCAAGTAAAAATAAAAATATCCGAATGAAATTTGACATAGTAGTAGATAAAAGGATATAGTTTTTATTTATTCGATGTAGTTTCCATTATTAGCTACAACAGTCTCGAGGCGAGTGCGGAATGAAGCACAGGCCTTGGCGACGATGACCTTGTCCATTTGGGTCATCACCGTGTGAACTGCTTTCTTGACAGACTGGATGGTGGTATGAGGAGCTTTGTTGACATCTCTCTCAACAACGCCCCATACATAGTAGTCGAGGGGATTGCAATCTGGAGAATTAGGGGGCCAAATATCAGGACCCCAGTGACTAGGGACGTTAAGTGTCAGCCACGATTGTGTCTTTTTTGCCTTATGGGCTGGAGCTGAGTCCTGTTGGAAGACATACTTCCTTCCTGCGGCCACCATGTCCATCCAAGGCTTCACAACGGTCTCCAGACACATTGATGTAGGTGTCAGCGTTCATCCTAAGGCCCTTCTCAAAGAAATGGGGAGGCATGACATCACCTTCACTGCTGATAACGCCAAGGACCATTACGGAGGCAGGGAATTTCGTGTGCATCACGACAGGTATCTCTGAGGGGTCTTTACAGATCCAGCGATCATTCCTGGGATTTACCTTTTGGTCCACGTCAAAGTTCTTTTCGTCAGAGAAGAACCTTAGCATGCCAAAAGAGTCGTGTTTCAGGTTGTTGAGGAGGGCAGCAGCCTTTCCTTTTCTGTTATTCTTCATATTCTCAGTCAGCAACTGACCTTTCCGAAGGGCATAAGACTTGAGACCAAGGTCCTCATGGATAGTTCTGACAATTGTCATAGAGCCAACGTCCATTTCCTTGGCTATGGCCCTCATGCTCTTCCCAGGGTTTCCATCAATCTTCTCCTTGACATTTTTGACAAATTCTTCGCCTCTTACCCTGTCCGATCGACGCGAGTGCTTTTTCCTTGTAGCTATCCCCTCTTTGTTACTGTCGGCCTCATCAAACTGCTTCTTGACACGATAAATAGTGGTTTTGGGCAACTTAAGAAAATCCACTATCTCTTTGGGGCTCCTTCCGGCGCGCAGAGCAACGATGATGGCAGCTCGATTTTCAAATTCTCGGTTACTCTTCATCACTACACTGCGCACACATGTACTGTTGCATTTTACATGAATATGGCTACGTAATGAAAAAAAAAATAAGTTTTTAATCTCAAGTAGTTTTTGTTTTATGGACTGTCAAAGTTAGTCCCAATTTACCTGGTACACCCTGTACAGGGTGATCCAAAAGTCCCGCACAACTTTAAAAATTAATAACTCCGCGAATATTTGCGCTAGAGCAATGCAGTAAACACCATTGTGGTCAGGATGCAATGGGATTTTTATGGCAAATAATGAAAAAATCGAAATTGATTTTAGTTACAATTTTATTCGCCAGATGGCGCACTACCAGAATCAGAGATTCAGCGGCCAAATTGTTTGATAAATTGAAAAATATAACTGATCGACATGTATTTTTCCTTTTTGAATACCAGGAAAGAACCCTAATAATATCAAATAACAAATTAATAAAACACCACTTCGCCAAAAGTATGAAGAATTGGTTAACGATTTTTAAATACAATCAGAGATATGTAAAATGGGTAAATGCAAATTAAAACATGTAGCAAAATAAAATTGGAATTTTAGATACGGTTTGTGTTTCCGAGAAGATAATAAATTTATAATATTTTTAATTCAACTCTCTCTCATACTGTACACAATTTTAAAAAATGTGTCCCCTCAAATAAAAATATTTTTTAAATAGACCTTTTGCGTTGAAAAACGTGATAGTAAAATCATTTTGTATTATTTTTTTTGCACAAAATTTCTAAAGTTATTGGTGTACAGAAAATATTTCTTATGCTATTTCTTCTAATGAGAGAAAAGCGGAAAACTAAACATAAGGGGAAAAATTGTGTATACCAGTGTTATTCGAGAAGTTATAACACTCTGGTTTGCACGATATTATATGTGAGCAAATGACAAACAAAATATTACTGTTCACAAAAAAAAAGAGTCAAAATTTGAGGACAGCATTTATTATCCCCATAATCTAACACAAAGAGCCGCAAAATATTGGTAGATAATATAATACATGGCAGCTTACATAACACATGAGGTAACTGCCTTCTCTCTTGTATTAGGTCACAATCCTTGCTCAATGTGGCACCCTTCATTCTCAATCACCGCCTGCAGACCATAAATGACAGAATGGACAGCATTAAATAACATATCTGTTGAAATTGATAAAACGTTCCACCTAATAGAAGCCTTCAACATGGCCAATGTGGTAGGCCAGCATCGATAAATACACGATTTAATGTACCCCCATAAACAAAAATCGCAGGACGTCAAGTCTGGTGATCTTGGAGGCCACTGGTATATAAAGTGGCGTCTTATCACACGATTTTCAAAGAACGTATTCTTCAGCAATTGTTTGGCACCTCGGGAGATATGAGGAGGTCCTCCAACTTTCATGAATGTTATTTCGCTTAGTGCTTTTTCCCTGCAATATGGGAATACCCTTTTCTCTCAAAAGTTGAACATAACGTTCACCAGCTACAAAAGCGGTTTTAAAAGTTCTTCCATTGATTTTTCAAAGAAAAATGGCCCAATAATAAAAGAGGAAGTGAACCCACACAAAACTGTAACTCTAGGCTGATAAAGTGGCATTTCTGTGAAATTCCTAGGGTTTTCTGTTGCCCAAAAGCGGCTGTTTTGAATGTTAAATTCTCCGTTTAGAGAAAAGTGAGAATCATCTGTCCACAGAAAATTCGAAAGCCAGATTTCATCAATATCAATTTGCCGGAATACCCATGCAGCGAATTATTGACGCATCTTAAAATCGCCAACTTTCAGCTCGTGAAATCTTTGAATTTTGTATGGGTACACACAATAGAGACATTAAGTGAAGCCTCTTCGGATATCAAATCATACTCGACGATTTTAACGCCAAAGGTTCAACTTGGGGATCATCTGTTCAGGATAACAAAGGTCACCGACCTCGACCTTATACCATTAAAGGGAGAGAACACCTATCTATCCAAGTCCACAGGCACAGAATACGCAATAGACATCACAGCGATAAATTTCAACATCGCACCCACAACACAATAGAAAATCCTGAGAGGTGCAATCAGTGACCACAGACCAATTTTAACAACCCTAAACTTCAAAATTGAGAATGTCCAACAGAATAAAATAACATGGAACTTTAGGAAGGCCGACTTGAAAAAAATCACAGAAAAGCTTGAAGAACTGTGCAACGAAAAATTGAATTGCAGAACGCTTGACAAAAACTTGGAAAACTTCTCTTCGAATATATCAAAAGCTGCAAAAGCATCGATACCTAGAAGGAGACGTTAGACCTATGGATACCTTACTGGAAGGACCACAAAATCGAGGCAATGATTGCAGAGAGAGACAATATCAATGAACTTCTTTAAAAAATAAAACAGAAGAAAAAAGAAAGGAACACATTGAAATTAGTCACAAAATAGAACAAGAAATTTGGATATGCAAACAAGAGAAAAATGGCAGAATTCTGCGAAAAAATGGATCCAAGAAAGGACAGCCAACACTGGAATATGATTAAAGTGTTAGAAAACAATCAAAACCAACACCAATCCTCCAATACTCTAACCGATATGAATAGAACAGCGAGAACGAGAACAAACAGATAGATAACATAATTGCTGAATATCTTTCAAGCACTTCCACACTCAAATATACGAATGAAGACAAGACTCGAAAAATAATATAAACCAGTTAGTTGAACACACAACACAAGCAAGAAACTTCCATCAACAAGATATTTTCTCGAGAGATTTCACACTGAATGAGCTAAACTCATCAATAAAAAAATCCAAGAGGTCACCAAAAGATAATCTAATCTTTGGTCAAATGATTAAACACTTTGAAGACAAAGCTAATAAACAACTCCTACGAATACTGAACATTTCATGGTAAACTGGTAAACTACCAAAGAATTGGAAGATATAAATTACTGTGCCAATACTGAAACCAAACAAAGATGCCAAGGAATCCAAGAACTATCGGCCAATTGTTCTCACCAGCATACTTTGTAAAATAACAGAACGGATTATCCACTCTAGGCTCATAGTCTGGCTCACTAACAATAATAAAATAAACTTCAACCAAACTGCCTATAGATCCCAGCACTGTACGACTGATCAACTGTTCTACTTCTGTCAATCAATAATAGATTCTTTCCAGGAAAAACCGCCAAAGAAGACCACGGCTATATTCCTTGAGTAAGAGGAAAGACCTTAACCTGGATTGCAGACTTCTTAAGGGGAAGAAGGTTAAAGGTTTGGGTAAATAGAGAATTTTCCAAGGAAGGAAGAACATGGGCTTGTGTACCTCAAGGATCTGTGCTCAGTCCTCTACTCTATCTGCTATATATTAACGACATCCATCCTTACCTCACTGAAGACACAAAGGTTGCCTGTTATGCAGACGATATAGCCATATGGCACACAAGTAGCAGCATAGAAAAATCGGGAAAAATACTGAACACATCAATGAGAGGACTGGAGAAGTGGGCAATGGAACTCCAAATGACCATAAACCCAATAAAACCAAACCTATGCGTCTTCTCCACTGACAGGGAAAAAGGCATAAATATAACCACAAAATAAGCATAAACAAACAAATAATTGATAAAATTAGAAATCCAAAATACCTAGGTGTGATACTGCAGTCCTGGATCTTTCCAGTTGGTCTCGAGGACCACGCCATCACCATCTCCTAAGCGGCGAAGTACGCGATCTACGTATTCATCGTAGATCGCAAAATGCGTTGTGTCGCTGGAGACCCACTGGCGATTCTCCACCAAACTCTGCAGCGCTGGCAGAGGCGCCATATTCATTGTACATAGTGTATATAATGCATATTATATTTTTTTAAATAGTGCAGACTGTGCACTTTGCATGTATTGACAAGATGTCAATAAAATTATTTTAACTTTCATTGATGAGGAATTGGAATTTTCTAAACACATATTAGCACCTCAAATAGAGCTACCAGAAAACTAAACATTCTGAGATGGCTATGTGAAACAAATTGGGGAAAAAAACCCAGAATTCTCAGAACAACATATATCATCTTAATAAGGCCGATAATGGAATATGCAACACCGGTCTGGGCTCCCTCAAGCTCATCACTAAAAGTAAGACTAGACAGTGTTCAAGCAAAAGCGGCCAAAATAATCACTGGTGCTGTTTCATCCACCAACAATGAGAAAATTCAGAGAGAATATGTTCTAGACCTACTCGCTCGAAAGCAGAAGATAAAATAAAAACAACTTGGATCGGCACTTCGGAAACGATGAACCAGAGGACGAGATCTATCTGACCACTTGTGGTTTGGTGGATCCGCCCTTTTCTGACATCCTGGGGGTGGTCATTGATGACAAGATGGGTTGGCAATACCAGGCGAAGGAGATGGTGGCGAGAGTCAGGGAGGCGTTGTGCAAGCCTGTCCTGGTTGGCTCTCAACAGGGGGGGGGGGGGGAAGGAGGGTACTATTTTTAGGAACCTCTGCCTCTCCTGTGTCGAGCCAATCTTGCTATAACAGGGATCAGAAGGTGGCAAAAACTCTAGAGAGCGTGGCAGAGGACAGCGGTACTCAGAATCACAGGGGGATATCGCACTACCAGCAGTGAGGCCTTTTTGGTCCTCGCTGGGCTTATTCCCCTGGGATTGAAACTAGAGGAGGAGACCATCAGACAGAATAATTGAGAGAACAGGAAAGATGCCCTGGGACTTGAAGCGGGTGCCCTGGAATGGAAGAGGGACCCAAGGAAGCCACCGCAGTGGTTGCCAAAGTGGAATTGGAGTCCTGGAGGGCCGACAGGGATTGGCACGTAGGTTTTCACTGATGGTAGTAAGTCTGGACCCAATACTGGAGCTGGAGTAGTGATTTTCACTAATGGAGAGCTGATCTTCCAAGAAAGCTTAACACTCAGAGTGGACGAATTGTTCTTTTCAGCCGAGCTTGTTGCGATCAGGGTGCCCTCAGAGTGTGTGCCGAGAAGAACTTCAGCCCGGACCTCCTCTATTCAGATTGTATGTCGGCCCTCGTCGCCATCAATCTGGTAAAAGGGCAACTCGCGCATCAAATAATCCAGGAGCTGGAGATGATAACGCGGGCTCCGAGCTCCATTGGGTTAGGGGACACAGCCTCATCGAAGGTAATGAGCTCGCAGACAGGCTCACTAAGGCAGGATGCTTTAGAGGTAGATCACTGAGGACCCCAGTGACCAAGAAAGAAGTTTATAGGAGGATCAGGGGACACGTCCAGGACTTATGGTTGGACAGATGGAGGAACAGTGTGAAGGAGAGAGAGGTATATTCAATTGGGTAACAACACCCAAGTACCTCTGTAAGGTAATGTCCCACAAACTCATTAGGGTAGTTCGGGACATGGGCCCTTCCCCAAGTCTCCACAGATTTAAAATTAAGATAAACCCTGATTGCGTCTATGAAGAAAGGGATGTGGATGCACGCCACTGCGTCTTGGATTGTACAAAGGTAGTGGGTGTGCAGGAAGAAAGAAGGAGGGCGAGGGGCGCGATCGAGATTAAGCTGCTGAGAAACCACAGCAAGCTTCTTGAGAAAGCCCACGACGTGGCAGCTGAGCTTTTCCTCAGCTGTGAGTGAACAGTCAACCGGGGGCCGCCTCCCCGCGGTCCCTGCTGGACACAGTAGATAGTTTCCTCTTTTGCTGTGATTAAAGGCCACCGGTATAGAAATCTTTCCAGACACGTTGTCTGGGAGGTGGTGTTTCCAGGTACAATGTCCAAGCACTAGCTTGGATACCGTTACTTGGCTTATGAATTGAACAGAATAGCAGCGAAGGGCATGCTTCGGATGCCGGCTTGTGGACCGAAAGGTCTGGGTGGCCATCTGCTTCTAGGGTGTACCAACTGTGCTTAGGTGGGATCCTCCAGTTCTTGTTTATTTTTGTTTTGGCTACTGTTTCTATTTTTTTTTTTAAGTAAGTTTATTTTTCTGTAGCAAGGGTTCTTTTGTGCCTTTTTTCGCTAGCGCATCAGCAGCTTCATTGCCTTCAATGCTGACATGTAAGGGTATCCACTGAAGGTGAATTTTTGAGGTATTGAGAGTTTTTGGAGATAACCAATTATGTTCCTGCTTACTTTGTCTCTAAGTTCCCTTGTGTGACTCAAGTGTTGTATGACACTTCTACTATCAGTAAGAATCCATATATCGTGATGTTTAGTGTTTCTGGTGGATTTTATGGCTTCATAGATGGCTATAAGTTCTGATCTGAAAACTGATCAAAAATATGGGTTTCTTCTGTTTATTTTCTCATTGCCATTTGTGGTTTTAATGAGAGAGTCACTGTCAGTTTGTCCCAACTCGTCTCTGCTACCATCGGTATAGATAGTTATTACATTTTTTTAGGAATTTTATTAATTATTTCTAATGATAATTGTTTTAAGTATTCTGGATTTTGGTATTGTTTGTTGGTGGGTTCATTTAAATTGGCATTAAAAATGAAATTTTGTTAGTGATTCGCATGGAGATATTTTTTCTGCTAAATAATATTTTTCCACTTTATATTTTAAAAATCCATTTATTTTGGCCAGGTGGAGAGGGCCTTCTTTTTTGAGTCTTATATTGGATTCCCAATTGAGTATGCAATTGAAAGTTCTGTGTTTGTTTTCATAACTCTTGATTTTTTAAAATATATTTTGGCAGATTGTAGCTTCTCTTATCCTTTAAGGGCATAATGTCTGCCTCGTAAAGTACAATATTATTAGGGCAGGTATTTCGAAGACCTGTAATAATTCTAGCTGCATTTAGTTGTATCCTTTCCAGTGATTTTCGATTTGTTTCAGATGCTGTACCATGAATTTGATATCCATATTCCAAGATAGGTCTCATTAGAAGAGATGTGCAAGTTAATTTTAGTGTTGTTGCTTCAGCTCCCCACTCTTCCTGAAATATATTTCAAGATTTTCAGTCGGTCTCTTCCTTTTCTAACAACTCCTTCAATATGTTTACTGGAGTTAATTTCTGGATACAGGGTGTAGCCAAGATATTTAGAATGTTTATTATATTGTTATTGTTGTTCTTTCAGAATAATTTTTGGCCTTATTTCGTATAGTTTCTTATCGGTAGTAAAAAGACAGGTTTCAGATTTTTGGGGGTTAAATTCTAATTTATGTTTATTAGCAAATTTTTCTAGGTGGAGAAGAGTCTTGTTCAAATCTCTTTCATCTTTTTTCCAGTTAGTGTTGCTGCTTCATAGAATAATGTCATCAGCGAAAAGTCCAATATTGGTTTTATGTGAAAATTTTTCTTCTATGCCTACAATAAATAGGGTGAAGAGATTTGGGCTAAGGACTGATCCTTGTGGTAATCCTTGATACAATTTGAAGGTTTTAGATAGAGTGCCATTATATTTGACCCTGATGTATCTATTTTTAAGGGAATCATTTATCCAAGTGATAGCTTTTCCACCAATTTTGAAATGTTTGTATAATTTTGTAATTAACTTGTTTTTCCATACCTTATCAAAAGCTTGTGTAAGGTCTAAAAAAGCAGCTGTTGTGTGGTTAAATGGTTTTCTGTTTGTGCATATTTTACCTTTTGTGTGAAACATAAGAGTTGGTCTATTGTCCCATGTCCTTTCCTAAATCCATATTGTTCTTCTGGTAAGAGATTTCTTGTGTCGGGGTGGTAGGTGAGTCGTCTGAGTATAATTTTTTCCATTAATTTGCAGCAAATATTTGTTAGGGAGATAGGTCGGTATTTTTTTTTTTTTGGGTGATCAGCAGATTTGTCAAGTTTTTTAATGGAAATTATTGTTGCATTTTTACAGTCTTGAGGCAATTTTCCAGTTTTCCAGGAGTTATTGAAAATATTAAGAAGTCTTTCTTCGCCAATTTTGCCCAAGTTTGATATCATTCGGCCATGGATTCCATCTTGCCCAGGAGTCTTGATTAGGTCAGTGTTTTCTAATGCATAAGCTAGCTCTTTCATATTGATTTTTTTCATGGAAAATATTATGAGTGCTGGTGACATTTTTACAGTCATGAATAATCCTTCGGGCCTTTGTTTCAACCTTGATTTTACTACCTTTTTGATATGAATTACCTAAAAGATTGGTAGCAATTTTGTCATTAGTTGCTGGTGTACCATCTGTATTCTTAATCATATTAGTTTTTTCGGTTTGTTACAGGGATCTGTCAATTTGTTTTGCCAAATTCCAAAGTTTTGTATTTGTGTTTCTTGGGTTCAGGTTTTCACAAGTTTGTTTCCATTTTTCCCTTTTCACATTTACGTATAACTTTTTATTTTCGCATTCACAATGTTCAGTTCAGTTCTACAATTGGTTTGGTTTTGGGTGCTCTTTTTTGTAGTTCATTTCTTTTAGTTATAAGTGTTTGAATATTTTTTGCCTGGTATGTATAATTTGGAATCCATTTCTTAATATTACGTCTTGGTATTGAAACCGTGGCTGCTTTAATAATGGTGTTTTCTAAAGATATCCAATTAGCCTTTTTGAAGTTCCAGAATTTTTCTTAATTGAGCTGGTTTTGGTCTTGGTACTAATTTCTATAAAATTAGGCAAATGATCACTTCCAATACTTTTTAATATTTGCTATTGATCTGTGATATATTATTACTCTACTCTGTATTATTTATCATCATCTTGTAAACAACGAGATACGTGCAATAGAATGTGTACGAGTGTAAGAATTGTAAATAGAATAAAATAATTATAGTAGCTTAAAAATAGTGTATCTTTTATTTATCTTTATATATATATATATAGTGCGATTTCTTACAAAATAATTTTCACCATTAATATTTAACAATTAATAAAAACGTATCAAATGGCGACGAAGAATTAACGTAAGTATGGCCACCACTAATTCAAATTATCCAAGGTTTCGTGAAGGTGAAGATCTAAATTGTTATTTGGAAATTAGAAGAATGTTTTAAATTGAACAAAACATTAGAAGCAGACAAAGTATCTGTGTTATTAACGTCTATTGATGTTAATGTTTATAAGACTTTGCGCGATTTGTTGGTACCCAGAAGGCCAAGTGACCTTAAATATAAAGATTTAGTAGAGGTTTTAACCAACCATTTATATCCAATAAAAAATAAGCACTATGAAAGATATTTATTTCACAAGATTGTACAAAAAGAAAATGAGCCTGTGGGAAAATTTGTTTTGAGGCTTAAATCTCAGGCAGACAAGTGCAAATTTACTGACATAAATGAAAATTTGTGTGATCAATTTGTAGGTGGTTGCTTCGATGAAGCTACGCTTAAAAGGCTGCTAAGTGAACCATTTTTAACGTTTGATAGTGCAATAAATATTGCAAATTCTGTAGAGGCAGCGAAGTTACAAGTAAATTTGATGAAAAATCCTGGTCATGATATTGATAAGTTGAAAGCCAGATCTAAAAATTTTAAATTCCCATGTAAATACAATAATCCTTGCAAAATTTGTGGAAAGTCTAACCACGATACGAAGTTATGCAAATTTAAAAATGCTCAATGTTATATTTGCAATAAGAAAGGGCACATTGCTCCAGTATGTTGGAATAAAAAATCGGCCCAAAATTCTGGAATGAATAAACCCAATCAGAATAAATTGAATACTATTCAGTGCAACACATTAGAAAACGCACCAAAAATAATGGTAAACGTTAAAATTGAAGATGCAGACACTATAATGGAGGTTGACACTGGTGCAGACGTGTCTGTAGTTTCAAAGAAATTTTTCTTACAAATCTCAAAAATGTCACTCTAGAGAAATACAGTGGACATTTGAAAAGTTTTTCAGGAAATTTGATTCCAGTTTTTGGAAAATGCTTGGTAAATGTTAGTTACAAAAACTATCAGGAAAAACTACCCCTAATTGTGACAGGCCAGTTTAATAACCAAACGCCGTTACTGGGCAGAAATTGGATAAGAATTTTAAAAGCTGATTGGCCCAATTGCGTTTTTGATATCTGTAATAATATAAATGTAATTTCAAATTTAGAACTGTTTTTAGAAGTATATAAGAGAGTATTTTAAAATAAAGATTTACCAATTCAGGGCATTAAAGGTTTAATATCATTGAGGCCAAATGCAAAGCCCAAATTTTTTAAATTTAGACCAGTACCCTTTTCCATTAAAGAGAAGATAGACAAAGAACTAGACAGACTTGAAAAAAGTCAAATAATTGAAAAAGTTAATGCTAGTGATTGGTCTACGCCTTTAGTAACGGTAATAAAGTCAAATGGAGAACTACGTTTGTGTGGCGATTTTAAAAATACTTTGAATAATTGCATTGAAGATGAGAAATATCCATTACCTACTATAGAAACTATGTTGGGAAATCTAGGAGGAAACAAGATTTTTACCAAATTGGATCTCTCCTCCGCATATCATCAAATTGAAATGGATGAAGCATCAAAAAATCTGCTAGTGGTATCTACCCATAGAGGACTTTACCGATATAATAGATTGCCTTTTGGCATCAGTCCAGCTTCAGCCATTTTCCAGAGGTGTATGGACAGCCTTTTTCATGATGTTCCCAACACGGTGATATACTTAGATGATATTTTCATTGGTTCTAAAGATGAACAAGAACATTACAGAATTCTAAAAATGATCTTCGATAAATTGAAAGAGCTAAATTTCACCCTTAATAAAGAAAAATGCTTATTTTTAAAAAAATACATTTGTTTTCTAGGTCATATTATAAATGAAGATGGTGTTAGACCAGATTCAAAGAAATTTGAAAGCATTAGAAAGGTGTAAAAAGCCTTTCGACAAAACATCATTGAAGAGTTTTCTAGGGATGTTGAGCTTCTATTCAAAATACATACCTAATATGTCAACCTTGGCTGGTCCTCTTTATCAACTCCTAAAGAAGGACAATCGTTGGAAATGGTCTAGCCAATGCGAAAAGGCATTTCTGAATTTGAAGTTAACTCTATTAAATTCCCAGGCGCTTATTCACTATTCAATGAAGCTTCCATTAACTTTAACCTGCGACGCATCTGCCTATGGCATAAGTGGGGTCTTGTGTCATATTGTGGAAGGGGAAGAGAAGCCAATCACCTTTGTTTCCAGAACATTGTCAAGTGCAGAAGTCAAATACTCTCAGACTGAGAAAGAAGCACTTGCTATTGTGTTTGCAACTTCCAAACTGAGACAATACTTGTTTGGGAGAAAATTTGTGTTAAAGAGTGATCATAAAGCTTTAACGACTGTTTTTGGAAACAAAATACTTCTTCCGCCTTTAATTGCAAATCGCTTGCATAGGTGGGCTTTAGAGTTGTCAAATTTCGATTTCGATATTAGATATACAAATAAAGATACCATGCTCTGTGCGGATGCATTTTCAAGACTTTCACTTGAGGAAATAAATTCAAGGGAAGACAACATTGATTTGGTGACACATGATATATCATTTTTAAATGTAACTCCATTGGACCACCTCATTATTGAAGAAGAAACCAATAAAGATCCGGTTTTAAATAAGCTCAAGGAATATTTATTAGAAGACCCTCAGTTAGCAAAAAAGGATGAAACAATGAAACCATTCCTTTCAAAATTGGAAAATTTTTCTGTACTGCAGGGATGCATTTTTGTTGATTCTAGGGCAGTGATTCCAAGAACCTGTCAAGATCAAATGTTGAAGTTACTGCATCAAAGTCATATAGGAATCAATCGCATGAAATCTCTAGCCAGATCTTCGGTTTGGTGGCCGAAAATGGATAGTCAAATTGAAGAGTTTGTGAAGGAATGTTCTCCCTGTATGCATCATCAGACAGCTCCTCCTGCTGAGAACACACCTTGGCCCAGGACTAACCAACCGTGGCAGCGAGTTCATGTTGACCATTTCTATTTCAGAGGTGATTGTTATTTATTAGTAGTAGATGCAAATTCAAATTGGATTGAAGTATTCCCAGCTAGAGGTACTACTTCGCAAGAAAATATTAAGCTTCTACGGGAGTGTTTCGCCAGGTATGGATTACCGCAATGCTTAGTGTCTGACAATGGCCCCCCCCCCTTCAATTCGATTGAATTTAAGGAGTTCTTACGGAAAAATAATGTATACCACTTAACTTCGCCAGCATATAATCCCTCGTCTAACGGAATTGCTGAAGTTTCGGTAAGAATAATAAAAAATCTCTGGAAAAGTCGTTAGAAGAATCTCCAAACTCAAATATGGACTGTATTTTACAAAATGTTCTGTTTAATTATAGAAATACGCCTACCTCTTTAGATAAGCCTCCTGTAGAACGTCTCCTAAGTTATGTGCCTAGAACATTTGTAAATTGCTTGAACTCTGAATTTATCCAGAAGACTTTTGGGAGAAATGAGTGTGGAAGGCGACATTTTCAAGTTGGAGATAAAGTGCTGTTTACAAGAGTAATACAAAATAGGCGCAAATGGTTCAAGGCCCAGGTGATACGACGACTAGGTTACAATGTTTATCTAGTAAAGAACCTAAAAGGCACATTTAAAGTGCATGTCAATCAGATGAGGACAGGTTCAGATACCAAATATGCTGAAGATTCTGATTGGACCTTGGACAACGCTGGAGCAGGACCTCACCGACTGGAACAAGACCCTCAAATTTCCACATCACCTCCGCCTAGGAGATCTACCCGACCTCGATGCCCTCCTTGCCGGTTTTCTCCAACTATGAACAATATAAGGAAGGAGGAATTATCTGTGATATATTATTACTCTACTCTGTATTATTTATCATCATCTTGTAAACAACGAGATACGTGCAATAGAATGTGTACGAGTGTAAGAATTGTAAATAGAATAAAATAATTATAGTAGCTTAAAAATAGTGTATCTTTTATTTATCTTTATATATATATATAGTGCGATTTCTTACAAAATAATTTTCACCATTAATATTTAACAATTAATAGAAACGTATCAGCTATTTGCATTTGTGGAAAATGTCAGGATAGTAAAAACTTATATCAAGGGCTTGTGCAGTATTATAGCTGTAGGAATGATGGGTAGGATTCCCATCATTTAAGCACATGATTGCATTGTCGTCAAATATGTTTGAAAGTATTTTGCCTCTTGGGTTTGGCGTGGAACATCCCCATAGTTGATGTTTGGCATTAAGGTCACCTACAATAAGAGTTGTATGTAAGAAATTGAGCCATTGTTCCATCGTCAATAAATGTATTGTTTGGAGGGTGATACATATTTTATATGTTGATGGCTTTGTTTTGATTGAGGTAGACTTTGATACCTTGGGCTTCGAGGTCTAATGTGTTTGTAATATTAACGGCTATGTCCTCATAGTACAAATTCTTGATTAAAAATGCTAGGCCACGCCCTTTAACAGCATATACAGATGGATCTTCAGACATTACCCTGAGTTATGGAGCGGCCGGAATTAACATAATACTGCAAGATGGAACGCACATCAAAATCGAAGAAGGAGCAGGATAGATATCGTCAAACTTCACTTGTGAACTGACAGCTATCTGGAAAGCCCTTGATGAATGCCTTAACCAACCATCCCTGCATCAAGCAGAAGTAAATTTAATATACAGCGACTCCATATCCGCTCTAGAAGCAATTCAGAAGGGCAATACTAAAATCACACAGAAAATACTCTCGTTACTTACCCCACTGGAACCATTGGAGAATAACTGCCTTCTACAATGAATCCCTGCCCATGCTGGGATCGGGGGTAATGAAATGGCATTTGAATTAGCAAAGGAAGCCAGAAAGTTGAGCCAAAGGAAAGAACAAATGTCATTATTTGACGCTGATTCTTTGTCAAAATACAAGATAATTAAACAATAAATAAGAAAAGATCAAAATGCGAAATAAGCTCGGAGAGAAAAATGACAAAAACTATAACAAGACTTAGAACAAAACACTATAAAGGAATGACAATACATCCATATGGCACAATAACCTATAGGGCATGCAACAATTGTCCTGGTGTGGAACTTACACCTACCCACATATTCTCATAGCCAGCAATGGCCGCAGCCTTGCAGAAATTTGACATAGACCCAGAACAGCAGCTTTACACACCCAAGGTAGTGGACATTGCTGCTGCTGTGATGGAGATGCATGGATATATCTGAGGCTCTTTATTGGACACGACAACAACAACGGCATTCCAGAGTAAAATAAATTATCAGAGATAGATACATATTTTTCAAATGAATTAAAATAAATATAATCGATACTGAGAGAGAGTTGAATTAAAAATATCAGAAATTTATTATCTTCGGAAACAAACCGTATCTAAAATATCAATTTTTTTTTTTTGCTGCATGTTTTAATTTGCATTTACTTATTTTACATATCTCTGATTGTATTTAAAAATTGTTAACCAATTCTTCATACTTTTGGCGAAGTGGTGTTTTATTAATTTGTTATTTGATGTTATTAGGGTTCTTTCCTGGTATTCAAAAAGGAAAAATACGTGTCGATCAGTTATATTTTTCAATTTATCAAACAATTTGGCGGCTGAATCTCTGATTCTGGTAGTGCGCCATCTGGCGAATAAAATTGTAACTAAAATCAATTTCAAATTTTTTATTATTTGCCATAAAAAATCCCTTTGCATCCTGAACACAATGGTGTTTACCGCATTGCTCTAGCGCAAATATTCGCGGAGTTATTAATTTTTAAAATAGTGCGGGACTTTTGGATCACCCTGTATATATATATATATATATATATATATATATATATATATATAAACTATATATATATATATTAAAAATAAAGAAGGCATCTCCTGACCACGAGCACATGTGCTTTTTAGATGGCAGAGCGCCATTTAGTGGAGCAAAAATAAACTAAACGTTTATTTAGCTTGCTCCGTGATATTTGGCCAACACAATTTCTTGATATATCAAGAAAAGCCATCCACGAACGCGTTTCGCGCTGTTGGCGCTCGTCAGCGTGGAGAAGGCTGTAACCACTGCGACCAAAAATATTTTTGATCCCAATGGCTTCCCGAAAAATCAAGAAATGGGTATTTAAGGCCAAATTTGCGTAAAGACGCTCAACACATGAAAAATCAATAAAAAAATTAAAAGATAAGTGGGTCAGGTGTTGATATTAAAAATAAAGAAGGCATCTCCTGACCAAAAAGCACATGCGCTCGTGGTCAGGAGATGCCTTCTTTATTTTTAATATCAACACCTGACCCATTTATCTTTTATTTTTTTCCATTGATTTTTCATATATATATATATATATATAAACTAAAAACATATTTCAAAGTCCAGTCAAAATCAAAATCCCAGACATTCTAGAGCATTCGACAACTTATTTTTAGTTAGAGCTTTAGTTAAAAAATCAGAAAGATTATTTTCAGATTGTATATATTCTAAAATGAAATTATTTGAAATAATTTGTTCATGTAAGTAAGAAATATCTCTGATCATATGTGCTGAATTGGCAGATATATTAAAATTTGTACAAAGTTTTATAGCTGAAATATTGTCACTGTATATTTTAGTGGGTTGATAGCCATTTTCGAATTGAAATAGTTCCTCAATTAAGTATTGTAAATGGAATGACTTCTTATAGCAACTTAACAATGCTTGTAATTCACTATCACAAGTAGAAAGTGAAGGTTGTAATTGATATTAAGAGTTCCAAGATATCAAATTGTCTCCAACAGTAAACAAATATCCAGTAACTGATTTCTTTTTGTACTTACCATCTTTCCAACTTCCATCAGAGTAACCTGTAAGTTGGGTATTACCTTTATTGTAACATAAGGCAAAGTTAAAAGTTTTTTTTCAAGTATCCTAAAATTCCTTTTAATGCTTTAAAATGAATTTCCCTAGGATCCTGTGAATATTTTGAAAGCTGTGTGTCAGAGGAAAAGATAGGTCAGGTCTTGTCTTTACACTTAGAAACAGCAAATTTCCTAGGATTTCTTGGTATTTTTTTGGATCACAATTCTTGGAGTTTTCATATTGTGAAAAATCAATATTCACATCTAAAGGTGTTGCTTTAGTTTTGCAGTTTTCCATTTCAAATTTCATTAAGATATTTTCAATATAAGCTTTCTGGTTAATGAATATTTTGCCATTTTCTTTGTATATTTCCATTCCAAGCAAATTGGTATTTTTAGTATTTTCCTTGAGTTTGAATTTATTTTCTATTTTTGATATGGCTTGATTTAGTATATTTGAATCTGAATATATGGCTAGAATATCATCCACATATATTCCCAGAATTATCTTAGAATTGTTCTTCTCATATAAAAATACACATTTATCTGAGGTTAGATTTTTAAAACTTTCATCTAAAAGATGACTTTTGAGGGTGTCATAAAATACTTTGGCTGATTGATGAAGACCATATATTGCCTTTTTGAGCTTGCAAACCATGTTTTTATCACCCATTTCAAAACCTTCAGGTTGTAACATATATTGTTTTTCTTGGAGGTCACCATACAAATATGCTGTTTCGATATCATAATTTTTAAAATCATAATTTTGCATTGCAGCATAACAAAGTAAAATTCTGAGTGTATCAGAACTTATAACTGGTGAAAATGTTTGATAGTAATCAATTCCATATTTTTGAGAATATAACCAGCTGCAACCAATCTGGCTTTGTATCTTTTTCCTATTATGGGGTCATTTTAATGGTAAAAATCCATTTGCTTTTGATTGGTTTTGTTCCTTTAGGAAGTGGTTCAATGTCCCATACATGGTGTTCTAATAAATATTTTTTTTATTTTTTCATGGCTTCTGTCCATTTACTTGCTTGTGAGCATTCACTTGCTTCTTTATAGGTTTTTGGTATATGATTTTGATACTGAGTCATTAATAGAGTATCATTTGGGGCTTGAATAATTGAATTTTCTTCATATTCTTCTTCACTCAAACTTGGTTCATAATAGAAGCCTGGTCTATGTGTGTGTCTAAAGTTGTATCTTGTATTTTGATGCTGGATTCTGAATTTCAACAGAGGATTCTTCATCTCCTGATGATGAATTTGTTTCTTCTTCTGCAGGTCCATCTATCTTGATGATTGAGTAATCTGTGCTGCCTTGTTCATTAGAAGTTAATAGTTCTGCACCTTTTGATTTTCTAAAAAGGCAACATCTCTTTTTTCTGTGATTGTAAAATTTTCAGGGTTGCAAATTCTATATACTTTTCTGCATAAAGAATATCCCACAAAAATGCCTGTTTTAGTATTTTTTTTCATATTTAGATCTTTTATGTTTAGGCGTCCAGAATTCTACTTTGCATCCAAAAACCTTTAAGTGAGAGACTGTAGGTTTTCTTCCAGTTAACATTTCTTCTGGGGTCTTGTTTGTATTATGGTAAGAAGGAGTTCTGTTTTTAAGGTATGTATAGGCATTCATAGCTTCAGCCCAAAATTTTATTGGTAATCCAGATTCTTTTAAAAGGACTCTTGTTCCTTCTTTTAGGCTTCTGTTAGATCTTTCACATCTTCCATTTTGAGCAGGGGAAAAAAAGGTAGTTCTTTGATGTTCTATTCCTTTCCTTTTCAGATAGGATGCCAATTTTTGGTTGTTGAATTCAGTACCATTATCACTCCTGAATTTTTTGATCATTTTATTGGTGGTGTTCTCTATATATTCTATAAATACTTTAAGTATTTCTTGAGTTTCTGATTTTGCTTTTAAGAATCGAGTGAATAATTTCCTTGAATAGTCATCTACTATAGTAAGAATAAATCTTGCCTCACCAATAGATTCTTCTTTTATGGGCCCAATTAAATCAATATGCAAAAGTTCTAATGATTGTGAGGTTTGAATTTTTCAATTCTTTTAAAAGGTTTTCTTGAGTATTTAGATTTAATACACGTAATGCAATCATTTAAGTCTTCTTTAGATATGCAATCAAATTTGTATACCAAGGTTTTGTTTTTCATTATAGTCATGTAATTTTCATTAGGGTGGCCCAATCTTTTATGCCAAATATCCCAATTAACTTTGAAGACTTATCTTCTTCATCCCTTTAACCAGAGAAGTTTATTATATAAAAATCATCAATTTTTGGAGCTTCCAATATGACTTGATCCTTGAAATCTATTATAGTACATTTGTCTTTGCTAAAAATTATTCTTTGGTAGTCTTGTACTAATTTTCCTATAGACAACAAATTTCCTTTGAATCGTGGAACAAACAGTACATCTTTGAGGATAAGTAAATTTTCTTCTTTTGTTTTGATTTTCACATTTCCTATAGCTTTGGATTCAATTTGAGTGTCATCAGCAAGGATTATTTTCCTTTCCTTATTTTCTGAATTTTTTAAAAGTTCAAAACAGGATGTCATATGGCGTGTAGCACCACTATCAATTATCCATTCCTGTTCACTCTTTTCTTGATTTTTGGCTATCAGACAATTTGCTGCCTTTTCATTATGTGAATTTCCAGTTTGTTTCTGCTGATTTTCAAATTTAGGTTTATAGCCACTTGTGCTCAGTGTTGGGCAAATATTAAATAGAATGATTTATTAAAGATTAACAATTGATTAATTGTTAATTGTAATTTTCACAATTAACAATTAATCAATTGTTAATTGTATTTTTACAATTAACAATTAATTAATTGTTAATTCTATTCATACAATTAACAATTAATTAATTGTTAATTGCACTTCAATTTAATTGAAAAATATTTTTTTAATGCCCAACACTGCATTTCAGTACCACTCTCTTCTCGAACATGCTGTCCGACAATTTGTGACTCTTTGGCAGATTTGTCATTGTCGCAAAAGAAAAAAGGCGTTCAACTGTAGCTGACGATGGTAAAGGTGTGTTGTATTTAATAAAAACACTTTTTATCTCAGGATATCTATTGAGCAGTGTTGGACAAATATTAATTAAAATGATTTATTAAAGATTAACAATTGATTAATTGTTAATTGTAATTTTCACAATTAACAATTAATCAATTGTTAATTGTATTTTTACAATTAACAATTAATTAATTGTTAATTGTATTCATACAATTAACAATTAATTAATTGTTAATTGCACTTTTCTAATTAACAATTAATTAATTGTTAATTGCACTTCAATTTAATTGAAAAATAATTTTTAAAGCCCAACACTGCTTGTGCTTGTTTTGTTAAGATCTTCTCTTCTATTATTATTGCCTTTATATTTTGGATTATGCCAGCAGTCATTAGCTTTTTGTCCTATTTTGTTACAGATATAACACTCAGGTTTATATTTAAATTTATTTTTTGGATAAAATTTCTTTGATTCACTTTGTGATGCTTTATATTCAGATGAGGATGAAAAATCTTTCTCATGGTACCTTTCTTGATACAGGGAAAACTGTGATTTAATATCTGAAAGTGTAGGATTATTCATAGTATTTATTTGCATGGCAATAATATTGTTTATTAGTGGCAGGCCTTTAATTACCGAATAGATAAATTCTTCATCATCTATGGTGGCTCCCATAATTCTGGCATTTTCTAATAATTTTTCTGATCTATGAAGGTAGTCTTTCCAACTGTATTCAGGATACATCCGAAGGCGAGAAACATTATTCCGTGCCTCAATACTTTTCTTTTTAATGTCTCTTTCATATCTTTTGGTTAAGGATGCCCATATTTGATGTTTTGCATGTGAGAATTAATGAAACCTGAGAATCTGTCATGGCACAAGTTATAATACCTTTTGCTTGTGAGTCTTTTATTTTCTATTTTTGTCTTTCTGAATCTTCTCCTGGAGGATCTTGCTAAACCGTGACGGCGGGCGGCTGGCTTCGGCAACACTGGAGCTGACGTCACTTCCTGTTGATGTAAACCTGCAAGGCGGCGTCGCCACGCTGACTTATTCTCTTTTTCCATGTTTACTATTTAATCTATATATAATCATTTTACCTTGTAGTTAATTAAATAATAATTAACGTTGAGCGCTGTGTGTAATCAATTGGAATACAACAAAGATTATGAGACTGAAGAAGCGCAAGACCTAAAACGTCAGACTGAAGAAGCGCAAGGCCTAAATCGTGAGTAACCAAATTTCCTTTGATTACTTGGCCCATCCTTTTTTCTACTTACCAAATATTTTGTAAAATGGGAAATACGACGATTACAAAATTAAATGGTGATAATTACTCCAGCTGGAGCTTCCAGATGAAACTCGTTCTAATCGAAAACTACTTGTGGAGTTTGATCAATCCAGGAGAGGCTAAGCCTGACTCTAGTGACCTTGTTGCAACAAAACCTTTTTGTCGCGGGATTAATTATGAACAACAATTGCATGTTTAACATTTGAATACTCCGAAAGAGGTCTGGGAGGAACTGGAAAAATTATACGAACCAAAGGATAGTAGATATCGAGCCGTATAACTAAGAAGGCAGTTATATGGCGAAAGGTTGACTCAGCACAGCAATATGGAGGGGTATATGGGGAAGATAAACCACATTGTAAACGAACTGGCCCAAATTGGCGACAAAATTGATGATGGCGATTTGGCTATGGTTCTTTTAGGTGGATTACCAGAGGATTGGGACACCGTTGTCTCAACCATATGTAACTTGCCTGATTCAGACTTCACGACCGTCACAGTTAAAAAACGGCTGTTGGCAGAAGCAGAAAGGCGTTCGTCAAATCTACCAAAAGATGTGGGTGCCATGGTCGTTAGTGCCTCTTCGAAGTCCATTGAAACAGAAAAACAATTTAAAGCAAAAGTTGTTTGTTTCAAATGTGGAGGTAAAGGCCATTATGCAAGGGAATGCAGGAAGAAAGGAAAGAATGAACAAAGACCAAAGAGGTTTGACCAAAACAAAGGCGTAAATATGTCGGCCATGTGCAAAACTTTGTTTGGAGCTACCGCCGAGACCTGGATCATAGATTCTGGAGCGACGCACCATATGACTCCCAAGAGAGATTACTACACATGTCTGAAAGAGTGCACAAGCAATATGAGTTCCATCACTGTTGCGAATGGCTCTTCTATAGAAGCATGTGGTATCGGTACTGTCAGTGCCAATATTGTTGGACACAAGGGAGATGCCAGCAATATGGTTGCCCAGAACACCTTGTACGTTCCAGATATGCGTCACAGTGTTCTGTCTGTACTCCAAATGATAGAAAACGGTAGAAAGGTTGTCTTCAACAGGAGTGGTTTCCACATTATGGACATGAAAGGTAAACTCTTGATAGAGAGAAAGAAGCTGGGTAGACTTTACTACCCCCAGACTACTCCATCCTCTCCGATAGATCAGAATGATCGTGTTTCTCTTGTATCTGAATGCAAGGAGGAGCTTACACTGGAACTTTGGCACAAAAGGCTGATGCATGTAAATGCATATACGATAGCAAAGATGGCCAAGAACCAAAGCGTAAGAGGACTTGATTGCAGCCCGGCAAAGCCAGAAAAGTGCGAAGACTGCTTGATCGGCAAGTCTTACCGTCTGCCATTCCTTCAACACTCACACAAGGAGGAAAAAGAAATCATGCCGTTGGACTTGGTGCATGCGGACCTGATGGGTCCCCTCGACGTATTGAGCTGGGGAGGAGCCAAGTACGTCTTAACCATCATTGATGAATCTACGAGATATACAAGTGTATTTTTCCTGAAAAACAAAGGCGGAACCCTGGGAAAAGTCAAAGAGTGGATTCAAAAATCTGAGAAACAAGCCGGAAACTAAAACGAATACGTACAGATAATGGCTTGGAATTTTGTTCCAAGGAATGGGACACTTTCTGCACGAGCGTTGGAATAGTTCATGAACACACTATGACGTATACACCCCAACAGAATGGTGTGGCAGAAAGAATGAATAGGACACTCCTAGATCTTGTCAGGAGCACTATATCTGGAAGTGGTCTGCCAAAGGCTTCCTGGGCGGAGCTGACTTACACCGCAGCCTATGTCAGAAACAGAGTTCTCAACAATCACAATGGTGAAAGCACGTCATATGAACTGTGGACAGGGAACAAGCCTAGTCTTAAACACATTAGAGCTATTGGCTGTCAAGTATTTGTCCATATTCCAAGACAAGTCCGTAAATCCAAACTCGAAAGGAGAGCTGTAAAGGAAACCTTGTGGGATATGCACTCAGAGGACGTGGCTACAGAATGTGGATTCCTGAGATGAAGAAAGTGATGGAATCTCGGGACTGTGTTTTCAAAGAGAGTGATGTATCGAGGAACGACAGCAACCGGGAGGTGCATCCATCAGTTGAACACTACAGCTATGGGACTCAACGGGAGATTGAAGAGTATCCAGTGTATTTATTAGATCAAGAAGACATGATACCTACAGAAGAGGACAGCCATAATGAAGATACTGTGAAGCCTTCTCCTACTCGATCTCATCCAATGATCCTAAGGAACCAGATAAATGCTCAGAACTCAATTGAACTCCTCAGTACTGAAGTAAATAAGAGAGATCCTACTTCGTATAAAGAAGCTATCCAAAAGGCCCTGAAGCTGAGCATTGGCTTGAAGCAATCAAAGAAGAATTGGAATCCTTGAGAAAGCACAAACTTTGGGAACTAACAGAACTACCAAAAGACTCTGCCCCAATTGCTTGTAAGTGAGTACTACACAAGAAGACCAACGCCGAGGGTCAAGTAGTTAGATACAAGGCCCGACTTGTGGCAAAGGGCTTCACTCAACAAAAGGGAATCGATTATGATGAGATTTACTCACCTGTTTCTAGTTTTGAAACGACAAGACTGTTCACAGCAATAGGTGTTGAAAATAACTGGTTCATAGACCAATATGACGTGGAAAGTGCTTATCTCTACGGCAAGCTTGACCGAGTGATCTACATGGAACAACCAGAAGGCTTTGTTAAACCTGGTGAGGAACATCTTTACTGCCAACTCAAAAGGTCTCTGTACGGACTGAAGCAAAGCGGCAGATGTTGGAATAAGTGCCTTGATGAGTGGTTGAAGAAAAAGGGATTTATGAGGAATCCAGTTGACCCTTGTGTCTACAAACTCAAGCTGAACGAAGGAATGATAATCTTATCATTATACGTGGATGATATTCTTACTCTGACGGAGAATCAAGAAGTGAGAGAAAAGTGCATTGAACTGCTGAGAGGTCACTTCGAAACAAAGTACATCGGACCAGTATCCAACCTGCTTGGTGTCAACTTCACTCGATCAAAGGGTGGATGCGTAACTCTAACACAAAGAGCCTATATAAAAGGTCTACTGGAACGGTTCAATCTTCAGGAAGGAAGAGAAGTCTCAACGCCGATGGAAACCAGACCAGAAATTCTTGAGGAAGAAGATGAAGAAAACTGCCAAGACCTTCCCTACCGTGAACTAATTGGTGGACTGCTCTACATTTCACAGCGGACAAGGTTAGACATTGCCTATGCAGTAAGTCAATTGGCTCGCTATTGTTCAAAGTACACTAGAAAACAATAGGTTGCTGAGAAACGAATTCTAAGATACTTAAAATTTTCAGAGCATCTAGGCATCACCTATAAACGGACTGGGGAACAACTGTGTGTCTATTCGGATGCAGATTGGGGAACCAACCTGGAAGACAGAAAGAGTACGTCGGGTTACGTAGTGATGTTTGCAGGCGCTCCAATCCTATGGCGAAGTTCAAAGCAAACTGTCACCGCCCTCAGCACAATGGAGGCGGAATACATTTCCCTATCATCGTCAGTCAGGGAAGTGACATGGATCAGAGAGTTCCTGAACCATTTGGACATACCACATAATATGGTTGAGCCAACTCCGGTGTGGTGCGATAACCAAGCGGCTATAGCACACGCCAATAGCTACATCAGCCGATCCAAGACCAGACACATCGCTATTAGATATCACTTCGTCAGAGAAAAGGTGGATGACGGTGTGATTCAACTGGACTATGTTACAAGTGGAAGAAACCTAGCGGACATTTTGACCAAGCCACTGGGGAGAAACCTACACGAACTTCATCGTTCGAGACCCTTTAAACGGCGAGGTAACCCATAAAGAAGGGATCACTTCGAGGGAAGAGATTGCTAGACCGTGACGGCGGGCGGCTGGCTTCGGCAACACTGGAGCTGACGTCACTTCCTGTTGATGTAAACCTGCAAGGCGGCGTCGCCACGCTGACTTATTATCTTTCTCCATATTTACTATTTAATCTATATATAATCCTTTTACCTTGTAGTTAATTAAATAATAATTAACGCTGAGCGCTGAGTGTAATCAATTGGAATACAACAGATCTTCAATCAAAAAATTGATCAAATTTTAAACAACTAAACGTTTAGTTTATTTTTTCTCCACTAGAAGGCGCTCTGCCATCTAAAAAGCACATGTGCTCGTGGTCAAAGATGCCTTTTTTATTTTCAATATCAACACCTGACCCACTTATCTTTTATTTATTTCTATTGTTTTTTCATGTGTTAAGCGTCTTTACGCAAATTTGGCCTTAAATACCCATTACTTGATTTCTCAAGAAGCCATTGGGACCAAAAATCCTTTTGGTCGCAGTGGTTACAGCCTTCTCCACGCTGACGAGCGCCAACAGCGCGAAACGCGTTCGTGGATGGATTTTCTTGAGTTATCAAGAAATTGGGTTGGCCAAATATCACGGAGCAAGCTAAATAAACGTTTAGTTTTTTTCCTCCACTAGATGGCGCTCTGCCATCTAAAAAGCACATGTGCTCGTGGTCAAAGATGCCTTTTTTATTTTCAATATCAACACCTGACCCACTTATCTTTTATTTTTTTTCTATTGTTTTTTTCATGTGTTAAGCGTCTTTGCGCAAAATTTGCCTTAAATACCCATTTCTTGATTTTTTGGGAAGCCATTGGGACCAAAAATCTTTTTGGTCGCAGTGGTTACAGCCTTCTCCACGCTGACGAGCGCCAACAGCGCGAAACGCGTTCGTGGATGGCTTTTCTTGATTTATCAAGAAATTGGGTTGGCCAAATATCACGGAGCAAGCTGAATAAACGTTTAGTTTATTTTTGCTCCACTAGATGGCGCTCTACCATCTAAAAAGCACATGTGCTCGTGGTCAGGAGATGCCTTTTTTATTTTTAATATAAACACCTGACCCACTTATCTTTTATTTTTTTCTATTGTTTTTTTCATATATTTAAATCAACTCCAGTAAACATATTGAATTATTAGAAAAGGAAGAGACCGACTAAAATTTTGAAATATATTTCAGGAAGAGAGTGGGGAGTCGATGCAACAACACTAAAATTAACTTACACATCTCTAATTAGACCTATCCTGAATATAGATATCAAATCTATGGTACAGCATCTGAAACAAACCTAAAATTACTGGAAAGGAAACAACTAAGTGCAGCTAGTATTATTACAGGTCTTCTAAATACCTGCCCTAATGATATTGTACTTTATGAGGCAGATATTATGCCCTTAAAGGATAGAAGAAGCTACAATCTGCCAAAATATATAAACAAATCAAGAGTTATGGAAACAAACACAGAACTTCCAATTACATATTTAATTGGGAATCTAATATAAGACTCGAAAAAGAAGGCCCTCACCACCTGGCCAAAATAAATGGATTTTTAAAATATAAAGTCGAAAAAAATATTTAGCAGAAAAAATATCTCCATGTGAGCCACTACAAAATGATATTTTTAATGCCACTTCAAATGAACCCACCAACAAACAATATCAAAATCCAGAATACTTAAAACAATCATCATTAGAAATAATCAATAACATTTCTAAAAATGCTATAACTATCCATACCGATGGTAGCAGAGACGAGTTAGGACACACTGGCAGTGGCTGTCACATCAAACCCAGATTTTTGCTCAGTCTTCAGATCAGAACTTATAGCCATCTATGAAGCCTTAAAATCCATCAGAAATACTAATTATCAAGATATCTGGATTATTACTAATAGTAGAAGTGCCATACAACACTTGAGTCACACAGGGGAAGTTAGAGACAAAGTAAGCAGGAACATAATTGTTTAGAAAAATAAAACGAATATTGAAGAGGAGTATCTTGTGCGATACTCCTTTTCAATCTTCGTTTTATTTTTCTATTTCAACTCGAATAGTTTATTTAGTCAACATACTTGTTTATCTCCAAAAACTCTCAAAAACCTCAAAAATTCACCTTCAATGGATACCCTCACACGTTGGCATTGAAGGCAATGAAGCTGCTGATGCGCTAGTGAAAGAAGGCATAAAATAACCTTTGCCATAGAAAAATAAACTTACTTTTAAAGAAATAGAAACAGTAGCCAAAACAAAAATAAACAAGAACTGGAGGATCCCACTTAAGCACAGTTTCTACAGTGGAGTGGACCCAGGAGGAGCTCTGAACATCAGAAATAGACAGCATCGAACGACACCAACAAGATTTAGAACAGGCCATCTCAAGCCATTGAAAATAAAAAATAATAACAAATCTACCCCACTTGCCCGAAATGTAGATTGGCACCTGCAGCTCCAAAACACATTTTGAGGTGCATTAGATGCACTAAACAGGACCTTTGGGAGAGGCCGCTGCTTATCATAAAACAGCTCGTGGAGCATGAACTTATGAAATTCGTGTAATCTTTACACAAGGGGATAAGAAACAACAACAACATTAGACAGCCAGTTTTCATCAATATCAATTTTCCAGAAAACTCATGCAGCGAATTCTTGACGCCTTCAAAATCGCCGACTTTCAGTTCGTGAAATCTTTGAATTTTGTATGGGTATTCTTAATGTGTGTGCTCTCCAAACTGTTCCATACGAAATCCACGTTTGTCTAGAAACTTGTCGAGCACTTACTCGAGCAGAAGCTGTAATCCTTGTGATGCCATTCAGCACTTGATATTTTAGAGTCAGGAATGTGATGGTGTATCTATGATTCATTTCCAGTCACTATTCTATCAATAAAACCTTCACCCTCTATTTCATAACGTTCCAAAAGCTCTTTACAAGAGTTAAGACGTTATTCCCCTTTGTGAGCAGCCGAGGCATCTTGTGAAAATATTTCTAACTAAGGTTAAGTTCGGCAGAAATAACTCTAATGCTAACGTGACGATCGTTCTGTATTATCTCGTCAATGGACAAGTGGTTGTATCATAACTAACCTTCCGCCATGTCGCGGTGCGTCATCCAAACTTTCTATGCCGCTTCTGAATTTTCTCTATTGAAAAATTAAATTTTGGGATAAACATTTATAACCGTCAGCATATTTCATTCTGGAGTAAAGTTTCAAATGTTTTATCTCCTTCATGATAAAGAAAACGTATTACTGCTCGCATTTCATACTTGGTCAACTGTTTGTTTTGGTCGCCATTTTTATTGGAAAAAAATGTTGCCAGATGGTTTCTTGAGAAATTTAAAAATATAACAACAGAGTTCAATTTAAATGTATATACCTATATACATTTGTTTCCTTCTTTGTTTTTTTTATTGATCCACACTTGTACTTAAATGTTTTTATTATATATAAATTATGATATGTTATAAAATATTTTGAAATAATTTTAGATAATTTTCTAGTATTCAATTTTTAAATCACAACACAACAAAAATCAAACAACCTTTCAATGAAATTTTGCATCCAGAATACGTGTATTTTAGTTATAAGTTAATTACAACAATAAAAGTGTCATCTTATAGAGGACCCCACCTCATTAAAGGCCACTTCTTTTCCCAGTATCTGTCGTTATTGAAACGTCTTAATTGGCAATTAAGATGTTTAAAATTGAATATGAGAATTGAAACTATTATAAACGCGTATGAATCTTTTAAAAATTAAACAATTTTTTACTTCCCTTACTTTTTTAAATTTTCTAAAGAATCATACGTGTCTATAATAATTTCGATTTCTCATAACAGATGGCCCGCTAATGTATCTTATTAAAATTGAATATATATGCTAGATTTAGTCTTCATAACTGAAGCCGGCCCCACTCAGGTTATTTGGAATTAATATCTGTTCTTAGTAACCACATTGCCATTATTAAGTAATAAACCTACGAAAAAAAAATATTTAAAGCAGATAAACATTTTTTATTTTTATTACAAAGATTTTAATGTGGTTTTTATTGTGAAAAGACCAGTGTTATGTAGGGCCAATAAATTCACCAAAGGCTATTTGGACAATTTCCTGATTTACTAAACGATTAGTTGCCTTGACAGCATGTAAATGTTTAAATATGTTGGGTCTGTAGAGGACAAGTCTGATGAGATGGAAAATGAGCCAGAACATCAATCTTCAATTCAATAATTTTCTGTAGAACTACAAGCTAAACGTGCGGTTTTACTTTATCTTTTATAAGTATGAAACTCCTTTGATTGGCCAATCCTGACTCAGAAGTTAAAATTTTTAAGCATACCAATTGGTAAACCTTCACAATAATATTTCCACTCACTCCTAGGAAGTTGTTATTAGTATTCTCTTTGTTTTTATGGAAATGCTCCTTGGTTTAGGCTTAAAAAGACGTATTGATGACTTGCTTCTGTATCTAGCCATTGTACAGAGCGTATAATTATCATAATAACCGCATTTCGTCCTGAGTGATCAAACAAGCCAATTATAGAGTTTGTACCAAGCTGTATCAAAGGCTCGTCCCCATAAATACACATTGATTAATATATAAACAAAAAATATTTTTTCATTGAAACAGATACCGTCATTTTCAATAACAGCCAGCCATATTTTTGTTAGGTTTTCAAGTTTCTGACGATACCATTCTCAGGGTATGGAGTCTAAAAAGTAACAACAGGCAATTTCGACGTCTTGGAATGTTTCAAAGTATCTTCCCATTAGAAAGGTAGCCATGAACCTAAATAATGTATAATCAGATGGCGAAATTTCCGGACTATAAGCAGGGTGTTGTAGAACTTCAATACACTCCAAATCCTTTATTCCATTCGTTGCTAATCAATGAGCTGGAGCGTTGTCATGTTGCAGGAGTACTCTCTTTCAGTTGATCAAAGCAGGGTATCGGGACTTCAAAACTTCATATGCTCGGCTGAGTTGTTATGAGTAGAGATCGGCATTAATGTGAACGACCATCAGGAATTAGTTCGTAGTGTACAATACCATAGATTTTCCACCATCCAGACAACAACTTTATGATCGAAGCGACCCTGTTTAACAACAGGTTTAGTCTATTGATCACAGGGGTTCTTGTGTCGGGGTTACTAAGATAGATCCACTTTTCATCCCCATTTTCAATCTGGCTCCAAAACCGAAGATCTTGCGGATTTTCTAACAATCGTTTACAAATATCGACTCGTCTCTGGGACTGGGCTCGTGGGAATCTTGTCTTGGGCGCTTGCTAACAAAGTGCAGTTTTTGCAGAGTTCGGTTGATCGTATGTTTGGTCTCAAGGCTGAGAGAGATGTCTGCTTCTCTAAATCTTTTGAACCATTTTAAGGCTGTTCTTCTATTAACTTTTCCTTTCAACTTGCATATTTCTTTTGCCGCAAAAATTGTATTTAGCCCTTTTTCCAAAAGAAGCGCAATAGTACTCGGTTCATTATTTTTGATAACACATTATTTAACTCTCTACTAAAATACCGAAATGTTATTCTAAAACCTTATTATGTTATTTCAATCACGTGGGCACGTTTATCGACCGTGGGATCGAAACTTTTATTTATATTGGTATATATATATATACTAGCCGAATGACCCGGGCAACGCCCGGGTTTTACCCGATTAAATGTTTTTATTTAAATACTATTCGTTACAATTATAAATTGGCGGCGTGGATGTCACTCTTGTGAAACGTCCCGCTCCAAACTTTGTGTCTGAGAAGCGATATTTTTATAGAAAGATGATCTGGCTTTTGTTTTCTGCTCGAATGAATGTTTTTCTGTTAGAATTTTGTCCCTGCGTACAAAATAATGAGCTGGTTTCACCCGTGGTCTCTGCTTTTTGGAATTTTTTCATATATAATTTTGTATCTGATAATCTTACATGATACAGCAATATCGTCATCATCATTTTCTGACTAATAATATATGGTTTTAATAAATGATTTATATATTTTTTAGAATAGCCTATCGTCTTCCCCGTATTTTTTTACCTATGTATGGAAATTTTGGTTTGAATTAGTGAACTACTGCGAATTTGTATACCGGACATACAAACCAACAAACAAACAAACAAACATACAAACATTCATTTATATATATATAGAAGATATAATATAAATGAGTTTTAAAAATTGTTAAAAAAAATGCATCGGCCGGGAATCGAACCCTGGCCGCCCCGCGTGGCAGGCGAGCATTCTACCACTGAACCACCGATGCTTTAAAAAAATGGCCATATTTAGGTATTCATTCCATTCCGGATTAGTCCGCGTAAAAAAAGTTCTTCAAATGAAAAAAATAAATAGCCAAAAATACTAAACAAAATGCAGCCGAAAATTTTCCTCAGGTTTATAAAAAGCGACATGCAAAATTTGGTACCAATTGGTTCAGTAGTTTTTGAGTTTATCGCGAAACAGACAGACAGACAGAAATTCACTTTTATATATATAGAGATAATGTTGCGCTGGTGACCTCATGTACCGGGAGAAAACATTCGTGAAGTCTTTTTAACGTTTATTCACAAACTAGAATTTTGGAGACAAAGAACTTTCTAACTAAATACACAGGTCTACAAAAAACTTTTTTTTGCACAAGAGAACCTGATGATGTTTCTAGTGTAACTTTTCATGCTGAACTCAAAAATCTAATCAGAAATTTCCCATCACCCATGGTTTTTGCCTGATGGTCTTTTTTTAGTATTGGGATAAATACAGTAATAAATGCAACCAATGTTACGTAAGCATTTTTTCAGTTACATCATTAACTAAGCTTGCGCTTTATTTTTGACAAGAAGAGTTGGTATGTGGACCAAAAGCTTTATTTTATTTGTTATTAATTAAATTTTGCTCTTTAAGAATCATAAATATTAATTTAAATAACAAATTATTGAAATTTTAATTGAATATATATAATGTATTATTATATAATATTATAATCTGTTTTGCTTTCAGCTCAAAAATAACGAAAAGTTCTGTAATGCTATTTGCTCATTAATGGAGGAGATATATTGATGATATCCTCTGTATATGTGAAACCGGACAGGAGAACGGTATCTTATCTGTTCTTAACTCCTTTCACCCCGATATTTCCTTCAGTCATGAACCAGAAGCCAATAATGTAATACCTTTTCTAGATATACTGATTATTCGTACCCCTTCACACTACCACACAACAGTATATCATAAAATCAATAACCCAACTTTCTACACCAATTTCAAGTCTTTCTGTCCCTTATCCCATAAAATTAATACAGTTAGAACACTTACCAAGAGATTGGTTACACATTGCTCCCTGCCCATATTCAGATCATTAGAGTTCTCTAACATTAAAAAACAGCTTGCCCTCTCCCAATATCCACACCATTTCATACACAAATATCAATACAACCCGGCCCATACGAAACCCATGTTACCCTATAGAAATACCTGCATCTTACCTTACTCAACACAATCCGCTGCCATATCCCACCTTCTTAAATCTTACGGCATCAATACCTTTTTAAAAACAATAAAAGCCTGGCCACCATCCTTAGACATCCTATTACCCGATTACAGAGACCTGCCAGTGTTCAATCATCGGGTGGCTCGGTCTACTCAGTCTCATGCAACGATTGTGGTGCAACCTATATAGGTGAGACTGGTAGGTCCGTGGCCATCAGGATGGTTGAGCATGGCAGGTGTATCAATAATAAAGACAGCAAATCTCTCATTTACAACCATACTCTTGATACAGGCCACTCATTCAATTTAACTTCTCCCACCACCTTATACAATAACATCCCCAATAAACACCAAAGACTGATCATAGAGGCCATTTTATCCATATCTAAAAACAGCATTAACCGACATAAAGATTTACCTGAATCATCGTCATCAAATATTACATTTTCAGGAGGCTGTGGAACAGGTAAAATATCACTATGAGAAACCGGTCTCATAGCAGAAGGCAAATCTGGATATTCAACTGTATGTCTTGATTTGGATGTAATACCTGTAGTTTTTGTCAAAAAAAAAAAAAAACAGTCTGAAGAAATTTCTTCAGGTTCCCTCCATATCATTGGAACCGCAAAAGGCATATGACGTTCACTTTTAATCCACCCTGTAAGATGTCGAACACAAATTACACAACAATGGTGAGGAGCCCAAGTCTTATCTTGGTCACCGACTTTAAAGCCAAAATAAAGTTCATAGCACTTTTTGATGAGCAGTGTAAAGTTTCGCCTTTGAACTTTGAAAGGTAATTCCCCACAAATATAACAGAAAATATCAGGAATATTATTGCAACGCCTCGGCATATTGACACAGTCTAGTGCACACGATTTATAAAATCAAATCGATAATCGTCCTATATTCTTCTCATATGTAAATATATCTCAAAAACGGAATCCTATATAAAGCCTTTTGCTATCATGTTTCATTACCTGTCGAAGGGCGTGACTGCCCGAAAGCTTGTCGCACGTTTAATTGATTATTAAAAAATCTTTTCTCCTTACATTTTATCTCTAGTATTTATAATCAACGGAGAAAGTTTTCATGTTATTTTAATGTAATAAGAGTTATGCAAAACTGCTTACGTAACATTGTTTGCATTTTTTACTGTATTTATCCCAATACTAAAAAAAGACCGTCACGCAAAAACCATAGGTGATGGAAAATTTCTGATTAGATTTTTGAGTTCAGCATGAAAAGTTACACTAGAAACATAATCAGGTTCTCTTGTTCAAAAATCTTGTTGACCAGTGATATTATTGTCTTAAATAATCTAAAACAAAAGTATGCAAATTTAACGATATAAAAGTATATAAAATAATTATAGAAAACAAAATCATGTAAAAATAATTATACATGAAAGTTATTAAAAATAAATAAGATGTGAAAAGTAACAATTAAATCCATAAGAAAAGATGTAGACAAAACAAGAAAGGCAAAATGTGACATGTAAATTAAAGACTCCAGCAGCGCACCAACAATATTAATAATTTGATTTCATATATTGAACTTCCTCTTTGGAAACGAAATTTTGATACGGCCTGGTAGTATCTAATGCAGCCTTAGACTGTTCTGTTTGTGTCAACTAGTGCATAATTTATTTGGTAAAACTTTTTTTAACATTTCAAAACTTCCAGAAACCTGAAAACTTCGGCTAAAACATCAGGTTCTCGAACAGATTTGGGACGGTTTACTTCTATATGTGCTTTCCTAAATGTACAACAGAGAGTATTTTCACCACGATCTTTATTTTTTAATGTCATAGAATCTTAATTAATCCCGTGAAATCGCCTTTCATTTTACTTCTATAAGTTGATTTTGCGAGAGTTGCGAACATAGATATGTTTGTATGTACCCAACACTTTATTCTCTTTCTGACTTCTATAGATAAACACCCATTATGTCGTAAATCATCCGCAATGAATTACCGTAATGTTATATAAAGAGGCATATTCTGTGATTTTGCTATTATAATATGTAGAGATGGCCGCTATGAGAACACTCGAAGTCCCTGACCGGCGCTCTCCATGCGGACGTCCTTGACGGACCATCACCGGCCAGTATATATACCGCCGGCCTGCAGTCCTTGGCACGGCAGCCATGAGGTTTTGGGTGAGTTTCCTCAGTGCATCCCTCCTTGGATAGCTCAACTTCTATATGTTCTCTAACTGTACCTCTCCTCAGCCTCCATCACACTGGTCGGTCTCAGTTCTCATTCTTTCCTTCTTGGATGGATCTACATATGTTTTTTACCTTTCTTTGTCCAGTGGATTTCTGTACGCTAGCACTGACCTATATATAGTGATTCTCAGCTCCTATCATTTTAAACTCTTATCTTAGTTACTTCTATTTGCGTTTTCTATCTTTTGCATGTACTGTAGATTTCTATACTCTATTATTAGATATCCTATAATATTTATAGTCATTCTCGCCTGTTTCTATTAATACTTCTATTTACGTTTTCTGTTTTTCACTGCTCTGTCGAAATCTGTACTTTATCACTTGATATCCTACGATATATAGTCATTCTCGGCTTCTATAATTTAAAACTCTCTCTTTTTACTTCTATTCACGTTTTCTAACTTTCTTTGTCACGTCATTCTCGGCTTCTAGAAATTTAAGTTCCTTCTTGAGTATCTCTATTTACGTTGTCTATCTTTCTTTGTCCTGTAGATACCCATTCTCTATCCTTGGGCATTCCTTTCTCAATCAGTTTATTTCTTTTGTTTATTAGTGTTCTATATCTGAACTCTTCAATCTTCCGTGATCTATGTGCCTCACTTCTAGACATCCCAATGATTTTTTGCATCAAGATTCAGACGTATTTTTTCATTCCCTGTGTTATTTTCATTTTCTCTTATATTTTGTGAACTTACACGTTACACTATCTTCTTCCACAGGATCTCTATTAATATCAAAACACGGTACTCTAATTACTTGAGATTCTTTGAAATAAGTTTATTTCTATTGATTCTCGAAGTTTTTCATCGTTATTTCATTGAGAATTTTAATTTTTCTGCACACCATATATCTAGAAGCCCTTTTCGTTTCGAAATGTCCTATTCATTGGATCTTTGAGCATTCCTAATTTCATTTTTAGTCTTGAGATGTTCTTAAATAACTCTGAATTTGTGTTAAATATCAATTATTAATTTATCCCTCCAGCCACTAATTAATCCACCAATCCTAGAAAATATCCATACAACCAACCCTCGCGCGTAGATCCTTCAAAAAGGATATATTCACTTATTATTCAAAACTTCTCATCTCTGATTCTTTTTCATTCTATTTCCCGCGGAGATGTTTTATTCTTAGTTAAAACTATATTGATTTTGTATAATTTATTATAAAATTTAGTTGCCCATATTTCCTCGATTTGCACAGAAACTCCCAAAAATAACGGTGTATTTTCAACTTACTACTTGATAGTAGCTATCTAACACCCCATTCTAATTATTTTATTCATTTTTTAAATATTTTGTGAGAGGAGAATAAAATTATTTTATTGTGATCAGTGAATGGAAAATTAATAGATTAATTTTTTTATACTAAATGTCAATTTTGATTTATGTGTGATATCGTAAGAAAGATAACAAGTTCTACGACTAAGAAAGTGAGGCCCAAAGTTTAGTCCTCCATACTAACTGGAGATCCAGAAGTTCACTAAATGAAGGAAAACTTTCATATACAGAAAAAAATCCCATAAGCGACCTATTTGATAAACGACCATATCCTTGAGAAACCACTTCGTTTAAATCAAAAATTAATATTTCTGATTGAACCTAACTTCATTGAGAAATCGCCTTCAGTAAAGACCTGGGGCTTCATGTTTTGGTTTCTAGTGAGAGATTCTACTGTAACTCGGGTATAGGTTTAAAAGAAAGACACCATCGGTGCCCACACTAAAATAGTGGAACATGGGAAACTTGGAGTAAAGGGAACAGTTGTCCTAGTTTCCGAGTGGCCCGACCACACCGTAAATCCTACGTACTAACTGCCGTTATCCCCCCGGGTAGTTCACGCCTTGATAACTTAATTTCCTCAGTCCCCCCGCGCGCTGTATTGAATCTCTCATCACCAGTAGATATATCATCCAGCTGTAACGAGAGGTCTTCCTCTTCTATAATGTCGACAATTATCCGTTCTTCTTGGGGTAATTCATTAAGACCCTCCATTTCTTTCTCTTTGTTATAAAACCCTCTACCAAGCCATTTATATGCCATTTGGCCTCCTTTTTGCTTTTGTTTATTCGAATGTATATTACAATTACCTTTTTTAAAAGTTAATTTTATAAACTCTAACGTAGCACATATATGCATATAACAGTTTACATATTTTTACACACAAGATACATATATATAAATATATATATATATATGATGGCGCTCTGCCATCTGAAAAGCACAGGTGCTCCTGGTCAGGATATGCCTTTTTTATTTTTAATATATGATATTTATTGCGTATGTATGTATGCATGCTTGTCAATTATACACGTCCACAATACGTATCTAATCTGACTGATATTTTAAAAGTATATAAAGTAGAATCTGGAAAAACTCTTAGTGAAAATTTCAGGTCTCTATTACGAATATCCGTCGTGTTATTTGCAAATTTGCTCTTTCGCTTGCGCCTCTAGCGGTGAAAATGGGGGGTAATACCAGCTGACCTAATGTACATGTAAAGTTTGGAGCGGGACGTTTCACGTTATAATCGTTATAATCTGCATATTGGCGTGTACAGATCATTATAGAAACGTTACATATATATATATATATATATATACGGTAATTTAAACCAACAACCCTATTTTGTATAATACTTATAACAAGATTGTCAAGTTGTATGTAGAAACACATCTATAAATAACACTGGTCAACAAGATATTTGCACAAGAGAACCTGATTATGTTTCTAGTGTAACTTTTCATGCTGAACTCAAAAATCTAATCAGAAATTTCCCATCACCTATGGTTTTTGCGTGACGGTCTTTTTTTAGTATTGGGATAAATACACTAAAAATTGCAAACAATGTCACGTAACTGGTTTGTCAAAAATATTTTTCTTTGTCCACAAAGAAATAGCATCTTATCTACATGTCCTGAATCCAAATATACCATTAGTTTTTTTCTATTACACAATATTTCTGAGATACACCTACTTGAATTTGGAAATATTGTTAATATATAGGCATATATGAACGAAACATATTTATTATTGAAAAGCAGAGACAGTGGATTTTCTTCTATACTTTGCTTGTGGTAGATCCCTCTTGAGTGCCCAGCAGTAGTCGGCAAGCATAGCGGGACTCCATTTACCTTGGTACCGCTTCTCCATGCTTGATATAGCTTGATGAAACCTCTCACCATGCTCATCGCTAACTGCGCCAAGATTGTCTGGAAAGAAATCTAGATGTGAATGCAGGAAATGGATCTTGAGGGACATGTTACATCCCAGTGCCTTGTAGGAAAGCAACAGATCATTAACTATGTCTCGGTAATTTTCAACCTTGACACTTCCTAAGAAGTTTTTGCAAACATTTCTAAAGGAATTCCATGCTGCTGCTTCAACTTCATTCAAACTATTTTGAAAATTTGCATCCTGCTGAATTCTCGAATCTGAGGTTCAACGAAAATGCCTTCTCTAATCTTCGCTTCACTTGTACTAGAAAATTTTTATTTTAGGTAGGCAAATCCACTGGCATTTCGATCCATTGCCTTGACAAAGTTCTTCATTAATCCCAGTTTAATATGTAATGGTGGTAAGTAAATATTTTCTATATCGATCAGGGGTAGATTTGCAATATTTTCATATCCTGGAGTAAAGATTTTACGGTTTGGCCAGATTTTTTTAATGTAATGCCTTTCCCTATCTCTGCTATCCCACTCACACAGAAAACAACAAAATTTTGTATATCCAAGCTGTAATCCACGCAAGAGAGCAACGACTTTCAAATCGCTGCATATTTTCCAACCGTATCGTTCATATTCTATCTTTTTCAAAAGCAGTTTCATGTTTTCGTAAGTCTCTTTCATGTTGGATGCATGTATTTATTTCAATACTAAAAAAAGATCGTCAGGCAAAAACCATGGGTGATGGGAAATTTCTGATCAGATTTTTGAGTTCAGCATGAAAAGTTACACTAGAAACACCATCAGATTCTCTTGTGCAAAAAAAAAAGTTTTTTTTGTAGACCTGTGTAATTATACGCATGATCGACATGTGTCATTGCATCACCATATGTAATGTACTTTGTACAAACTGAGGATGAATAAATAAAACTATGTAATAGATTAAGAGCTGAGCTAAGAAAGAGATCGAGATGGAAATCCAGCAATCCTAAAAAGGAATTTGGCAGCCCGTTGCCATCAGGTCTGAAGGGTGTGGAGGATGCGGCAGCCACCCCACGCACTTTGCACCCCTTCAAAGTCCAAATTCTCGCTTGTTTCCACCCCCCCCTCGGCAAAGATATAAACATCTGCCCTAGCCGAAATGTTACTTAGAGACTTCATCATCGGCGTGAGCCCTCGTCGGTTGTACCCAGGTCCACCTCATCGACCATGTAGAAACAGTAAGAACTTTTCTATCTCCATCTTGCTCTTAGCTCAACTGCTATCTGTTCACGGAACTTTCCTACTACAGCTATGTCTCTTCGTTTTTTGTGTGTGTGGACATTCCCGAGCTTTCCACTCTGATTCGACCACGACTGCCTGTACTCTGTGAGAACTTTTAAAGGTCTTCCAAGGTGCAGAGAGGTACTGGAAAACTCTCCACGCCCTGACTGTCCCTCTAGGTTACTACTGGTTTGACCCCCGGTTACCACAACTATAGCGAAAGTCGACAGGATCACCAAAACGAAGGATGACCACAACGAAGAAGGTAGGATGTCTGTCCAGATAGAAGCGAGGAAGAGCAATGATGGAGGAACAAGCCCGCCATTCCAACAAAACGACCGAGCAATCTCTCCTCCAACAAGAGACTATATTTCAGGAGCAAGCTGTCAACCCCCCTATGACACAGCCGAAAATCTCGCAAAATAAGCCGGTGAGAAGTTCCCCACCTTCGGCCTTACAACGCAACCACCTTTCAGGTGACATGCCGCCGTCGCCAAACAGAAATTACAAGCTTCTACAAGCCCTACATGGAGCGTCTTTAACGTCAGCAGGACGACAACTAAAGACCAAGTCTCCTGACCGAACAATCCTCAAAACTGTAAGTTTTAAAAACTTACATACCTTTCTGCACAAACTCACAACTTGATCCCCTATAAATTTATGTTTATTTTCACTGATATCATTTTAAATCAAATTTTACCATTTTTATATCATATCAATTCAAATTTTGAATCTTGTGCACCCTCATTTATCAAATTTTACTTTATTTTAAGTAACTTATAAATTTTAATTCATTACTTTTAATTTTACATTTAAAAAAATCATTAATTTTAATTACTCGAATCATAATTCTAAACTTATTTGTGTGTTTTTCTCAATATCTTATTTACCAAAATACCAATTTCTTAATCAAATACTCAAAACTTTGCGAAAATCATTGTTATGTTCACTATTTTATGTAAACGCCTCATTCAAATTTTAAGTCACTATCTGGCCATTGCCCTTTTACAAGGATAATTTTCGCACTACCATATTAAACGATTAAAAATATATATTCAAATTTTAATAAACATAGGTGAAACGCATTTTTTTTTAAATTGCAAAATCTGAAGAAACAATATCTTCAAAATCACAACTAGAAAAGTAACTGTCCTTCCCCAAAACAAGTTAAAAATCCAACATAGTTTCACTCCCTCGTCCTTTCCTTTTACATGCATAATTATTAATCATCCACACATCTCTCTCAACAAACACACCCCCCCATCACTTTCTCCAAATGGCCACCATCTATTAGCGCGCGACTTAGCAACAAACCAATCTCGAGCCACACAAGCTCCATATCGTCGCCACTAAACGTGCCACATCCACTAACAGCCAAAATATCTCGATGTGTTTTGTACAACCACCACCCATGACTAGTAAATTTGTTATTCATGGTGAAACGAGTTAGATGCTGTACCAAAAACAACGACTTCACGTGACACCTTTTCATTCAATTCAATTCACTTCACTCGTGTCACACAGCGCAACACAACAATTTTTCTCACTTAATAGGCCACAAAGACGCCTTCATGCCTGTGACACATCTCACCCCAAAGCGTGTCCACGTCGAAAAAGTCGCACTTTTACTCACATCTAAACCTGACATCATTGAATAATATTTTTACTAAGTCAGCAATAACGTCGAAAGACAACACTTAGGAACACCGAGAAAACTAAATTTTTTAAATAGATCATAAAACTGCCAACAATCTTTCAACACTCTCAAAGAGAGTTTATCCAATAAACCAGTACTACACTTGTATCAAGTCGGTTTGCCATGCCGCCTTTAATTGCGTCGCATCCACCCAAGGGATCGCAGGCATACTCAACAAGTACATCCAGACGGACAAGTACTTCCTGTACAATATTTCAGCCGCGCCCTTAGAGCACATGAAAGAAACTACACGGTTTCCGAACTCGAGTGCCTCGCCATCGTCGAAAGTGTAGAAAAATTCCGAATATACCTCACCGGTATAAAATTTACCATATACACAGATCACCAAGAATATAACCACCCATGCATCTCTCAGATGACCCGCATAATTACTACCCAGTACTACTGGAAAGGTATCTCTAAATCTATAGAAATATTTGTCAGGTCGTGTCACACCTGCCAAATAATTAAAAGGCCCAAAGGTAAACCCTAGGGTGACCTCGGACAAATTCCACCACCTCAACAACCATTTGACTTAATCTCTATAGATACCATAGCTGGATTTTCGAAATATGGACACTTCAAGACATATCTACCTGTAATAGTGGATCATTTAACGCGATATTCTTGGACCTTTCCAGCGAAGTCCACCAGTATCCTAACGTACATTCAAACCCTCAAGACTGTACTACAACAAGGATTTCCAAAACGTCTGTTATCTGATAGAGCGCCCGCTTTTACCTCCGAAAAATTCCGTAAATTTCTAATAACACAAGTTATACAACCCCTACTCACCACAAGCAATAACCCACAAGCAAACGGTTTAATTGGTGGCTTAAATGCGACCATTTACTGGACTCAACTAGTAAAGCGCGTCACTCAGACGTATAATAACACACCCCATTCTGTCACAAGTTTTCCACCCACCTACATAATGTTCAATGTTGTCCCCCCAGATCTAAGAACTCATCTTAACCCATACCCCGAAATAAATATAGCTCGAGAGATAGCACGTTCTCGTACCCAAAATAAGCATTAAAAAGATAAAGAAACATTTGATTAGTAGCACAGAACACCACATTTCGAAGTGAATGATCTTGTTTTGGTGAAATATCATAGACATCCCGACACAGGTAAATTAGCACCCTGCCTCGACCACGACTGCCTGTACTCTGTGAGAACTTTTAAAGGTCTTCCAAGGTGCAGAGATGTACTGGAAAACTCTCCACGCCCTGACTGTCCCTCTCGGTTACTACTGGTTTGACCCCCGGTTACCATATATATATATATATATATATATGATAATTTAAACCAACAACCCTATATATAACACTTATAACAAGATTGTTATGTTGTATATAGAAATACATCTATAAATAATTATACACATAATTGACATGTGTCCTTGCATCACCATATGTAATGTACTGAGGATGAATAAATAAAACTATATAATAGATTAAAAGCTGAGTTAAAAGCAAGATTAGAGAAGTAAATCACAAAGTAACTTCTAAAAATAAAGTAGAAGCCGACAGGTAGGCGCCAGTGTCCGGTGTCCAGCGACACGTGCATGACCCAATTCTCTTTGTCGGAGGCGTAGTATAAAAACGCTCGGCTTGGCAACAGCCAGTCAGACAGTTCCCCATCAGCGCGTCGCCGGTTGTCTCCAAGTTCCACCTCATTCACCATGTAGTCAGTAAGAACTTTACTCTATCTCCATCTTGCTCTTGGCTCGCTTTTTATCTGTTCTTGGAGTTTTCCTTCTACAACTGTGTCGCTTCGTTTTTTGTTTGTGGACATTCCCAAGCTTTTACACTCTGCCTCGACCACGACTGCCTGTACCCTGTGAGAACTGTTAAAGATCCTACAAGGTGCAGAGAGGTACTGGAAAACTCTCCACGCCCTGACTGTCCCTCGCGGTTACTACAGGTTTGACCCTCGGTTGCATCACCTCATTATTACAGAGAGTCGACGAGGTACTACAAGAGTCAACCAGAACTTCAACACATTATTACATATATATATATATATATAGATGGAAAAATTGCCGGGAGGAAATTGTTCCATAGAAGCATAGGGCGCTTCTCTCCCGTCAAAATAAACGTAAAAAACTGACGCTATCTATTGACCGTCGCCGCAAACTAGCGGCCTCGGGTCGGTGACAAAGCCACAAAAGCGTCAGTTTTTGACGTTTATTTTGACGGGAGAGAAGCGCCCTATGCTTCTATGGATCAATTTCCTCTCGGCAATTTTTCCATCTATATTCTAGCCATAGATTTGGCCCAGCCACCTTGCCAGCAAAACACCTCTTTGGTAGATTGTGAAGTTTCCATTAGATCCCGTGTGGATCTCATGGAATAAAGTCCGCCTTAGACTGACAAGGGCTATTAGCCCGAAACCATGGTCTCTAGGTGGACGCTTCTCAATTTGCCAAATCTGGTGTTGTGGCTTTGTCACCGACCCGAGGCCGCTAGTTTGCGGCGACGGTCAATAGATGGCGTCTGTTTTTGACGTTTATTTTGACGGGAGAAGCGCCCTATGCTTCTATGGATATATATATATATATATATATGTCATAATTTGTACATAACTGGATGTAATCCCGCCACAATATGTATGCAATGTATGTTTTAAAATATTTTAATAAAAACAAGGCTTAGAAATCTGGGAGAAAGATTTAGAGAAAGGCCATCAAAGAGGAAGCAATCATTAGCAGGTTTTATTATTCAGGAACTCATAAAACTGGGTTCAAGAACCTAGTATTTCCTGGATCAGGTCAGAACAAGCCCAGAACAAAAGGATAGCAAAGGCCCATTCAGAGAATAGGGAATTAGCTAGGAACCAATAGAAAGCTTACACGTCTCAAACACCAGCCAATCAAAACCCTGAATAGTTTTCGTGTTAAATCGGGAACGGAGATTAGTCAGTTAAGAACGTGGCACCATAGAGACCAGTTGGGACCTGGACCGCATCGAGTTAGCACCTGGACCGACCAAGGAACCGGTTAGAAGCCAGCCACCACCCTCTCAACCGATCCGATAAGTCTAATCCTCAATCATGTGAACAGCCTAAGTTAATAATAACTCAGCCAAAATAGCTTCAACCCCTTTCTCCCTAGATCGCTAGCCTTTTCCAACCTAAATCCTGTGTTTTTTCGTTATTTTCCCCTGTGAGAACACCTTAACATTTCAGCAACGACTGCCCCCATCAATTCAATCAATCACCAATCAATTCAACCCATCAACTTCAAAAGGTAATCGTCCCGACGTTACAGTGAGTCGACAGAATTCTACAGCGTAATACATCAAATATTACAGTGGTAACTCTCCAACGTTACATATATATATATTAACCTAGCTTTCTAAGGAAATATAATAAATATAGTAGAATCTCTTGTGAGAGACACCGCCTGAAAACATGGCTAGCCCTGGACTCTCCTGGATGTTGCTGTCTCACATTGGAGGTCGAATTAGTTCCGTCCAGTTTATATTTTACAAAGGAGACCGCTCATAGACAAGTCGTTCATTAGAGGTTTTAAATAGACGTAAGTGTGTGAATGTAAATGTGAACAATGGTGTGAGAAAGTGAGAGGGGTTATCTCTAGTAACGACCTTTATTCCATCTATCGTATTAAATGGCAATTATCCTTCGAGAAACCGGAAAGTGTGTAAATAACACTTATTGCTTTATTTTTAAATTACTCACACAAAATACTTCTTTATTATATCTCCAATTGTAAAGATTTCGAACTACGGCCTCTTCAACATTCCAACTCTTAATGTGAGGCTCTCAGGATGGAAGGTTGGAAGCAACTTTTAGTATATTTTCATATAACCCCCGAGTGTGTCCCGCTATAGGGATTGGCCTGTTGAGGAGTTTGTGGTTCGAAAGCTTGCCATTTATAGGGAAAATTTTTGTACAAGTAATTTTATAGAGTAATAAATTAAATGTTTTGTGTAATTTTACCATTTGAATCTGGCTCAAACATATATGGCTAAAAGTCATTAAAGATATTTAACCTGAAAATATTATTCAACCTGGAAAAATCTGAAAAATACTTAATTTATATATATATATATATATTATAATATATATATTATTGTTTTTTCATATTATAATATTTATATATATATTATTTTTGCAAATATACTCTTAATACAAAATTTAATTTGTTAAATATACTCTTGTTTGGGAAGTTCTTGCTGACATGTGAGACTGTTCAGGCCATCTTCCTGTTGGTGTTGCTCTCCGTGGCCTCCCTCGACGCCTTCTTCATGAAGAAGGGAGGCTGGGGCGGTGGTGGCAGGGGAGGCGGGGGCCATCGTGGGGGCGGAGGTGGACGGGGCTGGGGAGGTGGCGGTGGTGGACACCGTGGGGGAGGCGGTGGCGGAAAGTTCGGGGGATTCCGCGGGGGTGGAGGCTACGGAGCCGGGGGCCACCCCCAGGTCTGAGCCGTAAGTGTCCCCCCACAGTCCTCTTAGAACACTAAATCATAGAAATAAATGTGATTTCTCTACCTCACCACTTCACGTGCTACCTCACCACTTCACGTGAAATGGCATTGTGGCACTCACTGTTGCGTTATGATAGGAAGGATCTGAGATCCAATCCCTCTTTGACCAGTTTTTAATTTTTTTTTTTAAAGAAAATGAACCGATAACATTTTACTTGAACAAGTCTAACCCTTTAAGGAAATACAAGTAAAGAAACTGGACATTGGCACGTAATAAGTGCAAGGTTGAACTGTTTCTAAATATGTAGACATGTGGTGCAATTACAGTAAAATAAGTCGCTAATTACCTATCATAATTATGATTACTTGTACCATGTGTGTACTTGGGATAAGTAAAAACTCCAATTATCTGAAACGTCCGGGACTAGAATAGATCCAGATAAAGTAAAACTGGTCTTGAACAGCTGCTTAGAGGAAAAGGTGTAAGTCGCATGCAACAGAATTTCGTTTGAGAAAGGTTTCACCGTGAAAATCAGGGTAATTGGATCGGTTTTGTTTCATTAAATAACCAGAGTAAGAACACGTATATAGGTCGTCAATCATTCTTTTTATTTATACAATTTTTTTATTGGGGGGTCAGTGATTTTGGGGTGATTTAAACCGTTGGCTTTCGACCGCTACGACCCAGGTTCGATTCCCGCATTGCACACGTTTTTCTGATAAAAAAAATGATCCAATGACCCACGATTCTTGCAAAACTACAACCCCACCAGCGAGTGCAAGTAACCAAACAGGGCTCTGGCACATTTGTAAGTGCAAAGTCGAACTTCTTTTCACATGTGTAGACATGTGTTGCACTTACAGTAAAAGCAGTCGCCAACTTCTACCCACCATGATTATCATGGCCTGTACTACGTGTACAAGAGATAAACAAAAAAATGTATATTATATATTTTTTTCACATTTATTTTACAAAATTTTCTGGAAATGATTTAATTAGTCACACCCATCCTAATGTTTCATCCATGTTATGGATTTCGTTGTGATATAGAAGGAAAATAAAGTTCGGATTAAAAAAATGGGAATTTCAATTATATATATTATAAGCTAAAGCGATTCGTATATATAATAAAATATAATTTGGAATATAAATAAAATCCCAAAAGGTAGCACAAATGTGCAACGCAAATCTTTTAAGCTTAACAAACAATTCCAATATATTTGACTGGGGTTCATTTAGTTCTAGAACGGCATGCACAATTGTTACACTCTTTCTGCCTGATTATAGAGCTCGTATTCTAGAGATATAATAAATTGACATGTGTGTTGCAGATCTATGCCTCTTCGTTCTCTTCCACATCACACATACTTTCTTGTTTGAAAAATAAACATATTTTTCTTTCCTATTTCTTGTAATATTTTATATCTCAACACCTCAATTGAAGTAGCGTCATCTGAGCTATTGTACACGCAAAACTCTTTGAAAGTAGTAATTTCTAACTGTGTCCATCAGTTAAACACTTTAAATGTAAATAGAATATGGGTGAGACACAAATAAGTACCGGAATGATTGAAGATTTCCAACAATATCACATTAGGGTGCCATGTAAATACAATATTACACCCTTATGGTATATTAAAATGGCGAAACCGCTGGGATGGTTCACCACTGATAAGCGAGGCCCTCCCATTATTTTATCATTTCAGTAAGAGCAGCATAAAATTATTTTATTTTAAAAATAAATATACTCGTCAACAAAAATTCATGCTAAAAATAGCACAAAAGTGACATTTTACTGGGATCAGGTGAATAAATTAAGAAAAAGACATCTCCTGATCGTGCAACAAAAAGTTGCTGATAGCTTGCGCCATCTGTCGGAATAAATAATAAATTGTTTATTTCAACAGATGGTGCAAGCCATCAGAACTTTCAGTTGCACGATCAGCAGATGCGTTTTTCTTAATAATACATATGCTAGGGTGGTTATTTAGTGAATTAGATAGTTCAGCACTGCATAAGACTTTAGAGAATTACATAATTATTTTCAAATAATGTGTCGGTTAATAAAAAAAAGCCTGAATCAGTTTGAGAGCGAATGTTTAACATTTTTATAGACCACTAGAGCATTTAGACAGTTTTCCATGCTAAGGAACTAGAAAAATTGAATCGAAAAATAATTTAACTATACTATATAACACTTGAAAAGTGTATGTGTGTCTAAACATTGAAGTTCCTCTGAAAGGGTGAATATTGTGGATGTAATATTTGCATAGGTAATTCGTGGGTAGAGTTTCTTAGTCAATTGACATATTTCCTACTTTCAAAATCGACACATTGTTTAAGTTATGAATACAAAAGGTAACGCCGCAATGATAATTGTATGATAAGGAATTCCTATTAGCATAACTACTCCTACTAATCTATATTGTCATAACCAAAATTGTGCATAGCTTGTAACTGTAAATAATGCATCGGCAGCTTGGCGAATGTTATGTACCTAAGCCCCGATAGGTGGCGCGCGCTGTCAGCTCGGCGAGTGTTATGTACCTAAGCTCCGATAGATGGCAGGCGCGCTAGGCGGGAAGCTTGTAAACAATAGCCGCCATCTTGAGGGGTGTAGCCGATCGCCAGCCGTTTGGGTCTCTGACATTACTTCCTTAATTTATCATTATTTTTATCCATTTAACTATTTATTTTTATCCTAAACTATTTAACTATTTAAAGTCAACTAATAAATTATTATTTTATTCTACCCAAACGACTCGTCACCTTCATTACTGTGACATTCTGGTGGAGACAAGCTGGATCATCCCTTCGCTGCCCAAGCAATAAGAAGAAGTCGTAGAATCCAAGGACTGAACCGATTGGAATATTTTAAAATGCAACACGAAGGAAGAGAGATCCCACAGGGTGAGTACCACTTCAAACATATAAGAAACCCATCTATTTTTTCGGGGGAACCGGGCCAAAGCCCGAAGAAATGGTTAAAAGAGTACCATCGTGTAGCTCGCTACAACTGCTGGGACAGTTCCATGTGCCTAGCGAATGTTTACTTCTTCCTCTCAGGAACGACCAAAGTCTGGTTTGAGAATGTAGAGGAACAAATAACCTCATTAGAACTTTTTGAGACAATGGTGTCTCTGGCCTTTGGGCATCACGCCAGCGAAAAATACCAAGTTTTAGAAACCTAAAAGCCAGGGCCCAAGGAAAGGGAGAGTCTAGTGAGGCATATATTCAAGACGTCCTCTATTTATACAGGCAAATTAATCCCAACATGAATGAAAATGAGAAAGTTGCTCATTTAGTCAAGGGGGTCTCTGAGGAAATTTATAGAGCAATTGTCACATTTGAAATTGCCACCACCGATGAGTTTATAAGGTGGTGTCGAAAAATCGAACTATCTCAAAAGAAGCGTGTGAATACGCGGATAGATTTTGACAGACTTCTGAATGCTGCCGCCATTAACCCAGCAGAATGGAATCTTTGGAGGACCTCATTAGACGTATCGTCCGAGAAGAAATCCACCATGCATTGAATCCCGATCCAGCCACTCTCAAACCATCTTCCCCGAATCTAATTATCCGAGAGGAAGTTGAAAGGAACCTGTCTGCAATTTCGCAGCCCTTTCAAAGCCAATGCCTTCATGGACCAAAGACCACCGGTACCCAACCACACACCACTACAGAGAAGAACTGAAGAATGGAGGACACAAGGAAACGTTCCAATATGCTTCCATTGCGGTCGCCCGGGACATGTAGCCCGATATTGCCGAGACTGAAGGCGTAATTTCGAAGAAGCCAGGGTAAGAAGGCCGGCCTACTACAATAATTACAACACCTGGTTCAACCAAAATGCCGAAGAAGTTGAGTTCGTAGATCGCCGCTTTCGAAACCCGTCGCCCTATCCTGGCCGTGAAAGATCCCCCTCAAGACGAAACGCAACGCCGTCGCCCTCTCGCCGATCCAGTCAATCTCCTCGCCCCCTAAGCCAAGGAAACTAAGAAGAGCGACCGAGAATGGAGGTAAGACCTCTGACGAAAGTAGAAATCCTCCCCCCTGTTTTAATGCTTGGTTTTAAGATTTATAACACATTTATAATTTATATATTTAATTCAATTAAGATTAAAATTACACAAGCATAACATTTAAATATATATATATATCCTGCCTAACAATTCTCTATACTAACTATATAACATTAAGCGATCTATTTACAGTTTGTTTTGGTCACTGGTCCAATATTTTATTTTCATAGATCAAATTATGAGATTAATTCACAGATGAAAAATATGCAAAACAACTGAACAAATATATACATCAATTTAATATTTATTTAAAACAAATGAACAACTATATACATCAATTTAATATTTATTTAAAACAAATGAACAACTATATACATCAATTCCCCCTTCTTAGGCTTGGCCCCCCTTATTTATTTATTTACTCTCCATATCTTCCGCGGACATCTGCGCTCCCTCTGAGGATACCTGGGGGTTGTAACACTTTTCTCCTCCGAGATTAGAGTTGGCACACGTTCAGCATCATTCATATTAGTGGGATGTGATTTACCAGTCAACATTTTTTAAATGTAGTTTTGATGAACCTTTTTTTATACTGTCACCTTGTTTTATTAAATAAACATTCCTTCCTAGTGTTTTAATTATCTTTCCTGTATACCAAGAGGGATGCCCATTAGTAATCCACCTAAACTTCACAGTCTCATCCACTTTAAATTTACTGTTAACATATTGACCATTGACTTTGGAGACTTTTACTTCTTCTTTTGACAACACCGAAAGTCTTGATCTGATCTTTCTTCCAAGAAACAGTTCCGCAGGTGATGTCCCTTTCCTAATATTTACATCGGTCCTTATAAAGAACAAAGCCCTGGACAGAGCCAAATCTAGTTCCACCTGCTCATTTTCATATAATTGCTTTTTTAGCAATTTCTTTACCTCTCTTACAGAGACTTCTGCCTGTCCATTCGATTTTGGGTGATATGGGGGAGATGTCACATGGGATATGCCATTTTTAGACAAAAAATCACCAAAGTCACTACTAAAGAAAGGAGGACCATTATCAGAAACCACTACTTGTGGAAATCCGTAGCGAGCAATACAATTTCTCATAAAATTTATACAAAAATATGCACTGGTAGATGGTACTTCAGAAACTTCAACCCATGAAGAAAATGAATCTACTGCTAGTAAAAACAGTTTATTTTTGAAATTGAAATAGTCCATGTGAACTCTCCTCCATGGTCCTGCATATTTAGGCCAACTCTCAGTCCTTTGAGGAGGCAAACTTTCATTAGAAAGACAAGTTCTGCAATTTTTTGTAATTATTTCTATTGAAGAGTCGATGCTGGGCCACCAAATAGATGAACGTGCCATCATTTTCATTTTAATTAGTTCCTGCATGGCTCTCATGTAATAATTGAAGTACCCTTTCATGTAGACTTTTTGGGATAACCATTCTATTCTCCAGAAAAATACATTTTTGGAGAATGGTAAAGTCATCAATCCTTTTTAAATAAGGAATGAGATCATCATTGGGACTTGAGGGTAACTCCCCTGTCTCAATAATTTTATACAATTTGAATAAAGTCCAGTCTAATTGTGTTTCATGAGCCACAAGAACATGGTCAATGATGGAAGTATTTAAGAGTAAAATTTCACCACTCCCATCACTATATTCCAAATTATCCTCTTGAAACTCTGGAAATCTAGAAAGGAAATCTGGAATAATATTATCCTTTCTTTTTTTATACTTAATTTCAAAACTATAATTTGAAAGAGTTAGAGCCCATCTATGAAGTCTATTTGCAATGAGTGGAGGCAAATTTGTTTTATCTCCAAAAATAGTTATTAAGGGCTTGTGATCAGTATAAATGGTAAATTTCCTACCAAAAAGGTAATTTTTTAATTTATTTACTGCAAAGACAATTGCAAGTCCTTCTCTTTCAACTTGAGAATATTTTCTTTCATGAACATTTAAAGTTCTGGAAATGAAACACACAGGCCTTTCCTCCCCATCCTTCAAATGTGAAAGGGTTGCTCCTATTCCCACCTGACTTGCATCACAAGAGAGAATCAAAGGCAAATTTAGGGAATAATGCGATACACATGTGGTCTCATCTAATGCATTTTTACAGGAATTGAAGGATTTATCTGTCCCAGCATTCCAAGACCATTTCACATTCTTTTTTAATAGGTTGTATAAAGGATGTGCTAAATCTGAAAGATTTGGCAAAAAATTACTATAAAATGACAAAAATCCAAGGAAGCTTTTTAATTCAGTTATATTCTTAGGAACTGGACAATTCTTTATGCAAGCTAGCTTGTCTTTCAAGGGGTATATACCAAATTCATTAATTTTATGTCCAAGATATTCAATCTCATTTTTAACAAACAAGCACTTATTTTTGTTTATTGTAAATTTATTTTCGTTAAGAATATTAAGTGTTCTCTTAAGAATATCTAAATGGCTTTCCAAATCCTCTGATGCAATAAGAATGTCATCAAAATAAATGTAAACATCATTAATTCCCGAGAAGAAGGATTCCATTGTCTTCTGAAATATTTCAGAAGCAGCTTTATACCAAAGGCCAAACGATTATATTTATATAAACCTTTGTGAGTGGAGACAACCAAATACTTTTTTGAAATATCATCCATCTCAATTTGATGGTAAGCCTTTGACAAATCTAATTTAGTAAATAATTTCTTTCCTTGAAAATTACTCAAGACTGAATCTATGTTAGGAATAGGATATTTGACATCCTCTAAGTAAGGATTTAAACTCTTTTTAAAATCAGCGCAAAGTCTAATTTGGCCATTTGGTTTTGCAACACAAACAAGTGGTGAAGCACAATCACTTTTATCTATTGGAGACAAAATATTCAAATCAACCAATTTATCAATTTCATTTTCCACAAGTTGTTTTAATGCAAAAGGAACTTGTCTGAATTTGTAAAATTTTGGGATAAAGTTAGCCTTCACATCAAGATGGCATTTGATACCTTTAATGGGGCCAGATTTGTATTCAAAAATGGATTCATAATCATTTAAAAGTGAATCTATATTAAAAGAGTCCAATTTATGCAAATAATTGAATGAAATATTAAAAAGATTAAGGAAATCTGTTCCCAAGAGAAATTTAGAAATATTTAAATCAGTTATTAGTATTTCAATGGTTCTAGAAACATTTCTTAATTTTATATTAAATTTAGCCTTGCCAAAAATAGGTATTTTAGAGCCACTATAGCCTGTCAAGACTGTATTACATTTATTTAATTTAATATTTTGAAATATTTAAAGTACACATATTTAGTTAATGTAGTAATGGCTGCACCAGTATCAATTTCAGCCAAAAATTTTATATTATTTACATATACTGTTTCAGTCAAAGGAGGATGTAAATTTATATTATTCAATGATAAACTATTTTGCGATCCCGAAGGATTATTATCATTAGGGTGCTTTTTAAATTTATTAAAAGTATTTTTAGAATTTCTGGGCAATTTACGGGCAGAACTGTCTTTTTTTATAACATATTGTAGAAATATGACCTACCCTACCACAAACTCTACAAGTAGCTGATTTAAAAACACAATTATAATATAGATGGTTGGTCTTACCACAGTGTTTGCAGACATTATTGATGGCATGAAGATGCTGTGGGGACTGATGGGCATTTTCGGATCTCTTGATGTTGTGTAGGTCATTATCTGCTGACTCCGCAGACAGAGCGATGTCTAATGCTCCCTCAAAAGTTAATCCTTCTTCCTGTAGTAGTTTCTTTTGGGTCGATGTATCAATGATGCCCGCTACAAATCTGTCTCGTAGGGATTCTTGCAAAAAATCTCCAAAGTTACACCTTTGAGCCTGTTCTTTTAGGCTTATTATATATTTAGAAATTGTTTCGCCTGATTTTTGATCCATTTTCTGAAATATGAATCTTTCATATATTATATTGTTTTTTGGATTGAAATGTTTCAATAAGATCTTGCATAATTTATCAAAGGGAACTTGATCAACTTCCTCCGGAAAAACCAAACTTCGCAAGATACCAAAATATTTAGGTCCGATGCTTGAAATAAGAAATGGCGTCTTAAAATCTTCCTTTGTTTTAGAGATTAGCATAAATTGCTTCAATCGATATATATAATTTTCAACATTTTCTAAATTCTCGTCAAATTTTTAAACATACCTGAAGACATATTTAAAGTATAATTTCTTTTCACAATTCAATTTCTTTTTTCTTTACAAAATTTGCTTTTCCTCGTCGCCAGTTGTTTTAATGCTTGGTTTTAAGATTTATAACACATTTATAATTTATATATTTTATTCAATTAATATTAAAATTACACAAGCATAACATTTAAATATATATATATCCTGCCTAACAATTCTCTATACTAACTATATAACATTAAGCGATCTATTTACAGTTTGTTTTGGTCACTGGTCCAATATTTTTATTTTCATAGACCAAATTATGAGATTAATTCACAGATGAAAAATATGCAAAACAACTGAACAAATATATACATCAATTTAATATTTATTTAAAACAAATGAACAACTATATACATCAATTTAATATTTATTTAAAACAAATGAACAACTATATACATCACCCCCATTATAACTGCGAACATGAAACGGAACTACGTTGTTATCGCCATAAATGGACAGAATGTTGAGGCCTTAGTCGATTCTGTAGCCGATTATTCCGTAATCTCGGAAAGTTTTCGCCGATATTTGAAAATTCCGTTTTTTTGCAGAAAAAGGGCCTGTACTGACGGCCTAGAAGGAGATCTGCCTACACATGCATTAGAAGACTGTTTTGTTCCAGCTCGCTCAATTAAGAAAATCACGGTTATTAACGAAGAGATTCGAGGTGGAAAAGATCTAATGATAGAAGGAAGTAAAGATCTCATCTTAAAAAAAGAATTGGTCGTACCTTCATCCATAATTAACTTCCATCACGGCAGAGGGGAGTTATGGGTAACTAATGGGACTTCTCAGAATCAAATAATCCTAGCTGGTATGCTGGTAGGATACTTGAGGAAAATTGGAAGTAGCGGAATCTACAGTGTTTACACAGCTAAAGACAAGATAATTCAATCAAACATTAAGAATGAGAATAGGCGCCAACAAATCCTATCTCTGGTAGATGAGAGTTTAAACGAAGAACAAAAGTCAATGATTGCAGAGTGTCTAGAAAAGTACTCAGAGGTTTTTGATTTTGAGAGAAAATCATTCAGTACAACCTCCAATGTGAAACATAAAATCGACACCTCAGACAGCCGTTCTATTAAACAACGACCATACCGGGTGTCTCCTATCGAAAGACGAGCTATACAAAGTGAAGTCGATAAAATGATAAAGATGGGAATTGTACAACCGTCCGAAAGTCCTTGGTCGTCTCCGGTAGTTTTGGTTAAAAAGAAAGATGGGTCCTGGAGATTTTGCGTGGACTACCGAAAGATTAACAAGGTCACCAAAAAGAATGTGTATCCTTTACCTAGAAATGATGATGTTTTGGATAGCTTAACAGGAGCTAAATTATTTTCCAGCATGGACCTACGTACAGGATACTGGCAGATAGAAATCGACGAGGAAGATCGAGAGAAGACAGCTTTCATCACCCCTGATGGCTTATATCAGTTCTGGGTGATGCCCTTCGGTCTATGCAACGCACCGGCAGCATTCGAAAGAATGATAGACAAGCTACTAGCAGGATTGAAATGGACAATTTGTCTTTGTTATTTAGACGATATAATTGTTTATGCTACATCCTTTAAAGAACATATTGAACGCCTAGGAAAAGTTCTCAGATGCATTTAGCAAGCAGGCTTGTGTATTAATCATTAGAAGTGCCGTTTTGGGTCAAGAGAAATCAAAGTGTTAGGACATCTGGTTACAGAAAGCGGCATTCGCCCTGATCCCGACAAAATGGAAGCAATTACAAATTTCCCGTTTCCAAAAACAACAACTGAAGTAGGAAGCTTCATGGGATTGTGTTCATATTACAGGCGATTTGTGAACGATTTTTCAAATAAAGCAAAGCCGTTACACGGCTTCCTGAGGAATAACGTGAAGTTCCTTTGGTCTACCGTACAAGAACAATATTTTCAAATATTAAAATCAGGCCTAACTACCGATCCTGTACTTGGCCATTTCAAAGAAGATACTGAGACACTTGTACATACCTACGCGAGTGGATATGGCGTCTGAGCAGTGTTGACCCAACTAGTAGAAGGAAAAGAAAAGCCTCTCGTCGCGCCTATGCATCAAGAACACTTAACGCCGCAGAAAGAAATTATTCCTCAACGGAGAGGGAATGCCTGGCTGTAGTTTGGGCCATTTGCAAGTTCAGACCATGTTTGTTTGGAAAACACTTCACCTTCGTCTCCGACCATCATTCCCTGTGTTGGCTAGCTAATGTAAAGGATCCATCGGGAAGGCTAGCCAGATAGGCCTTGCGACTTCAAGAGTTCGACATATCTATTGTGTATAATAATGGTAAAAGACACCAAGATGCGTATTGCCTCTCAAGAAGTCCTCTCCCCAATCCAACGAAGACAACATACCAGAATTGTCTTCAATTACCGACATGGGAAAAGAGCGAAGAAGCGATGTCCAGACCCAAAAAAAATAATAATTCCGGAAATTGATTCCAAAAGTGAAAGTGGATACAAATAATCGACGACATCCTCTACCGCAAAAACTACGATCCCATGGGCAAAGCTTGGCTCTTAGTAGTGCCCAAACAAATGAGGTTTGACATTTTGAGTGAAGCCCACGATGCACCAATGGCGGGACACCTGGGATTTGCAAAAACATACGACCGCATTAAAAGAAAATATTTCTGACCCGGCTTGCATAGATCTGTGCGACAATATGTGGCACATTGTCGAGAATGTCAACGGCGAAAAGGTTCTACCGAACGTCCACCAGGGCAACTTGTGTCAATTCCGCCGGTTGCACGACCTTTTCAGAAAATAGGGATAGATTTGTTAGGAAGATTTCCTACCTCGAACTATGGCAATAAATGGACCGTGGTCGCCACAGACTATCTAACCAAGTAAGCTATGACCAAAGCCATACCAAATGGAAGTTCGAAAGAAGTTGGAAAATTTATAGTAGAAGTTCGACCGGGGTCGAACGTTTATATCCCACACAATACGGGAGATTAACAACCTCTGTGGAACCGCACATCGTTTTATTTCTGCCTACCACCCCCACACTTGGGTGACATTCTGTCCATGTATGTTGACGTAGACCAAAGAAACGGGGACTCAGTTTTCCCTTAGGTAACTTTTGCCTATAACACCGCCAAACAGGAAACCACTGGGTTTTGACCTTTCTATCTTGTACACGGATGCGATGTCGAGACCCCATTGGACACCATCCTGATGTACAGAGAGGAAGCCAATCTGGAAGACTACGTGGGGAGTTGGTCACAAATGCCAGGAGGCATGCCAGCTGGCCCGTTTGAACATCTTAAAGGTGCAAGAAAAAGACAAATCTCGATACGACAAAAGCCACAGACCTGTCCAGTACCGCGCGAAAGACCTTGTGTGAGTGTACTCGTATATATATTTTTTTGTTTAACATGTAGTCAAATTTGTTTGTCTTGTGTTAATGGAAACCATAATGGTTCAACCAGGATGGAAAGAGATTGGTACCGGGCCGGAACTTGTCAAAGGTAAACCCGGCGGGAGTTTCATCCCTTCTACCTTACTCCCCTACCAATCTCTTCGACCAATAAATATATGAAATGAAATAAAAGAAAGAGTTGAAAAATATTTTAAAATTAATAATATTTTATTTTTATTGTGGGTGGTTGGAATTATGACCGTGTGTGTATGTTAATTTTTATATGTGTGTGTTGTATGTGTATTTGTGTGTGTGTGTGTGTGTGTTTATGTGTATTTTCTAGAGAGTATGTGTTTACATATTCTTGTGTGTGTGAATCACAATTAAGGGCTTTTCTTAAAAGAAGAAATCGTGTGTGAATACTCCACACATGTGTACTCTTAAACATTAGTATATATATCCAATGACAAGTCTCAAGCAGTTCGAATTACAATCAAAATATAGTAACATGGTGTATATTTATAAAAAAAAAAACTATAAATATGTGCCTTTTTTAATATAAATTATGAGTACATTTGAAATCCCATGTATTTATCAAGTCTATTATTATTATGTTTATTATATTATTACTATTATTCTTTTATGTATATTTTATTTTTAAAAGGATTATCAACACAAAAAAACATATAATTAAAAAAAATACTTCAAAAAAATTCAAATTTTCTTTCTTTTTACTTTAAATGTTCGATAAAAAGATAACATGGTTCTGTCTTTGATCTTTTTCTTATCCTAATACCTTCAATTCTTCCTTTTTTTATATGTTCTGCTTAAATGACGCGTAACTGCCGAGGCAACAGCGTGAACTTGTTATAACCATATGTTGTTACTAAAAAAAACCTTTTTGATACCCTAATAGTAATATTTTTATAATTTGTTTTTAATTATCATTAATTTACAACTATCTTTCATATAAATTATATTTAATTCTACTATATATATTATATTTTAAAAAATAAAAAGATATGATTTCTGTTGTTTTGGATCATATTGATGATTATACTATGGTGGTGCAGTCGTGGCTAAATCCTGAAAGAATAATAATAAAAATGGTTTTGATCAGATATTGATTTATTTGAGCTGAGGTATGAATTCATATGAAAAACATAATTTTGTACAAGTACTGCCTGGCTTAAGGCGTAAGAATGATTAAAAGAAAATATTATTTACATAATTACAAAGTTTAGGGTCGGCCAATCGGTGAATAGAGAAAATATCTTTATTTACGGGCTACTAACCAAAAGATATGATTTTTGAGCCCAAAATCGATGTCAGGTGGCAAGGGACCCTAGGATGTGGAAGCAGGAGGTGTCTCGCAGGGGTGGTGGAAACGTTGGGCAAGCAGGGGAATAGCGCCAGGGTGCAGTGAGGCGGGTGCGTTGAATAGGCCAGGAATCCAGGAGAAGTGGCAGATGGAAATGGAGGCAGAAGGTCCTTGAAGGCTAGAACTTGAGGGCCCTAGACTTCAGGATGGGGCAGCTTGAGGCTCTCGCCTCGTGCTTGTCAGGAAGGCCCTGGGAGCAGCAGTTGGCACATTTGGAGGTGCGCTGGTCAGCAATGGATGGGCAGGTTCGGCCTTCATGGCCGTCTTCACCGCAGTGGAAGCACTTAGGAGCTCTGGTGCATTGGGCAGAGTTGTGGCCGAAGCCACAACAGCGGAAGCAGACGCGGGCGCGGATGGTCTCCTCGAAGTTGAGGATTACTCCATCCACCACGATCCTCCCGCGAACGACCAGGGCTCTAAAGGTCTTGAGGTCCACCTCGATGAAGGCGGTGCAGGTCCCGTTTCTGGGTGCAGAACGGTGCGCCACGCGCACCACCTTGTCCCCAGGAAGTTTTCTAACAGCAGCGGTTTCCAGGAAGGTCTCCTCAATTGTGGAGTTGGATGTCTCCTCATCCACTTGGAAGAGGCAAATCCGTGGCAGGATCTCCTTCTGCTGGCGGACCTCCATTCCATTCAACTTGCCGGCCAGGGAGGTTGTAACCTCAGGGATGGTGTCAGGATTGCTGGAATGGAGGACCAGCTTCCCCTTGGTGCGCAGGGAGGCCCAAACGCCTTGGGGGAGAGTGTGAGCAGCGCGGACTGTTTTCAGCATCTCCCTTGGGTCATCTGAGATGACCACTGTGTGGGCCGCCGATTTTTCTCCATGAAGGATCACTTGGGCGGCCGCAGGCTTGGAGACGTGGGAAGGCACAGGTTTTGAAGGACCATTCAGGTTTGTCCTCTTTGCAGGCGGGTTGGGAGCTTCAGACTGCTTCCTTTTGGTTGGAGCAGGAGCAGGCAGGGTGGAGGCAGGCTTCTTGGCAGGGAGAGCAGCAGGAGCAGGAGTGGCGGGCTTGATTGGGTCAGTCTGGGAGCTGGTTTCATTGCAGGAAGGAGCAGGGCAGGTTTGAGTGCCGCGGCAAGCAGTCTTGGGCTTGTTGGCCTCCTCAATTTCGTCCAACTCTGCGAAGGACTCGAGGGTGTCAGTGAGGTTCTCTACATTGGTAGCGAGGGCCTTGATCATTTCAGTCCGCGAGGCGATGTAGCGGATCAGGTCCTCATGCAGAGATTTCAGGGCAAGATGGCCAATGGAGCTCAGGATGCTGCAGTTGCGTGAGATCACCATCTCATCTTCCCTCTCCAGGTCGGCGACGTTCACGATGCGGGTTTTAGGCTTGTAGGCCTTCTTTTTCTTCTTGGCAGGATTCATGTCAAGAGCGATGCTTTGACCATTTATTTTGGAAGATTCTACTAGGCCAATCGGGGGCCAATCGGTGAAGAACAACAATGAGTATTTATAGAGAAAGCGCGACCTCTGGCGGTCGATTTAAACAGAGTATTTATATCTATGAAATAATAATTTTTTAAATAAAACAATACTTTTATATAACATTTCCCCCCTGTGAAGAAAATAATATGGGTTCATTCAGAGAAAAGTGATAAATATTATAGTTAAAAAAAGATAAAATTATTGATAAAAAGAAAAGGTGAGAGGTGATATTCACTTATCATATTGGTTTTGGGATGGTAACCAATAGACAGGAAAGTACAATAGTTAAATGATAAAAATGTGATATTCCATAATCATATTGGTTTGTTGTTAACCAATAGATTGGAAAAGACATGAAAAATGGTACACATATATTATTAATGAGGAAGAAAATAAAATGAATGAAAATTACAACAAAATATATAAATGAAAAATATTAGCTAATTATTTAAAAGATATTGATACTGTAAGAAAATGCAATTTATTACTGTTGTTCTCCTGGCCGACTGTTTTACATATAGAATTTTAAAAAATGAAATTTGTAAATGGTTTAGCTTAAATTGCAAAGGTTTAAAAGTAAAATATAGAATGAGGTATATTTAGTAACTAGTTATACAAAGAAAAATAAAGGTTTACAAGGATCAAAAGGTGTGATAACATTTAACGGGGCAAAAACAACTATGGTAAAATTGGTATCTAAATTATTTGAGAAAAAGGTATATAACTAAGAAAATAGGCATCATATATTGTATGCGAAAACTAAAATAGCAGGAAAAAGTGGGAGCATGGAAAACAGGTAGACAGATATAAAGTACCTTGGAAAGGATGATTCCTGCTTGAGTTGAAAACTTCGGGAGATTGCTGGCGTTGAGCGGAAGATGTGATGTGGAAGTTGGAGATGGAAGGGTTTGCAAAATTGATATTCGATAATTTTTCTCGAGATTTGAAACAACAAAAAATAAAAATAAAAAACAGGTAGATATGATTTCTGTTGTTTTGGATCATATTGAGATTATACTATGGTGGTGCAGTCGTGGCTAAAATCCTGAAAGAATAATAATAAAAATGGTTTTGATCAGATATTGATTTATTTGAGCTGAGGTATGAATTCATATGAAAAACATAATTTTGTACAAGTACTGCCTGGCTTAAGGCGTAAGAATGATTAAAACAAAATATTATTTACATAATTACAAAGTTTTGGGTCGGCCAATCGGGGAAGAACAACAATGAGTATTTATAGAGAAAGCGCGACCTCTGGCGGTCGATTTAAACAGATTATTTATATCTATGAAATAATAATTTTTTAAATAAAACAATACTTTTATATAACATATATATAGTATATTTTAAACTGTATGACAGTTTTAGTATATGTCACATATCTTCCAATTAGTTAAAGCCGATACCTTAAAATAGCCTACCCTTCTATTGAAATGTACACTATTTCTATTTACTACCACCCATATTTTGTATATAAACTATTTGTATTTTAACCCCCTATTTGTATTTAAAACTAAAAATAGTGACGTCAAAATAAAGATCCAAAGAGTGTTCAGTCAGCTGGTGGCAGGGACAGAGGGGAGGAAAAAGGCAACGACCAGCCCATGTGGGGTCCCGAGGGACATTTTTATAGACGACCCCTGTAAACAGGACAGGTTTTGGCAGGGGGTCAGCAGATGTTCTAGGGTGTGGCCATCGGCAGGCGGCTTCTGTCTCACGGAAACACACTCTCTCTCCATGTCTCGGTGATAAGCATCCAAGTTTGTGTCATGGCCTCTATCTCTATCCCGTGGGCTGTCCCCGATAACTCTCTGTGCTAACATCTAGCCCTGTCTCTGCTTCTTGTTGTCCGCGTGTGGGAAGAACATCAACACTCGCGTCACGTACACGACTGCCAGTTCATCCATTCGTCGGCACATTTGCAACAATTATACGTATATATATATTTTTTTTAATATTGGTTTTATTATTATTATTATTTTATTTTGATACTAGCCGAGTGACCCGGGCAACGCCCCGGGTTTACACGAATGGCCCGCAGAGACATTAAGAGTATGAATAGTGGCTTTGAAATTGCAATGGATGTAATCTTATTTCCAAAAGGCAGCATTTCAAATATAAGGGTGAGTCAAAAATACTTTCTAAGTAAATACATTCGGTCTGATCTTATATATTTATATATCAAAATGAGAATGGAATCATATCATCTATAGCAAACCTTATAATCAACAACATATTAGACAACACAGAGCAAAATGTAGAAAATTATGTATAGAGCAGTGGGGGAATAGGTTAAATAATGAGAAGACTGATAATCAAAATACAGTATAACCTCGTTAATTCGACACACCCCAATTCGACACTCGGCGGTAATTCGACTATGTTCTGATGTCCCGACCTCGGGCCTATCAAATAACAAACCGTAATTCGACATTATAGATAATACGACACTTCCGATAGTTCAACCATTTTAAAATTCGAATTTCGACAATTGAATGTTTTTTTTTTACATACAACTTTGCCGATAAAAAGGTATTACAGCGGCGGCAAGCAGCGAAGATCGGCGGTCGCCGATAGGATCGCGCCTACGCACTTTCGGTTTCTGGTTAGTTTAAGTTTTACTTTGCAATGCCGTTGTTACGCAATGTGGCAAGTGTTTTTTTTTTTTTCACGTGAGAATTGAGGCATCGTGCGCTAATTAATATTACTATGATAATTTCAACATTAAAATATTTTAGTTATTTTAAAAATTACGAATAACTTAATTTTAAATAAATAAATCTTTATAAAATGTAGCCACAATGATTATGATAACATTTTATTTAAATATTCCATTTTCACGTTATTATAAAAGATTCAAACACAAAATCAATAACACCTGCAGCAGCAGTGGATGCCTTTTTAATACAATAAAAACTCTTTATTATTTAAAAGACATTTCAGAGGAAGAAAGACATTCATGTCTTTTAAAAATAGACCATCTGGAATACATCCTGAATAGGATTTCAGTGCAAAAACACATCTATAAAATAATTTTTATAAGATCTCCATGATTCTTTTTATAATTAATATTCAAAAAAATTATTTTAATTTTCCATATTCATTTTTTAAAATTTTATTGTAGCGAGTTAGATGATTATCTATTCATCTAACTTTAATTCAACCGAAAAGTCTGATCCCTTGGGGTGTTGCATTAAAAAGGTTCGACTGTATTTGATGATAAATAGTTTATTAGTAAACAAATATGAAAAACTATAGGCATTGGTGCCTATGTCTAAAAAAATAATTTTAAATGAAAAAAGAAGAAAAATTTTAACAAATTATTAAATAAAATTGCAAACAACACAACTATATTGCAGATAAGACAACATATAAAAGGAATTAATTCATTTAAAGGATCTTATTGAAAAATAAATTTCTAGTTTTATATCGACACATGATAATTTGACCATGTTTTCATTTCCTGAACTATGGCCTATAATATAACAAATTGTAATTCGACACTATCGATAATTCGACCATTGTAAAATTCAAATTTACATAGTTGATTGTTGTTTAAATACAACTTTACCGGTAAAAAGATATTACAGATATTACAATTTAAGTATAGAGAAATGGGGAAAATTAGTAAATAAAGAGAAGACCAAAATAAAAAAAATGATAATAAATAGTTTATTAGTGAACAAATAATACCAAAAAAATCATTTCAGGTGAGAAACTATAGGCATTGTTTAAATTTATATAAATGTATTTAGAATTTTGAAAATATAAGAAAATAAATCATGGAAAAGAAGTTTCCAACTATATTGCAGAGGAGATAACTTTTAAAATGATTAATCTAAAGAAATAATTAAAAATAAATTTATATTTTTATTCATAAATAGGTTCAACTTTATATGTAGGCTATCCAAAGTTCGAACACGTGAAAAAGCCACATAGAGCTGTCCATACGTAAACACAGGCTCTTGTAGCAATAACCCAAAGATTGGCATTATTTATAGTCATAGCAAAAGCCAAATTTAGTGAAAACTGATGCCTCTTCAGAATGAAGGGAAGGCTGATATCTGAAGGAGAAAAATATATTTTTGCACCAATACAGTGTGTCCAACATCGGTCCCTGTCAGCATTTGTGCTTCAACTTTACTTGTATGCTATGGAAAGTTCGCACACGTGAAAAAGCCACATAGAACTGTCCATGCATAAACACAGGCTCTTGTAGCAAGAGACCCACTCTAGCAAAGGTTTGGCCTTGAGCCTTATATATAGTCATAGGAAAGGCCAACATTAGTGGAAACTCTTGCCTCTTGAGAATGAAGGGAATGTTGATATCTGAAGGAGCCAAAGATATTTTGACACCAATACAGTGTGTCTAACATTGGTCAGTATTTGTACTTCAAGGACATGAGAGTACATGCACTGTATCACCATACGTTTGCTATTGTTAATTCTCTGCTTATGATTAAAATTTCTCAGAAGCATAACAATAGCACCAACCTAGAGTTTAACTGGTGTGGAGGCATTCCTCTCGGAGTAAGGCTATTGAGAAATTCAATAGGAAGTTTTTTTGTTCCTCCATAATCTTACTCTCCACACTGACTCATGTTTGGTAAGCATTTTCAAGAAGGAATCTATAGGCATTGGTTGAAGAGTTTAAATAAAAATATTCAGAGTAAAAATTAATTACATAAATCAGCAAATAAATTGCAAACAATACTACTATATTGCAGATAAGACATCATATAAAAGGAATGAATTCATTTGAAAGACCTCAATAAAAACTACATTTCTAGTTTTATATAAACAATATAACCTCGATAATTCGACACGGGTTTGTTGTACTACCTACAGACTATCATGTAACAAACTGTAATTCGACACTATCGATAATTCGATCATTTTAAATTTGAACAATTGATTGTTTCTTAAATACAACTTCACTGCTAAAAAGGTATTACAGAGACGACGGCTGCCATTGAAAATGTATAAAATTTATGTATAGAGCAAGGGAAAATGAAGAGAAGACCAAAATAAAATTGATTGATAATAAATATATTATTACCAAAAAAGATAAGAAATTATTACCTAAAAAAGATAAATAAATAAATCAGAATATACATTTACAAACTATATTTCAGAGGAGACGATTTATAATAGGAATTCATTTAAATGACCTCTTTAAAAAATACATTCTATATATATGTGAGTTCAACTTTACATGTATGATATCCAAAGTTCGCACACTTTAAGAAGCCACATTGAGTTACCCATGTATAAACACAGGCTCTTGTAGCAAAGGTTTGGCCTTGAGCCCTATTTATAGTCATAACAAAAGCCAACCTTAGTGAAAACGAACGCCTCTCTAGAATGAAGCGAAGGTTGGTATCCGAAGAGGCCAAAGATATTTCAGACACTATACAGTGTGTTCAACTTTGGGCACTGTCAGTATATGTGCTTCAAGGACATAAGAGCACATGCGCTGGTACACCATACGTGTTCCATTGCAAAGATCCTATAGGCATTGGTGAAAAGTGTAAATGAATATTTCGGAAATGAAAAAAAATATATATATATAAGAAAATAAATTAGAATATAAATTTACAAACTATATCTCAGAGGAGACAATATATTTGAAAGGAAAAATTAGGAAAATCGCAAACAACACAAATATATTTCAGATATGACAACATATTAAAATGAATAAATTCATTTAAAAGACCTGATTAAAAACTACATTTCTATTTTATATATATACAATATAACCTCATTAATTCAACACACGATATTTGACTATTTTTGATGTCTCGACCTACGGCCTATCATATGACAAACTGTAATTCGACACTTTCGATAATTCAAATATTTTGAAATTCAAATTTCAACAGTTGAATTTTGTCGAAAAACACTAAAATTAACAACATATTAGACTGCATAGTGCAAAAATGTAGAATTTGTATGTATATAATTGTAGGCATATAATAATTGTATATATAGATCAATGAGTAAAATAAATAAATAAAGAGAAGACCAAAAATACAAATAATTGATAAAAGTTTATTTGATAACATAGATTAAAAATATATTCTCAGGTGAGAAATTATAGGAATTGGTAAAAAGTTTAAATAAATATATTTGAAATGAAAAAAAAATTGCAAACAACACAACTATATTGCAGATATGACAACATAATAATGGAATAAATTCACTTAAAAGACCTCATCAAAAACTACATTTCTAATTTTATAAATATGTGGGTTAAACTTACACATCCATTACACTCTATCCAAAGTTCGCACATGTTAAAAAGCCATTTGAAGCTGTCCATGCGTAAACAAAGGCACTTGTAGCAAAAGACCCACTCTAGCAAAGGTTTGGCCTTGAGCCTTTATTTAATTATATTTATAGTTTATTTATATTTATAGCAGAAGCCAACCTTAGTGGTAACTGAAACCTCTTCAAAATTAGGGGAAGGTTGTAATAAACTTACCTGGTTGGTAAGCAATTCAGTACTTTATCATTAATCTCTAATGAGCTACCAACAGTTTCCATGGGAAATGCGGGGCTGAGAAATTAGGGAAGACTATTTCCAGGCGCCCAATAATATATTCAGTGGGAACAGAAGAAATAGGATTAGGGGTGTTGTTCCTGCAGCGAGTCATATAAGCACGCCTAGTGGTTTGGTGTGTGAGTCTTCCACGGCCTTTTCGAGGCATGACAGAAGATGCTGAAAAAAAAAGGTAAAATAAGAACCAAGCAGAGGAAAACTCTAAAACTGAATGCCAGGACAGGCATAAAAAGGAAATTCCAATCAGGTGAGGAAAAATTGATTGAAAAAATATATATATTCCAAAAAATAATGCAAAAAAAGAAAACCAGACACCAAAATGGAGCTAAATTCAAATGAAAAACTATAACAAACTAAGTAATCTGAAATTGATTATACAAATTATATCAGCCTATTTATGATAGAAAAAAAGATGCCAAATAAATTAAGAAAGATACTGCAAAAAAGAAAACCAGACACAAAAATTGAGCTAAATTCAAATGAAAATCGATAACAAATTAAGTAATCAACAATTGATTATACGAATACAGCATCAGCCTATTTATTAGAAAAAAAAAAGATGCCGAAGACATTTAGGAAAGATACTGCAAAAAAGTAAATTAGACACAAAAAATAAAGCTAAATTCAAATGAAAAACTATAACAAATTAGGTAATCAACAATTGATTATACAAATACAGCATCAACCTATTTATGAGAAAAAAAAGATGCCAAAGACATTAAGAAAGATACTGCCAAAAAGAAACAAGTCACCAAAATGGAGCTAAATTCAAATGACAAACTATAACAAATTAAGTAATTAACAATCGATTATACAAATTATATCAGCCTATTTATGAGAAAAAAAAGATGTCAAAGACATTAGGGAAATCTACTGCAAAAAAAGACACAAAAATTGAAATAAATTTAAATGAAAAACTATAACAAAGTACTTACAAATTATGATTAATAACAATTTATAATATAAATGTAACAATTGAATCAGAAATACGAAATATATATTAGAAATTTGTAAAAGGTAATAATAAAAAAGAACGTGTTTTAAAAATAAACAATTCGATGATGAAAAACAACAAATAAGATAAACAACATTTGAAGGCGAAAAATTCTACGATTGCAAAATCAAACAAATTAAAAATAAATGAATCTATTATTATTTGGAAAATAAAAATAAAACGGTCATGTGAAGCAAAAATTAACGAAAATTTTGGTGCATAGATGGCTATATAGTTAAGTATCTTTGGAGGAGATAGCCTCAAACTGTACAACTGAGTACTCTGTACCCTATTATCTATATAGATTGATAAAATAAATAATTTTATGATCGAATATATGCCTTTTTATTTAGAGATTTATTTATGGATTGCTCTATTTTCAAAAAAAAAAAATATATATATAGATGTGATAAAGAGTTGCTGTCGACTTATATGTGATGAGATCCTGTCCACTTAATTGTGATAAAGAGTGCTGTCGACTTATCTGTGATGAGATCCTGTCGACTCTCGCTATAAGCTGTGGTAACCGGTGGTCAAACCTGTAGTAGCCGAAAGGGACAGTCAGGGCGTGGAGAGTTTTCCAGTACCTCTCTGCACTTTGGAAGACCTTTAACAGTTTTCACGGAGTACAGGCAGTCGTGGTCGAGGCAGAGTGGAAAGCTTGGGAATGTCCACACACACAAAACGAAGAGACACAGCTGTAGTAGGAAAGTTCCATGAACAGATAGGAGTCGAGCTAAGCAAGATGGAGTTAGAAGTGTTTCTACTGTTTTACATGGCGATAAGGTGGTCCTGGCTAAAACCGACAAGGGCTCACGCCGACTGTGAAAGGGGTGACTGCTGACTAACTAGGCTCGGCTAAAACCGAGGTGTTTATATACCATTCCCGAGGAGGGGGGGGGGGAGTTGGACTTTAAACGTCTGCGGCATTCCGCACCCTTTGGACCAGATGGCAACGGGCTGCCGAATTCCTTTTCAGGGTTGTTGGATTTCTCTCTCGATTTTAGACGTTTTTGAACTTCTCAATCTTGCTTTAACTCAGCTCTTAATTTATTACATAGTTTTATTTATTTGTCTTCAATTTGTACAAAGTACATTACATATGGTGATGCAATGACACAGATTAATCATGCGCATAATTATTTATAGTGTTTCTATATACAACATGACAATTTTGTTATAAGTAATTATAAAATATAAGGTTGTTGGTTTAAATTACCATAGATGAGCCCCGGGAGTGAAAGGGTTTATCCGGGTTTAAACGGGTAAAGCCTCTCTAACACAGGTAAGTAATTAAAATTTCTTTTAATTAATTTAAACTGTGAGGGTTAAAAAGGGCTATAACAAGATGTTCTGTTTGGATATATCTGAAAATTATAAAAAATACAACTTATGTTTAATTTAAAAGTTATGATATTCATATAAAAGAGAAATTAAGATAAAACCTTTGTTTGATAAAAAATAATGATGATGTTCTAAGAGATTGTTGGCGGGCGTTGGAAAGGGTTAGTGGTTAAAGAATATGCAATTGTAAGTATTACACAGGTAATCAAATACTTAGGTCCAGGTGCAAAGCGAGGATATAGACTTGTGCGTCTTCCGAGTCAATGTTTCAGCTGTGATCCTGTATAAGGGTTACAGTGCTTTGTCACAATTGTAGGGTTATTGCGATGAAAAGTTGTTGAAGAACAAGTTGTTCATTAATATGATTGAAAGGGGTGAAATGGAGTCATGCGTTAAGTAGAATTGTTTTAGCGACAGTAAGTGATCTGACTTGACTTAAAATCAAAGGTTGATTGTGATCCGCTAGAGCTAAAAAAATTGAGTTGTGAGAGTTGTGGACGCTTTGTGTTTGCGTGGGTGATTATGCTCTAGGGATGATTGTAGTAAACTTTTGAAACATGTTCAGGCCAGAAGTTGGGATTTTTAAATCTGGGGAACTTTGTTCAAGGAGTTTGTTGAAATTACGAAATCAAAAAATTGTCAAGCATTACTATCGTTTTTCTACGTTGATGTGAAGCAATGACTGAGAAGATAGTAGTGTAAAGTACACTGAAGTGGTTAGAGAAATAGATTGTTGTATGCCCGAAAGTTAATGATAACATAGTCATTTTATATAAAGGTATAAAAACAAATATAAAATGAATAAAAATATAGCAATATAATTGTGGTTGAATAAAGTTTAAGTGGATAAAATCAAACAATCAATATATAAAAGTGATAATAATGAAGAATTAAAGTGATTTTTGACAACAAATAAATATTTTGTAATACTAAAATAATATTATGAAAAATTAAAATAAAATTGATTTGTTTTTAGATAATGTTGGATTAGAAACTAGGGGTTATATAATTGAAAGGCAAAAATAAAAAATAAAATATTTTATACAAAAAACAGAATATAATTAAAGATTGTGATCTCAATTTAACATGTAAAATGTTTGATATGTAGAAAAAAATAGAGATTTACACGGAATCCAATATTTAAAATGTTCAATTTAAGGAAGGTCTTGTTCTAATTCAAATATCTAAATGTTTAAAAGTTAGGTTAAGAAATCGACTGTTAATGTAGTAAGAGGAATGCGGGACACACTCCAAATTTTCTGGAGGCGAAATAGGGGGAGAGACGCGGGATGGTGTCGAGTTGTTTAGTCTATCAATCCGGTATTTTTATATTCTGTCTGGGAATTTGTGAAATTCTGGGGGAAATATAAATGGCTGATGGGAAACACATGGCGGTCGTTCCGAAAGCGGATTTTAAGTTGACAGCTTTGTTAGCGGGGAGATAGGTGATTACGTCCATTTTTACGACCGGGGTGCGATGTTATGGAAGGGGAAGATATGGGGCTTGTCTGGGATGCACGTGCGTTCTCTAGTCTGGATCTGGTGGTTTCAAAGATATCTTTATATTGTGTGAAATAGAGTAAGTAATACAGATCCAAATGGGTTGGTGTAGTGTAGATAGGATAGGATTTTGAATTAAACGGGGAATTTTCTGGTCGCTACTTGAGGTTGGTTTTAAAACGATCGATGTTAAATAAATCTGGATTTAAATGTAGGAATAGCTGGGAAGTTTGAGACGGTATAATTCGGAATAGTTGCGTCTCGAAGATATCTGGAGTCAAATGATTGAATTCACTGAGATATACATCTGGGGACATTCGCTGTGGTTCGTTTTGAATAAATCGGGTTTGTGGAGATGTAATGTACAGAACATTCTCTGTGTAATATTTTAATTTATTGACATGTATGGTGTCACTGTCTCTATTGAGAGGTTGATTGGGGCGATCTATTCGAACGACATTGGGTGATATTATTTCAATTACTGTGTATGGTCCAGTAAAATATGGTGCTAATTTGCCTGTGTCGGGGGTGTCTATAATTTTTGACCAAAACAAGATCATTCACTTCGAAATGTGGTGTTCTGTGCTGCTTATCAAATGTTTCTTTATCTTTTTTATGCTTATTTTGGGTACGAGAACGTGCTATCTCTCTAGCTCTAGTTATTTCGGGGTATGGGTTAAGATGAGTTCTTAAATCTGGGGGGACAACATTGAACATTAAGTAGGTGGTGGAAAACTTGTGACAGAATGGGGTTTGTTATTCTACGTCTGAGTGACGCGTTTAACAAGTTGAGTCCAGGAAGCTTTTGGATTTTCTAGATAAGCTAGTCTGAGTTTTCCTGTAATGGTGGCATTTAAGCGTTCTATTAAACCGTTTGCCTGTGGGCTATTGTTTGTGGTGAGTAGGGGTTGTAACCATGTGTTATTAGAAATTTACGGAATTTCTCTGAGGTAAAAGCGGGCGCTCTGTCAGATAACAGACATTTTGAAAATCCTTGTCGTAGAACAGTTCTGAGGGCTTGCATGTACGTTAGTGTACTGTTTAACTGGTTAAACTCCCTTTGAGAGTGGTGAAAGCTTGTTGGCAGTTTTATGGTCTATTTGAAGATGTAGTTTTCTCGGTGTTCGTAAGTGTTGCCTTTCGACGCTGTTGCGGTAAAAATGTTATTCAATGATGTCAGCTTTAGATGTGGGTAAAAGTGCGACTTTCGACGTGGACACGCTTTGGGGTGAGAAGTGTCACAGGCATGAAGGCGTCTTTGTGGCCTTTTAAGTGAGAAAAATTGTTGTGATGCGCTGTGTGACACGAGTGAGTGAATTGAATGGAAAGGTGTCACGTGAAGTCTTTGTTTTTGGTACAGCATCTAACTTGTTTCATCATGAACAACAAATTTACTAGTCATGAGTGGTGGTTGTACAAAACACATCGAGATATCTTGGCTGTTAGTGGATGTGGCACGTTTAGTGGCGACGATATGGAGCTTATGTGGCTCGAGATTGATTTGTTGCTAAGTCGCGCGCTGATAGATGGTGGCCAATTGGAGAAAGTGATGGGGGAGTGTGTTGAAGTTTGTTGAGAGAGATGTGTGGATGATTAATAATTATGCATGTAAAAAGAAAGGACGAGGGAATGAAACTTTGTTGGATTTTTAACTTGTTTTGGGGAAGGACAGTTACTCTTCTAGTTGTGATTTTAAAGATATTGTATCTTTCGCTTTTTGCAATTTAAAAAAAAAATGCGTTTCACCTATGTTTATTAAAATTTGAATATATTTTTTAAATCGTTGATTATGGTAGTGCAAAAATTATCCTTGTAAAAGGGGCAATGGCGTGAGAGTGTCTTATAAATTGAATGGGGCGTTCATATAAAATATTAAACATAAAAATGATTTTTGCAAAGTTTTGAGCATTTGATTAAGAAATTGGTGTTTTGGTATAAAAATAAGATATTAAGAAAAACACACAAATAAGTTTAGAATTATGATTCGAGTAATTAAAAAAAAAATAATGAATTTTTTTTAAATGTAAAATTGAAAGTAATGAATTAAAATATATAATTTGCTTAAAATAAAATAAAAATTGATAAATGAGGGTGTAAAAGATTTAATATTTGAATTGAAATGATATAAGAATGGTAAAAATTGAATTAAAATGATTACAGTGAAAATAAACATTAAATTTATGGAGAATCAAGTTGTGAGCATGAGGTGAAAGTTACGAAGTTTTTTAAAAACTCACAGTTTTGAGGATTGTTCAGTCAGGAGACTTGGGCTTTAGTTGTCGTCCTGATGACGCGGAAGATGCTCCAAGCAGAGCTTGGAGAAGCTTGTAACTTCTGTTTGGCGACGGCGGCATGTCGCCTGGAAGATGGGTGCGTTGTAAAGCCGAAGGTGGGGAACTTCTCACCGGCTTATTTTGCGGGATTTTCGGCTGTGTCGTTAGGGTGTTGACAGCTTGCTTCAGATATATAGTCTCTTGTTGGCGGGGAGATTGCTTGATCGTTTCGTTGGACTGGCGGGTTGTTCCTCCATCTTTGCTTTTCCTCGCTTCTATCTTGACAGGCTTCCTACCTTCTTCGTTGTGGTCTTACTTCGTTGTGGTCATCCTGTCGGCTTAGATGTGATAAAGAGTTGCTGTCGACTTATCTGTGATGAGATCCTGTCGACTTAATTGTGATAAAGAGTGCTGTCGACTTATCTGTGATGAGATCCTGTCGACTCTCGCTATGTGGTAACCGGTGGTCAAACCTGTAGTAGCCGAAAGGGACAGTCAGGGCGTGGAGAGGTTTCCAGTACCTCTCTGCAATTTGGAAGACCTTTAACAGTTTTCATAGAGTACAGGCAGTCGTGGTCGAGGCAGAGTGGAAAGCTTGGGAATGTCCACACACACAAAACGAAGAGACACAGCTGTAGTAGGAAAGTTCCATGAACAGATAGGAGTCGAGCTAAGCAAGATGGAGTTAGAAGGGTTTCTACTGTTTTATATGGCGATAAGGTGGTCCTGACTAAGACCGAAAAGGGCTCACGCCGACGGTGAAAGGGGTGACTGCTGACTAACTAGGCTCGGCTAAAACCGAGGTGTTTATATACTGTTGAATTTAAGATATATCACGGAATATTTTATCAATAGATTTTTATAAATATAGTTATCATCATCAATGGTTGTTATTCTTCTTCTTATTTTAGTTTTACATATGTATGTTTGTATCTAAATGATAAATAAAGTTTTATTAAATTAAAACGTATTTGTTATGCATTGATTGAATATAATAAAAAACCAATAATTGGTAGCAGACCGTGGTTGATAAAAGTAAGTAAATAAAATATTTTCCTGAAATCTAAAGCGGTACGTAATTAAAATAAGAACATTCAAAATGGCGGAAAATATAAGAATTCCTGAATTTAATGGAGAAAATTTCCATAGCTGGAAATTCAGAATAGAAGCCTTCCTTGAAGGAAAGGGATTAAAAAGGTATTTATATGAAGACCCGCCACAATTAGATGATAAGACAGATTGGAGTATCAAGGATGCCCAAGCAAAAGGAATAATGACTAGTGCAATGAATGATAGTCAAGTAAGTTTAATTTTGAATTGCAAAACTACAAAAGACATTTGGAACTCAATTCATAGAAGATATGAAGGAGATATAAAAAAACAAAAAATTGAGGCTAAAAATAACCTCTTCAGAATGCAGATGAAAAAGGATGAAAATTTAAATCAGTTCTTACTTAGATCAGAAAAATTACTAGAAACTGCAAGGATATTGGGAAACAGTATTGAAGAAGAGGAATTTGTAGATGCATTTATAAAGGCTTTACCAACAAAATACAATATCATAGTGATGCAATTGAGCAGCATTAGTGATCCAGGAATTCTAGACATAAGAAGAATTGTACAACTTTATCTAGAGAGATACAAATTTCAGGAAAAAGAAGAAAATCCTAATGCATATAAAATGTTCACTAAAGAAAATGTGCACTTTAATAGGAATACAACATTTGAAAATACAAGACCTAAAAGGAAGATTCAATGCTTCATATGCAGTAAATATGGACATAAAGCAAATGATTGTTGGTACAACCCAAAAAACAAAGGAGAAAATTCCACAAGAAAGAACAATGGACCACAATCAAACACACATTCTTGGAAAACAAGACAAAATGTGCCCAGAGCTACAGCTGCTAAAGTAAAAGAAGAACAGACATTTACCACAATCAGTAAAGAAGAGGAGATAAAGGAAGATAAATATCAAGGTTGGATTCTAGACAGTGGAGCAACTTGTCATATGACATCCTCTCTTGAGCAAATGAAAGACATTCAACCTGATGAAAGAAAAATTGTTCTAGCTGATGGGAGCTACACCAAATCAAATTACATAGGAAATGTGAAACTAAATGGTGTGAATCATTTTTTAATACTAAATAATGTTTTACATGTCCCTAGTTTAACTGATAATTTGATTTCCGTAAACAAACTTGTACAAGAAAATAACAAAGTGATTTTTGATCAAAAAGGAGGACATATTATTGATCAAGCTGGATATACTATAATTACAGCAAACAAAGTAGGAGACCTATATTTTATAAAAGGAAATAATAATAAAATAGATATCACTTTCAAAGTAACTAATATCCCATGGGAGGTGTGGCACAAAAGACTTGGACATATAAATGATCAATACATGGAAATAATGAAAAAGAATCAATTAGTTTATAAATTTGACTACAATGAACAGAAATCAATGGAAAATTGCATCAGCTGTATAAAAGGAAAGTATTCAAGAAAACCCTTTAAGACAGTTACTGAAAATCAATCAAACCAGCCACTTGAGCTACTACATTTGGATTTGATAGGTCCAATCAAACAACTCTCAATTGGATCTGCAAAATATGTTTTAACTATAGTAGATGATTTTTCAAGAAAAATATTTGTTAAATTTTTACATTCAAAATCTGATACTTTAGAAATATTCAAAGAATTTTTAGAAAGTACTGAAAACCTATTGAATAAAAGAGCTAAATGCATAAGAAGTGATAATGGGCTTGAGTTTGTAAATCAAGAATTTGAGAATTATCTGAAAAATAAAGGCATTATACACCAAAAAACAACTATTTACACTCCACCGCAAAATGGCATAGCAGAAAGGGCTAATAGAAGCATCATAAATGGAACAAGAACACTACTTGTAGAATCAGAGCTTCCCACCAAATTTTGGGCAGAAGCCATGCATAACTTTGTTTATACTAAAAATAGAACACCAAACAAACATAATTTGAAAATAACACCTGAAGAACTCTTTACAGGTAAAAAGCCTACAGTGGCACATCTAAGAACATTTGGTTGTATTGCTGAATTTTGGATACCAAAAGAAAAAAGAGCAAAATTTGACATGATTACACATTCAGGTATATTCATGGGCTACTCATCAAACAGAAAGGCATATAGAATTTTTAACCCAAACACTTATTCAATAGTTGAATCAAGAGATGTAAAATTTATAGAAAATAAAAAAGGAGTATCATTACTAAAGAGTGATCAAAATGAAGTACAGGACTATTGCATCTTTAAGTTTCCAGAAGAAAATTTTGATTATGATTCAGAAAATAAACCATCAGAAGAGTCCAACATTCAAGAACTTGAAGAAGCTACACAACAACAACAAAATAATGTTGTTCCCTACCTCAGGCCAAGTGCAAGAAATAAATATTATTGTGAGCTTTCTTCAGATGAAGAAGAATTATCAGATGATTCAAGACTTGATCCAACATTTGATCCTACAGAACACAACCTTTTTGCCTTGGATGAAATTCCTATACCCAACTCATATGAAGAGGCCATTAATAGCAAAAATCCAGAATATTGGATTGAGGCCATGCAAAGGGAAATGAATTCTCTACAAGAACATCAAGTTTGGGACCATGTTTATCTACCTAAAGGGGTAAAACCCATAAAATCTAAATGGGTATATTCATCAAAGGTTGATCCATCAACAGGACAAACTATCTTCAAAGCAAGACTTGTGGCTCTTGGATGCTGCCAAAAGGATGGAACCTACTTCCAGAATATCTGCTCACCTGTGATGAAAAGTGACAGCTTTAGAACACTTTTAGCATATTGTGTGTTACAGGGTTGGAGCTTAATACACTGTGATGTACAGACTGCATTCCTATATGGAAAATTAGATGAGGACATTTACCTACTTCCACCTCAAGGATATCAGCCTACTGATGAAAATCTTGTCTGTAAGTTAAACCAGGCATTGTATGGGCTGAAACAGTCAAGTAAGGTATGGTACAATACTTTTTCTGATCATTTGGTTAAAATAGGGTTTACTAGATTTAATTCTGATAAATGTTTATTTGAATTTAAAATTGGAAATTCTAATCTTATTTTAGGCCTATATGTTGATGACATGATAATAATTTACTCAGATATCAATATATTAAATGTGGCCATAGGCAAAATTGAATCAAAGTTTAAATTAAAAAGAAATGCTGATAATTTTACCATTTTAGGATTTGAGATTACTCAGCATGAAAATAAAATAACTCTAAAACAAGAGGGCTATATTAACAAATTATTACAAAAATACCATATGCAAGATTGCAAAGGTGTTTCTACACCAATGGATGTTAACAGATTGTTGACTTCATTTAATCATATGTTTCAAATTAAATTGTAATATTATTAGTTTAAATACTTGATTTTATATCTTTTGTCAAATATTGCTTTATTCAAATATTTAGGCTTAACAATACCTAAAAGTTGTAAACAAATAAATGGGGATGTCGCCGCCATCTAGATGACGTCATTGTTATGACGCAATGCTCGGCCATTCCAACTACTACCTTAGTTACCTGTCTATACTTATAAATTTTAAAACCATGATGAAATATTCAGCTAAATCTTACGGGGGCATTTGTTGAATTTAAGATATATCACGGAATATTTTATCAATAGATTTTTATAAATATAGTTATCATCATCAATGGTTGTTATTCTTCTTCTTATTTTAGTTTTACATATGTATGTTTGTATCTAAATGATAAATAAAGTTTTATTAAATTAAAACGTATTTGTTATGCATTGATTGAATATAATAAAAAACCAATATATACCATTCCCGAGGAGGGGGGGGGAGTTGGACTTTAAACGTCTGCAGCATTCCGCACCCTTTGGACCAGATGGCAACGGGCTGCCGAATTCCTTTTCAGGGTTGTTGGATTTCTCTCTCGATTCTAGACGTTTTTGAACTTCTCAATCTTGCTTTAACTCAGCTCTTAATCTATTACATAGTTTTATTTATTTGTCTTTAGTTTGTACAAAGTACATTACATATGATGATGCAATGACACAGATTAATCATGCGTATAATTATTTATAGATGTGTTTCTATATACAACATGACAATCTTGTTATAAGTAGTTATACAATACTAGACGAATGGCCCGGGCAACGCCCGGGTTTTACCCGAGTGCGTATATATTTAAAAAACGTTTTAATTCAAATACTATTCGTTACAATTATAAATTGGCGCCATGAATGTCACTCTTGTGAAACGTCCCGTTCCAAACTGTGTGTTTTTTAAAATGTTTTAATTAAAATACTATTCGTTACAATTATAAATTGGCGCCGTGGATGTCTCTCTTGTGAAACGTCCCGCCCCAAACTGTGTGTGTCTTGAAAATATAAAAATAAAAATGTGAATTTTCATAAAGATTTCATCATGTCGATTTTTTTTTGCATCTCACCTACTAAATCGATAGAGATAATTACATTTGCAACATGAACTTAGGTATATTGACTAAATAGAAAACTGCATAGTAATAAAGATCATTTTTTAAAGGCACCATATCGTTTTTTTTTCAATAAAATCGAAACAAAAATTAACGATAAATAACGATAATTGCCTTAAAAAGAAATTGCCTTAAAAAAAAAAGAAACATTCGCGGTGATTTTGTCTTGCATTCGTTTATACAATTATTATATACGAATGACCCGGGCAACGCCCGGGTTTTACCCGATTAAATGCTTTTATTCAAATACTATTCGTTACAATTATAAATTGGCGCCGTGGATGTCATTCTTGTATAATATATAAATGAGTTTTAAAAATTGTAAAAAAAAAAAAAATGCATCGGCCGGGAATCGAACCCGGGCCGCCCGCGTGGCAGGCGAGCATTCTACCACTGAACCACCGATGGTTATGAAAAATCCCATCCGTGAGCTTCAGACAGACAGAATAAGGCAAATATATAAGTAGATAGGGTTGTTGGTGTAAATTACCATATATATATACATATATATATATGAAAATGTATATATATGAAAAAACAATAGAAAAAAATAAAAGATAAGTGGGTCAGGTGTTGATATTAAAAATAAAAACGGCATCTCCTGACCACGAGCACATGTGCTTTTTAGATGGCAGAGCGCCATCTAGTGGAGCAAAAATAAACTAAATGTTTATTTAGCTTGCTCCGTGATATGCTTCGTGGATGGCTTTTCTTGATAAATCAAGAAATTGGGTTGGCCAAATATCACGGAGCAAGCTAAATAAACGTTTAGTTTATTTTTGCCCCACTAGATGGCGCTCTGCCATCTAAAAAGCACATGTGCTTGTGGTCAGGAGATGCCTTCTTTATTTTAAATATCAACACCTGACCCATTCATTATTTTTTTCAATTGTTTTTTCATATATATATATATATATGTAGCATAGTTATGAAAAATTTTAAGATTAATATTTTTTTAATTTAATGTGAATGTGTGAGGTTTATTTTTATTTTTTGTAATAAATAATTAGATAGATTATATTTTTAAAAAGTTACACCAGCAAAGCATCGGCAGTTACGCGTCATAGACTGGGTGAAAAAAAGGAATAAGCGAAGAGAAAGTTTTAAAGAGAAGAGCAAAGACAGAACCATGATAATAATTTTCCAAATATAAAATAAAGCTAATTAGAGAGAGAGAAGTATTTTTTTGCTCTATTTTCTCTCTTGATGAGAGAAGATAGATTTGGGTGAATTTTTTTTTTTTGTTTTTAATTTTTTTTTATTTTTTATAAGCTTATTTTGAAGACAATATAGTGTAAATGTGGAGGACACGATATAAGATAATATATTAAATTAGGAAGGATGAAACCTTAAGGGTTAGACCAGAAGAAAACCATAAAGGTTAGACCAGATGGAAAGAGGATGGTACTCAGGCGGGCCTCTTCAGATGAAGACCTGAGCAGCAGTTTCGGCCCTTACTCCATTACTGCCAAATTTTTGTATACACAAACTCAGCGCCGAATAGTGTCATAATATCACAGTTGAAATCAATTTATATACAGAGTAGGTGGGAGAAATTTGTGCATGAAAAAAATATTATAAAAATGCAATCAAAAATGTAAAAGTTTAACCAAATAGAAACTAGTATTTTTAGAAAATCAACCCACACAGGTAATTATTTAAATTTCAATTCTTTAGGCCCCGTTCACCATAAAAATCGCTGTGGTTAAATCTCTCTCCAAAAGATTAAATTCACATTGCTCATCAAAATTTTATGATTTAGTGGAGAGAAATAGAATATTCAGTGAATTAAAAAACAAAAATTACCCAAGCAAATTTATCGAAAAACATTTTTATAATCCAAAATCTCCACCATTACATAACACCCCTGATCAAACAAAAAAACTTTTCTGCTCCCTCCCCTACAGCTACGGCTCTGAACGCATCGCCAGAGTCCTAAAGAGATACAACATCACAACCACCTATCAATCATCTTTAAATTTAAAAAAAAGGCCCTACGCCATCCAGACACTAAGCAAATTAACAAAATGGAAAACAAAATCAATGTAATTTACAAAATACCTTGTAACAATTGTCATGCTAATTATATAAGGGAAACCAGCAAACCACTCAAAGAGATCGTATTAATCAACACAAATCAGGATTAAGGAATTACAACCCACTGTCTCTCCTTGTAGATCATGCACTAAAAAACAACCACACTCCGGATTTCGAAAATACAGCCATTTTATACCAGAACATTAAGGAAAAACACTGCCGATTGTTCTTAGAAAGCTGGGCCTCTGTAGAAGACAAAGAAAGCATAAATAGGAAAATTGATTTACCAGACATCTACACACCATTTAGATCTACTTAATTTTTTTTATCTAATTATTTTAATTTCAATTAGTTAATTTTTATTTTTAAATCGACTTATTATGTATTATTTTAAAGGGAGAGGTGCCGTTTTTTAAATTTCATAACTTTGTTTTATTTAATTTGTTTTTGCTTTAATTAATTTCTACATTTTGTTGTAATACCCGCGATTTCTTAAATTATATTGTCACACATAAGTAATAACCTGTATAATTAATACATACCACTTGTTTAATTATTTTTACATTTATCGCTTTAAAACGCAAAAGTATTGACACATTAAATATTGTTGCACCAGGTTGCGGCTTGGCGGACTCTTCAGCCTGGATTCTCTCCTGTGCTGGGTCTTGCATCTTACCAGAGCGTGTTTCAACCATCCTACAAATTTATAAAAGGGAATAACGAGATAAGTCTTCTTTAAGTAGCCACCAGAATCCTTTCTTTTCTTCTCACATCAAAGAGAGCAGTGAAGTCACACGTGTACCTAAATACAAATGATGACAATCTAAATAATCTGTGTTTTAAATAAAAATCATAGAATATTTTATATAAAAATAAATAAATATATAATTTAAATTTCAAATATATTAAAAATAATATAAGAAATACGCCATTAATCATGATGTAACACTTCCCCCTCTCCAGAGGTCGTCACGTCCTCGTGAGTTACCTCATCAATTCTCTCAAAATAGGGTTTGAGTCTTGAGACATGGACAATCAATGGGTCTTGGCCAGGATTATCTTTTGGCTCAATTAAGTAATTTACGTTAGACAGCTTCTTTAATATTCTATATGGGCCAAAATATTTTCTCAGTAGTTTCTCACACTTTCCTATTTTCCTAATTGGTGTCCAAACTGCTACTAATTCTCCTGGTTCGTAGCTTCTTTCCAATGTGTTTCTTGTCATAGTTCTTTTTCATTCTTTCTTGAGTCTTTATTGTGTTGTTAATAACTAATTTTCTTGTTCTGTTTATTTTGTCTAAGTGATGTTTTATGTATTCATCATAATCATCTTTGTCAATGTCCACCGAGATATTCCTGTCGTCCAAAAGAGACGTGGGTTCTCTTCCAAACATCAGGAAAAAGGGAGAATATCCTGTGGTTTCCTGAATTGTAGTATTGTAAGCGTGAGTGATGAATGGGAGTATTTCGTCCCAATTTTTCTGATCAGTGTTCACATACATACTGAGCATATTGATCAATGTTCTATTTAACCGCTCTGTCAATCCATTAGTCTGGGGATGATAGATCGTTGTGAAGCAATGTTTAATCTTGCACGTTTTCATCACCTCTTTCATTAAATTACTGGTAAATTGAGAGCCTCTGTCACTAATAAGATATTGTGGGGCTCCGTGCCGAAGAAAAATATCCTCTACTAGAAATTTAGAAACTTCTTTCACTGTTGCTTCCGAGACTGCTCTTGTTTCTGCATATCTAGTGTAGTAGTCCGTCAGCACGATTATCCATTTTTTCCTGTTTTTCGTAGATGGTAGTGGATCAACAAAGTCAATTCCAATTCTTTCGAAAGGAAAGTTGGCTGGGGCGATGGGCTGTAGTAGTCCAGAAGGTAATTGGTTTGAGCCTTTCCTACTTTGGCAAAGGTGACACGTCTTAACGAATTCTGAGACATCCTTTAGCATGGATGGCCAAAAGTATTTACTCTTTATTCGGTACATGGTTCTGGCGACGCCCAGATGGCCATTCGACATATGATTGTGATATTCTTTCATAATTTCTCTCTTTTTATTCTCTGGAACCACAAGCAACCACGCCCTGCCTTCAGGGTTCGGGTTTTTCTTAAAGAGGCATCCATCTTCTTCTTTAAAGTTTTGCGCAATTGATCGCCTGCTTCCATTAAGGTTTTTCTTAACACTTTCGATAAATTTATCCTCTTCGTCTGTTATTTGATTTAAAAATAGCCTTTCAAAATCCTCATCCCAATCAGTTTCTGGTAAGGGCCCCCTAGATAAGCCATCGGCGTCCAGATGCTTCTTTCCCGATTTATGTATTATATCGAAGTCATATTCTTGAATTTTCAATACCCATCTTGCCAATCGACCTGTTGGATCCTTCAAGTTTTTGAGCCAGCATAAGGCGTGATGGTCTGTTACTATTTTAAAGTGTCTTCCATAAAGGTAGGGTCGTAATTTTGACATTGACCAGACAACGGCCAGACATTCTTTTTCAGTGGTTGAATAATTTTGCTCCGCTTTACTTAGGGTACGACTCAAATATGAGATCACCTTCTCTTCACCACCGATGTCTTGGACAAGTGTTGCACCTATGCCGATGTTGGACGCATCAGTATGAACATAATTAGGTGCATTTGGATTGAAGTGACCTAAAATTGGTGGACTTAGTAGTGCTGTTTTTAGGGTTTGAAACGCTTCCTCTTGTCTTTCTGTCCAGGTAAATGATACACTTTTTTTTATAAGGTTGGTCAAAGGGTCAGCAATTTTTGAAAAGTCTTTGATAAATTTTCTATAATATGAACACATTCCCAAAAAGGATTGTACTTCTTTGACCTTTTTGGGCCGAGGAAAATTTCTGACAGCTTTGATGTTATGTTCCGCGGGTTTTATACCATGTTTGCTCGTTATATAGCCGAGAATCTCCAATTCTTCAAAAGCAAATCGGCATTTTTTGTCGTTTAACCTTAAATTAGATTCACGAAAACATCTAAAAACAGCTTCAAGTCTTTTGAGGTGCGTTGGAAAATCCGGGCTATATATGATAACATAATCCAGATAACACAAACAAATTTGCCATCTCAGATTTCCAAGCATATTCTCCATATTTCTCTCAAAGGTAGCAGGCGCGTTACAAAGTCCAAAAGGCATCACGTTGAATTCATATAATCCATGCGCTGTAGTGAAAGCTGTTTTCTCTTTGTCTCTTTCTTCGACTTCAACTTGCCAATATCCAGATCTGAGGTCTATTGCTGAGAAGTGTGTAGATCCTTGGAGAGTATCCATAACTTCGTCTATTCTAGGGATCGGATAGACATCTTTTACTGTCACATTATTCAGTTTTCTGTAGTCCACACAAAATCTGTATTTACCATCTCGCTTCTTGACCAATATTACTGGAAAAGACCAGGGGCTAGAAGATGGCCTAATTATGCCTTCTGTAAGCATCTCGTCAATTTGCTCTTTTATAATATCTCGTTCTTTAGCACTTACCCGGAAAGGCTTGTGTTTAATTGGCTTCGCGTCTTCTGTGTCTATCCGATGTTTTGCCAAATTGGTTCTCCCTAATCTCGATGAAAAAAGATCTCCATACCTTTCTAAAACTTGTTTTAACTCCTTCTGTTCCTTTGGTGAAAGATTATTGTTTATTTGGAATCTAGGTTATTCGTTCTTTTCTACCTCTCTTTCTCGACTCACATTTATTTTCGCTGGACTACTTCCAAAAGCCAATGTTTGGTTTTTCATTATTTTTAACGGTCGAGGATACGGATTAGTTATCCAGATGTGTGTTTCCCTATTTATAACATTGATCAAGCTTCTTGCTAGACGAAGTCCATTTGTTTGAAACATTTTGCTGCTCTCCTCGATAATATATTCTCCATCCTCTGTTTCTACCAATGCCTTGATCAATTTCATGGAACATTCCGGTACAATGGAATCCTTGGCACTCTTTATTTTCAACATTTCAAAATTGATTTCGTCATGATTATTCGTCAAATCATATTTTATAGTTTCTTGCTTACAATCTATCTTTGCGTTCATTTTCTTAAGGAAATCTCTCCCAAGAATTAATGTCCGTAAATGCGTTTTCAATATCACAAAGTTGTGTGATAATGTTTCATCATCAATTTTTATATTCAAAAATATACTTCCTACCATGTCCAATTTTTTTCCATCGGGTCCTGCACAAATTTTTGCGAGTTTACTTATACCATGGCCTGTATCGAGGGCCGTTCTGAGGTCGACCACTGAGAGGTCAGCACCTGTATCAACCAAAGCTTCAAAAGTCCCTATCTTGTCCACATTAATTTTTAATTTGTATTTAGGGTCCAACTTCTTGATTCCGTTTATGGTCGACTTGCTTTGATTGACAGATTCAGGCGCGACGCTTAGTTTAAATCTTCCAACACGGAATATCTATTCCGGGTAGGAATATTTGTCTGTGTGCTATGACATACATCAGCATAAAGCCGAGGTCCTGATTTCTCTGATATTTCATTCATTTGGCATTTTTCTTCGACCTTCTCTTGGGTATCTGCTGGATCCTCTTCTAGGATTCTTATAAACTTGACCCTAAAATAACGGGCCACGTGCCCTGGCTTGTTACATTTAAAGCAGATTGGTCTTCCATCTTCCGTCCTATTTTTGCTCACTTCTTGGCTTTTATTGTAAGTGTTTCTCTGAAGGTTTGGTTTCGGCACAAAGTTAGGATTATAAGGACGTCTAGGGGTAAAGGGCTGGGGAAAGTTGTTTCGATACTGTCTGGGGGTAGGAGGGGAGTCGTTCTTGTAATTATTGGAAACAGGGGCTTGGGGCCTGGAAGTGGTCTGGTAGTTTCGTGCGGCAGTCGGCGGCACGTACCTCGATTGTTGTTGGGGTCTAGAATAGCGTGGACCGTTATATAGGTTTCTGGATTTCTCCACACGTTCTCGATACTTCTTTTCAAAAGAATCCATTTTCTTGCACACGACAAGAAGGTCATCGGTCGTTTTAGGAGGGTTCAGGTAGAGCGCGAATGAGTACTCTTTTTTCAGTCCTCCAATAACATGTTAAATTTTTGTTTCTTCTTCCATTGCGGGGTCAACCTTGTTGCACAACACTAGAATATCTTCCGCGAACCTGATTGCTGGTTCATTCCAGTGTTGCATTCTGTTGAGCTTCATTCTAAGTTCTTCTTTATTCGCGTCCAAAGAAAAATCCTGAATGAGGCGGATTTTAATATTTTCCCAGCTCGTGAAACTAGCTTTGTGTAAATTCAACCAGGTTTTAGCGCTTCCCGTCATGTTCATGGCGGCATAACGAGAGATAATGTAGTCTGCCCAATGGTACAAGAAGCCAATTTCTTCAAGAGATTCAATCCATGGGCGAGGGTCTTCTGTTCCATCATACTTGGGGATGTCGATGTTGGGATTCAGGACAACTGGGTCGGAACTAGCATCTCTACCAATTGTTGCACCAGGTTGCGGCTTGGCGGACTCTTCAGCCTGGATTCTCTCCTGTGCTGGGTCTTGCATCTTACCAGAGCGTGTTTCAACCATCCTACAAATTTATAAAAGGGAATAACGAGATAAGTCTTCTTTAAGTAGCCACCAGAATCCTTTCTTTTCTTCTCACATCAAAGAGAGCAGTGAAGTCACACGTGTACCTAAATACAAATGATGACAATCTAAATAATCTGTGTTTTAAATAAATATCATAGAATATTTTATATAAAAATAAATAAATATATAATTTAAATTTCAAATATATTAAAAATAATATAAGAAATACGCCATTAATCATGATGTAACAATATATAACATATTACATGCAATAATTTAAACTTTTTTAGTTTCCACTTTTTAATTTTTTTTTTTCATATATTCATCTTAAATTGTTTTAACTTCCATTTTAAAATGCATTTTTATACAATATTTTTTACTTATATATAAATCGATCTCCATAAATTTTGAAATTAATTTTTTAAATACCCAAATTATTTTTTAAAACTTTTTAAAAAGGTTCTTACAGTTTATTGTTTAAATCATTTTAAATTTATTTTCAAATGGTTTTGTTGTAAGATTTAGGTACTTACAGCTTGTATGTAGGCATGAGGACGTTGATGATTATATAATAATAATCTTTATTATCCATTTAGTAGAAAAACAAGTTATAGTAGCGAACACATTTAGAGAAGAAGTAAACAAACTGTAGTGATGATGATAAGGCCAGTGTGGCGCTAGCTGTCGTAGCATTCAGTTTCCAACAATCCTCGGCATGAATGTGGAGACGTCACGAGGTTGTTGCGTAACTTCTCAAATGTCGGCCTTGGTAGCGGCTTGGTCAGGATGTCCGCCTTCATGTCGCCTGTCGGGCAGTAGATCATTTTTATCACTGTCTTCTTCTGAAGATCCTTCAGGTGATGGATCTTGGTTGCGATGTGCTTGGTTCTAGAAGACACTTTTTCGGATGAACATATCTTGAGACATTATTGATTGTCTTGGTGGAAGTAGATTGGAGCTTTCTGTTCCAGTTCGAGATCCTTTAGCAAGTCGAGGAGCCACAACAGTTCTTGTGAGGCTTCAGCTGCGGGGATTAGTTCCGCTTCGGTGGGTGAGAGAGATACGCAACCTTGTTTCCCAGTCATCCATGAGATGGGGTTTGATCCCAGTAGGAACAAGTTTCCGCTTAGTATTTTTTGTCGGTGTTGTCGCTTGCCCATGTGGCATCACTGTATGCATCCAGTGTGGGAGTTTTTTGGTTAGATATGCGTAGCTAGAGTTCTTTATTAGTTTTTAGATATCTTACGATTCTTTTTGCTGCATTCCAGACACAATTTCTAGGATTCTGGTTTCTGCTGCTGAGTATGCAGACCGGAGCAGCGATATCTGGTCTGGATACTACGCTTAGGTACAATAGTGAGCCTATCAGTTGTTGGTATTGGACGTTGTTTGGTAGAATTTTTACATCAGGTATACCGGGGTATCCGCTTTCCATGGGAGTGAAAGTAGGTTTCGCTTCTTGGAGGTTGTACCTTTCAACTAATTCTTGGATTTCATTCTTTTGGCTCAGAATGAGTTCACCTTCTCTGTTCCTTGATATTTCTATACCAATGAATTGAGTGGGGTCTCCAAGGTTCTTTATTTCGAATTCTTTTTCGAGAGTTTTTGCAGTGTTTTGGATGATTATTTCGGAAACGCTTGCAAGGAGCATGTCATCCACATATAGAATCAAGTAGATGGAATGGTTTTCTTCATTCTTGGTGAATAGGCATGGGTCTACAATACTCTGTTTGAAGTTATTTTTAATTAGAGTGCTTGGGATTTTTGTGTTCCAAGATCTTCCGGCTTGTTTTAGACAGTAAATTTTCTTCTTTAGTTTGCAGACTTCGTTTGTTTGTTTTGTATAGAGTCCTTCTGGGAGTTCCATGTATAGTTCTTTATCTAGGTCGCCGTGTAGGAACGCTGTCTTGACATCGAGGTGGTTCACTTGCATCCCTTTGTAGACTGATGCAGCTAGAAGGCTCTAATTGTAGAATGCTTCACAATTGGTGCAAAGGTTTCTTCGTAGTCTCGGCCAAATTTCTGATTGAACCCTTTTTCTACGAGTCTGGCTTTGTACCGCTCTATTTCTCCTTTGGAATTGAGTTTCTGTTTATAGGTCCATTTACATCCTATGATCTTTTTGTTCTTAGGTAGAGGCGTTAGTTCCCAGACATTGTTCTTCTCAAGAGAATTTAGTTCTTCGTTCATTGCTTGTAGCCATTTTTCTCTTTCTATTTTTGGTAATTGTAGGACTTCCGAGTAGCTGGTGGGTGTCTGAATGTCTTGAGCTTCAGTTTTAAAAAGCATGTAGTCATTTCTTATGGGAGGTATTCCCTTTGTTGGTCTCGTGGATCTTCTTTGTGTGACCACTTGTGTTCCTGTGCTTGTACCAAGTTGAATGTAATCCTCGGTTTCTGAGTCCTCAAGGTTTTCGGATTGTGTTCCTGGTTCCTGACTTTCCTCTGCATTTCCAATATAATTAGAGGAAGTTAGATCTGTACTTGGTAATTGTGGTGAAGTTGTTTTTGTGGAAGCGTGGTGAAACCCATTTTCTTTTTCTAGAAATTTTACGGATCTGCTGATTGTGATGTTGTCTGTGTCGTGCAGGATTCTGTATCCTTTGCTTCGATCATTGTATCCAAGAAAGATCCATTCGATAACTTTGCTATCCAACTTGTTTCTTTTCATCTTGGGAATATAGGCGAAGGCTTTACATCCGAATCTTTTTAGAGGCTTCAGACTGGGCTTCCTGTTGGTCCATAGTTCAAATGGAGTTTTGTCTGTAGCTTTCGAGGGTATTCGGTTGTGTAGGTAATTAGCTGTGGTAACCGCTTCCGCCCATAGCGACTGTGGGAGTCCTGAGTCAAACAGCATGCATCTTGTCATCTCCATCAGTGATCGATTTTTCCTTTCGGCTACTCCGTTCTGGGCTGGTGAGTAGGGGACTGTTAGCTGATGTTTGATTCCGCTTTGGTTCAGGAAATCTTCGATTTGTCGGTTTACGTACTCACGACCGTTGTCTGTCCGTATGGTTTGGATATTTTTTCCAAATTCCGTGTGTGCTGAGATGACGTAGTCTTATTTTTTCATAGACTTCGTCTTTTCCTTTCAGGAGGTAGATCTTCGTGTATCTGCTGTAGTCATCGGTGAAGGTGATGAAGTATCTCTTACCGCTAAGAGAGTTAGTTGGTAGTGGACCGCAGACATCACTGTGGACAAGTTGAAGCGTTTCAGTTGCTCTGTACTCTGTCTTCTTTGGAAATGGGGTTTCGGTGAGTTTACCTTGAATGCGCTGAACGCAGTCTGTGCTGTGCGAACAGTTATTTAGACTTAGTCCTCTTGCTAGGTTCTCATTTTAAATTTTCTTAATTGATTCTATATTTCTATGTCCTAGTCTGTCGTGCCAGAGCATGAGACAATTTTTGTTTTTCGCAGTTGTTTTGTTTTGCTACATTTGCTTTGAATGTGCGAGTTTGGAGGTTGTCATCCAGGTGGAGTCGGTATATTCCATTGTCAAGTATACCGTTCGCGAGGGCTGTGTTGTCTATTTCGATGTTACACCAATCTCTTTTGAACATCACTTTACATCCGTTGGAGGTGGCCGCACTCACTGACAGAAGGTTGTCTGTTAGTTCCGGGATGTAGAGAAATTTGTGAGAAGTAAGGTGTCAGTCTTTCCTTGGGGTGTGATTACTTTGATTTCTCCTTGTCCTATCCCTTTGACCTGCAGCTTATTGCCATTGGCAACCACAACATTTTGTGTTTGTTCTCTGTTAAATTCAGTGAAGAAGCTTTCATCGTACGCCATATGAGATGTGGCTCCAGAGTCAACGAACCATTTGTGTACACTTGATTCTCGTTGAGTGCAATTGAGAGCTTTTGGGTTAGGTCCTTTTGTTGTTCTATGATTTGTTGGTTGTTCTTGGGTGAAACTCGACTGATTTGTGTACTTTGGTACGTTTCTTCTTCTGAAGTTTTCATATTTGTACACTTTGTTGCTGTTGTTTCGCTTTTGATAGTGCCAACATTCTTCCTTGGAATGGTTTGGTTTGTGGCAGAAGGAACAGAATTTCTTCTCTTTTTCTCTTCTTTGGCTTGAAGCTCCATGGAGGCTTTTTAAGGCTTTTGATTCAGTGCTTTCGTCTTTCGAGCTTTCTACTCTGCGTGTGTGTTCATCAAGGAGTTTGTTCTTGGTGAATTCAAGCGTTAGATCGTCATCAGGCCTTGATTCCAACATCGTGATGAGATTGGAGTAGCTCTTTAGAAGCGAGCAAAGCAGTATAGCCCTGATGTGAGAGTCCTTTAGTGTTTCGCCAATGGTTCGCAGTTTGTCAACTAGTTCCATCATGGTAGTCATGTGCTGTTGCATGTCTTTGTCTTCTTCGAGTTTTAAGCTGTATAGTTTCCTTAGCAAATAAATTTTTCCTGATAGTGTTTTTCTTTCATAGATATTTTTAAGAGTGTCCCAGGTAGCTTTGGCTGTTAGTAGGTTTTTAACATGCACTATTTGTGAGTAGGCGATGCTTAGATTAATGATAGCTCTAGCTTTTGAGTCTTTCCTTTTCCAATTTCGATTTTAGGTTCATCTGGAATATTTTCGGTGACAACTTCCCAAAGATCTTCCTTTTGCAAGAGCATTTCAATTTTAAAAGACCATAGTGAGTAGTTATAGCCGTCGAGCTTATCTAGGGTTACATCGTGGCTCAGGAGTGACATCATTTTTGCTAGGTCTTTTTTCTTTGTCTTAACTCGTTAGTTGAGTTTCATGCAATATTCAGTCTCATAATCTAATTGTTGTAAGATTTAGGTACTTACAGCTTGTATGACGGCATGAGGACGTTGATGATTATATAATAATAATCTTTATTATCCATTTAGTAGAAAAAACAAGTTATAGTAGCGAACACATTTATAATATAGAGAAGAAGTAAACAAAAACTGTAGTGATGATGATAAGGCCAGTGTGGCGCTAGCTGTCGTAGCATTCAGTTTCCAACAGTTTTAATAGATACATATATTTTTACATTTATCTCTTAATAATTTATTAATGAATTATTTTTATGTACTTATTACAATTTTTTTAATATAAGATAGAACTCATTTTTTTCCGTTAATATTTTAAGATATTTTACATTTTTGATTGCATTTTTATAATAATTTTTTCATGCACAAATTTCTCCCACCTACTCTGTATTTTAATTGATTTCAACTGTGATATTATGACAATATGCGGCGCTGAGTTTGTGTATACAAAAAATGTAATGCCTCGATAAAGGTTGGCGTTCAGCCAGCCAAATATTGGCAAAATAAATATTTCATTAAATCCAATATATGCCTTTTATTATCTAATATATATATATACTAGACGAATGACCCGGGCAACGCCCGTGTTTTATCCGATTGAATGTTTTTATTCCAATACTATTTGTTACAATTATAAATTGGAGCCGTGGATGTCACTCTTGTGAAACGTCCCGCTCCAAACTTTACATGTACATTAGGTCAGCTGGTATTACCCCTCATTTTTACCGCTAGAGGCGCGAGCGAATTGACTTTTTGTAAATATACATAATTATAAAGATAGAAGCTTCTATAGAAGATAATGATCATAATGATGATGCGCGCGCATCCGTGACATGAGGAATTGAGGAGAGACGGTCGTGACTATATATATTAATAATAAAATAATAATAAAATAATAATAATAATTATTATTATTATTATTATCATTAGATAATGATCATAATGATGATGCGCGCGCATCCGTGACATGAGGAATTGAGGAATTGATTGAAGAGGAAAGACGGTCGTGACTATATATGTTGATAATAATAATAATAATTATTATTATTATTATTATCATTATATAATGATAATGATCATAATGATGATGCGCGCGCATCCGTGACACGAGGAATTGAGGAATTGTTGACGGTGGAAAGACGGTCGTAACTATATATGTTGATAATAATAATAACAATATAATAATAATTATTATTATTATTATCATTAGATAATGATACTGATCATTAAAAAACAATAATAAACATTAAGAGGAGCCTCTTGTGTAAATTTCTTTAATACCGCAAGCTTTCGAACAAAACGTTCTTCAATAGGCGTGGATAGTAAACCGTAATAACATATTATTAGAGGAGAAAAACTAATATGTACACCAATAAATTTACATACTAGAGAGATAATAGCGTAAAAGAGAATACAGCATAAATATTTAAAAATTAAAATTTGCATGTTACAAACGTGACAACGAAAATATGCGATAAACTTTGCATGAGACTAAAAACTAAGGTAAAAATTATTAAAACGGCGACATCCTTACATTAAAAGAACATAGAATATAACAATATATGGAATCTAAAACCCAAAAGGCCAAGGCAAGGGGGGGGGGGGTCCCACCCAGTGCTACCACCATCTTTGAGATATAAAGGGGGGGGGGGGGGGGGGGAGGGGGGGTGAAAGAAAGGCTAATTATAGAGTATCTGATAAATGTCTGGGAGGTCTATTCTACGGTTACAGCTATTGTTTTGTGTGGAGATAATAGATTCTAGGCAGAGTCTGTGATGTTTGTTATATATGTGTCGGTATTTAACTTGAGGATGGTCGAGATCAAAACTATGGCCTGTTTGAGCTATATGTGTGAAAATTAAGGATTTAGGATCTTTATTGCGGATGTTGCGTCTGTGTTCTGAAATTCGGATGCCAGTGGTTCTGCCTGTTTCCCCAACATAAGAAGTTGGGCAATTCAGGCACATTTTACCCATTGTTCCTTACCTATTTTTAAAACAATAGAAAGATCCAAAATCCATTCCTTATTAACAACCGCTGGTTATCCCATAGATTTTATAGAAAAACATACTTTTGATCCATGTGTCCATAGAACCATTACAATTCATAGGGCCACATGTTGGCTTCCGTTCTCCCCTGCCGCAGTATCTATATCCAGAGTCCTACGTCCATACGGCATAAAAGTTCTCTACAATAGTCCCCCTAACTTAGCCACCATCCTTAGACATCACATCACCAAATCTGATAAACCCACCCTACCCATAAACTCTACCGGTGCAGTATATTCCGTACAGTGCCTGAATTGCCCAACTTCTTATGTTGGGGAAACAGGCAGAACCACTGGCATCCGAATTTCAGAACACAGACGCAACACCCGCAATAAAGATCATAAATCCTTAATTTTCACACATATAGCTCAAACAGGCCATAGTTTTGATTTCGACCATCCTCAAGTTGAATACCGACACATATATAACAAACATCACAGACTCTGCCTAGAATCTATTATCTCCACACAAAACAATAGCTGTAACCGTAGAATAGACCTCCCAGACATTTACCAGATACTCTATAAATAGCCTTTCTTTCACCCCCCCCTACCCCCCCCCTTTTATATCTCAAAGATGGTGGTAGCACTGGGTGGGACCCCCTCCCCTTGCCTTGGCCTTTTGGGTTTTAGCTTCCATATACTGTTATATTCTATGTTCTTTTAATGTAAGGATGGCGCCGTTTTAATAATTTTACCTTAGTTTTTAGTCTCATGCAAAGTTTATTGCATATTTTCGTTGTCACGTTTGTAACATGCAAATTTCAATTTTTAAATATTTATGCCGTATTCTCTTTTACGCTATTATCTCTTTAGTATGTAAATTTATTGGTGTACATATTAGTTGTTCTCCTCTAATAATATGTTAGTACGGTTTACTATCCACGCCCATTGAAGAACGTTTTGTTCGAAAGCTTGCGGTATTAAAGAAATTTACACAAGAGTCTCCTCTTAATGTTTATTATTGTTTTTTAATGATCGTGATTTTAAGAGTTTTAATCCTACAATGATAATGATCATAATGATGATGCGCGCGCATCCGTGACATGAGGAATTGAGGAATTGATTGAGGAGGAAAGACGGTCGTGACTATATATGTTGATATGTGAAAATATAGTACAAATGTAATATTGTACTGGGATAAGGTGCATAAATTAAGAAAAAAAGCATCTCCTTTTCGTGCAACTGAAAGTTGCTGATGGCTTGCGCCATCTTCTATCGGAATAAATATCAACTATTCTCGTTGATTTTTAATTATTTGGCCACTTCTGGAATAATTAAAAATCAACGAGAATAGTTGATATTTATTCCTATAGAAGATGGCGCAAGCCATCAGCAACTTTCAGTTGCACGATAAGGAGATGCTTTTTTTCTTAATATATATATATATATATATATATATATATATTTAATACCACGGAAGTTTACAATTTTAAAGGTTTTAACCATTATACCTCCTATGAAATTTTACTATTCATATAGATCTACCAAAAAATTAACCTTATTTTTCTGCATTGAGCAAACCCGTTTTTATTATTAAAATATTACTACTCATATGTTTGGTTTTTTCAATATTTATCACACAAATACTATTATTCATATTAATCTGTTCAAAATATCATATCCAATCTATGCATAATACTCCAACATATTTTCCAATTATAACGGTTTAGCCATCTCCGACCCAGGAAACCATTTTAATAACAAAATAAAACTCATTTACCATTTCTTCTAAACCTAAACGGATCAGACAATACAAAAGCGAAAAGCCTACCTTTAGAGTATATTCTTGTAAAAAAATTCACCTGGTCAATAAATAAAACTTCGACATATGAACTTTGTCTCGAAGATCTAAATCCTCTCCAACTACCAGAAGACGCCTCAATAGATCTATTAGCTGACACTCTTACTAGCAGGATTCAAACATCAATGGTGAGAGCAGGAATGCTAACAAAGGAAAGAGCGGATAGTTCGCGGTCTAAGCCATGGTTTGGCGGGAAATGTTATACAGCAAAAATATATATATATATATGGAAAAAAATCTTGAGTTATAATTGACTCTCAAAACTCCTATTTTATAAAGATTTTTTATTACGAGTAAACGCAAATATCTATCATTGCTCAAATACAAAAAGAACGAATACTCTAATTCTGTTCAAGCTGCCCTTAGCAATGTTAGGGACTCTGCCGAATTTTGGAAAATGATTGCGTCTTTTAAGAAAGGAAATAACACAAAAGGAAATATTGACATCTCAGAGTGGGAATCCTTTTATCAGGGTTTATTGTCGCCTCCTCAAAGAATTGTGGCTTATATACCTACTCTACAAATTCCTATTGACGCCGAGCTGGACGCCGAAATTTCACTTTTGGAAATTGCGAGGGAAATCGTTATCTTAAAAAACAATAAAGCAGCAGGTTACGATAGTATACCAAATGAAGCTATCAAAGCCCTCCTGGGAATAGTTTAATCCTTTCATCTAACTTATTCAATAAAATATTAACTTAATCCCATGTTCCTTCACAGTGGTCAAAAACCACCATCCATCCAATATTCAAAAATGGTGATCCAAATGCACCATCAAATTATAGGGGCATTGCCCTTATAAGCAACTTGTCAAAACCTTTTACATCGATATTAAAAAATAGACTAATTAATTGGATTGAAAATAGAAAACTCATAGCGGAAAACCAGGCAGGATTCAGAAGGGGCTACTCGTGCCAAGACCATATCTTCACGCTTTACGTCACTAATCCAAATGACATTAAACCGCAAAAGGAGGAAACTTTACGCATTCTTTGTTGATCTTAAAAAGCGTTTGATTCAGTTCCACATCTACTATTATGGAGAAACCTTGCGCTTGTTGGTTTAAGTGGGCGCGATTTATCAAACTTATACAGAACTACTATGCTCAAATGATGGCAGCGGTTAGATGAAACGGCTCTTTTACAGAATTTATCAAAATACAATCAGGTGTTCTTCATGAAGAACCTCTTTCACCGTATTTATTTGTTATTTTCATCAACGATCTGGTTACTACGCTGGATGATTCTGACCTGCCAGGTATATACTTGCAATAAACAAGGCGATAAGGAAGATGGGTGTCTTTATTATACAGAATAAGCACGAGCTTTCGGGCAAAAACCCTTCGACAGGTAGCTATCACATAGCACGATGGACACTAATGGAAAGAGTTTTTTTTTTAAATATATATATAGTAGAGGTAATTTGTACATACAGCGTAAAAAGAAAAGATGCAAAATAGATAAAAATTCTATCAAACAAAAATATATGGAGGTAATTTGTATAGACTGCATGGAAAGAAAGAAGATGCAAATAAATAATAAGATAAAGTACTATTAAACGAATATATATGGAGATACGGCTCGAGATAACATAGGAACTATTAAAGCTTTAAGAGATACCAGCAAGGAAAACACCATAAATGTCCGGCATGTCAATTTTTCTATTTATGCTATTGAGTTTTCTAGAGATAATAGATTCCAGCACCAATCGTTGATGCTGGTTGTGAATATGTAGGTAGTGAACAGTGGGATGGAGAAAGTCGAAGGAGTGGCCAGTATCGGCTATATGCTGGTATATTAGGGATCTAGGGTCACAGATAGATATATTGCGCTGATGCTCCGACACTCTAATGGCAACTGTTCTACCCGTCTCACCCACATAAGTGGCAGAGCAAAGCTCACAGGAGACGGAGTAAACAGCGCCAGTAGAGAGAAGGGCGTCAGGTGGGGTACAGGACTTAGTGATTGAATGCCTTAAAGAAGTTAGTAGGTTAGGGCTATTACTGTAAAAAATTCGAATTCCAAAGGATTTTAGGGAACGGGCAATGTCAACAGAAAGAGAGGAATAGGGAAGAGTACATATTGATCTGTAAGTATCCGGTGGTTTCCGAGGAACCGGAATATAAGAATGTCTCTTAATAAAGGACAGAGGGAAGGAGGCAGCAGTGAGATGGGAAATTATTAATTCATTTTCAATTTTCTTGAAAATAGGGAGGGAGCAGTGGGTGTAGATACGTATAGATAGGTATATACTTACAGGGCCATGGAACTACACATCTCCTCCTGTTTGCGGATGATATAGTCCTCTTTGGTGAATCCAAGATAAATCTCAGAATAAAGATTAATTTAATAAAAAAGATATTTTGAGGAAAATGGTTCAATTCTGAACCAATCCAAGTCTAAAATCGTAGTGTTTCGAAATGGAGGCCGCTTGGCCAGATCTGACGTTTGGTTTTGAGGCCAACAACCCTTGACAGTATCTTCAAAATATACGTATCTTGACTACCCCTTAACAACCAAGAATCCAACTGCTTACGTGGCGCAGCACCTTAAAAGCAAAGTATTGGTTGCTACAAACGCAGTATGAAGAATACTCTCTAAGTCAAGAACCAAATCGTTCGGAGCAGTGATGAAACCACTTGACTCCATAGTTTTATCCACGTTGTTATACTCGGCCCCACTGTGGGCGACGAATCATATAGGAGTTGTAAACCAGATCCAGGATATTTTCCTACGGCGATTTCTTGACCTTCCCAAATATACTCCGGGCTGTATCTTACGAACAGAAACCGGAAGGATGTCCCTTGAATTAAATATTACGGTATTGATTCTAACGTTCTGGATACGGATTTTAAAAATGGACAGGACAAGATTAACTTATGTTTGCTTGTCCCAGCTTTGGAAAGTTTCAATGGTGGGAAAAGCGGGAAACAACTTTATTTATGTAATATATCAGCATGAAATATTCTGTGAACATTGTTTGCTTCTATAATTCTCAAGTTGTTATCATCATAGTTGTTTTGAATATATATAATTTGAATTATTTTCTTCTTTATTGCATTCATTTGAATTAATATTTTTGTGTTTATTTCTTTTGATTAATCATTCAAATATATATAAATAAATATATATATGGTAATTTAAACCAACAACCCCATATTGTATATAACTTATAACAAGATTTTCATGTTGTATAATAGAAACATATCTGTAAATGGTTATATGCATGAGTGACATGTGTCATTACATAATCATATGTAATGTACTGTGTACAAACTGAGAATGAATAAATAAAACTCTGTAATATATTAAGAGTTGAGCTAAGCAGATATAGAAGTCATAACGTCTAAAATCGAGATAGATTTAGAATTCCCGCAACAAGGTCTAAAAATGGAAACTGCAACGGCGCCAGTAGAATTTCTCCAGACGATCCACGCCCCTGTCGCATAAAGCCCCCGTCTTAACCTAAAAATAGTCACTTGACAGTTAGTTCACCATCTGCGTCAGCCCTCGTCGGTTGTACCTCAGGTCCATTTCATCCATCATGTAGACCAGTAAGAAACTGCTATCTCCCCATCTTTCGCTCCTAGCTCAACTTTTATCTGTTCACGGAACTTTCTTAGTGCAACTGTGTCTTCGTTTTTTGTGTGGACATTCCCAAACTTTCCACTCTGCCTCGACCACGACTGCCTGTACTTTGTGAGAACTGTGAAAGGTCTTCCAAGGTGCAGAGAGGTGCTGGAAAACTCCCCATCCTGACTGTTCCTCTCGGTCAACACAGTATAGCGAGAGTCAACACTTCATCATCACAAAGTTAGTCGACAGGATTCTACAAAAGTCAACAGTAACTCAACTCATTACAGCTAGCCGACAGGATGACCAAAACGAAGGATGACACAACGAAGAAGGTAAGAAGCCTGTCCAGATAGAAGCGAGAAAGAGCAAAGATGGAGGAGCAAATTGATCATTTCAACGTTACGACTGAGTAATCTACCCCAAACAAGAAACGACATTGGGGGAACAAACCGACCATTCCAACGAAACGACCAAGCAATCTCTCCCCCAAAAAGAGCTATTTACGGAAGACACGACGCCCCAAGGGACCTCTGCAGACGCGCTAACAGATCGCCAACGTCAGGAGCAAGCTGACCACCCCAACGACACAGTCGAAAATCACACAAGTCATGGAAATCGAGGCGCAGAATGATGCAAACCCTGTGAGAAGTTCTCCACCTTCGACTTGACATCGAAAATGCTTAAAGCGACAAGCTGCAAACGACTTTATAGAAGTTACAAGCCTCTACAAACTCTACATGGAGCGACTCCCACGACATCAGGACGACCACCAAAGACCAAGTCTCCTGACTGAACTTTAATCACAAAACTGTAAGTTTTTAAAAAAACTATCTAACTTTATTCTCAAGTTCACAACTTGATTCCCCATAAATTTTCTATTTATATTTCCACTTTAAGCATTTTAAAATCAATTTTTACCTTTTTTAAATCATTTTTTATTCAATTTTTTAAACTTTCACACTCTCATTTATCAAATTTACTTTAATTTTTAATCAAATTATAAATTTCAAGTTATTACTCTCAATTTTACTTAAAAAAAAAATTCGCCCATCACGCATTTTTACCAATTTACTAATTTTACATATCTTTCCAAAATTTACCTAAAATGGTACTATCCAAATCTACAACTTAAAAAAAAATAATAATAATAAAAATCATTATTTTTATATATATAAAAAAAAATCTCATATCATAATTCTAAATTTATTTTTGTTTTCTTAAGATTTTATCTTTTTATCAAAACACCCATTTCTTAATCAAATACTTACAAATTTTAAAAATCATTGTCATATTCACCATTTACACTATATGCCCCAATTCAAATTATTCTTGTCACTATCACGACATTGCCCTTTTAAAAAGATCATTTTAACTACCATAATCAACGATTTAAAATTTATATTCAAATTTTAAATATAAATTAACATAGGTGAAACAATTTCGTAATTTCAGAAATCTTTTGTGATTTCTCTCTGGAGAGACAATATATCAAAAACATAACAACTATCCTTCCCCAAAACAAGTTAAAAATCCAACATAGTCACACTCCCTCGTCTTTTCCTTTTACATGCATGGTTGGTCATCAACACATTTCTTTCAACAAACCTTACAACACCCTCACACATCACTCTCTCCAATTGGCAACAATTTTTAGTGCGCGACTCAGCAACAAATCAATTTCGAGCCACACAAGCTCCATATCGCCCACTAAACACTCAAAATATTTCGTATTAAACGTTCCATATCCACTTAACAATATAAATATTCTCGATACATGTTTGTACAATCACCACCCATGACTTTAGTAAATTTGTTATTTATGGTGAAACAGGTTAGATTTTGTACCAAACTATGACTTCACGTGACACCTTTCCATTCAATTCACTTCACAAGTGTCACAAGGCAACACAACAATTTTTTCTCACTTTTCAGGCCAAAGACGCCTTCACGCCTGTGACACCACATCTCACCTCAAAGCGTGTCCACGTCGAAAGTCATATCTTTCACTCACTTCTAACCTGAAATCATCGTATAACAATCTTACTATATCTAAACAACTTCGAAAACACAACCACTTACGAACATCGAGAAAACTATATTTTCAAATAGGCAAGAAAATTTCCAAACTTCAACAAAATAAGAGAGAGAAAATCAGTTTCAAATAAAGGACAAACATAGTAAACCATCCCACATGTTTGACCATACCAGAAATAGAACCCCCGGCAATTACGTGAAAAACAGGAGGAGTGACCCCAGTAATAGGATGCCCCGAATCTATTTCAGTTACATATCCCCGTCCACCGTCCTCCTCCCCTCACAAGGCAGATCTTGACCGCTAGCTTCATGATCGCCATTTTTTTTAAACACATATTTCACACTAACCATTTAGGCTTTCTTACACATCTCTCCAACGCCTTAATCACAACACAACATACATTAAACATTTTACATGTTAATTGATATCATCAAATAAAACAATTTGGTTAAGTCTTATATAGACTTTATAACGCGAAAGAGAAAGCAATCTCTACATACCAGCATTTGGACAAATGAAAATGTCATTACACTTATTCCCAATTTCAGAGAGTCAAAAACACCGATGTTTACCAATGGGATATGATCTAGTTACACACCACAGTTGTAACTTTTCTTCAAAAGAGACTATTTTTGTTCAATTTTCCACTACCCATCATTTATGCAATCATTAATAACCTTTAATTACATTCTTTTTTTTTGTATAAAATCTTTAAATTTTAACTATTTTTTTTTTACCTTTCAATTATATAATCAAATTTTTAATCCAACAAGATTTTCAAAAAAAAAAACTGTAATCAAATTTACTTTTATTTGTCATATTATTTTAGCATTGCAAAACATTTAATTGTTTCGAAAATCATTTTTATTTTCTTAATTAATATATTTTATATATTACATGCTTGATTTTGCCCACTTTTACTTTTTTTTTACCCGCTAGCATATTTCTTTCTTTTTATTCACTATATTTTATATTTGTTTAACTAGCTTTATTATATGACAATGTTTATCATCAACTATCGGGCATGCAACAACCGCTTACAACAAACATATTCTTTAACCAATTCCCTATACTTTTTCATCACTATCTATTTCTGGCATTGCTTCAAACCATCGTAGAAAAACGGCAGTACTGCTTGACAATTTTTTTTATTTCGTAATTTTAACAAACTCTTTGAACACAGTTCCCCATATTTACAAATCCCAACTTCTGGCCTGAACACGCTTCAAGAGTTTATTTCATTTCATTCGCAGAGCACATCACCAACGTATGCACAAAGCGTTCACTTTTTTCAACTTTCAATTTTTTTTCAGCTCTAGCGGACCACAATCAACCTTTGATTTCATGTCAAGTCAGACCACCTACTGTCGTTACAACAATTCTACTTATCGCATGGCTCTATTTCACTCCTTTTCCAATCACATATTAATTATTTTCTTCAACAACTTTTAACCCAATACAAAACCCTAAAATTGTGACAAAGCACTGTAACCCTTATGTAGGATCGCAAGTGAAACATTGCCAAGGAAGACGCTCAAGTCTATTTCCTCGCTTTTCACCTTGATCTGATTATTTGATTTACATGTGCACTCCTTACAATTGCATATTCTTCAACTACTAACCCTTTCCAACGCCCGCCAATATTCTCTTAGAATGCGAATTTTTATGTCAGCATTTTATTTTAATCATCATTTTTAAAAAATCAAACAAAAATGTCATTTTTATTTCACTTTTATATATCCAAACAAATCATCTTTTTATAGCCCTTTTTACCCTCACAGTTTAAATTAATTAAAAGAAATTTCAATTAATTACCTGTGTTAGAGAGGCTTTACCCGCTTAAACCCGGAAAAACCCTCTCACTCCCGGGGCCCATCTATGGTAATTTAAACCAACAACCCCATATTGTATATAACTTATAACAAGATTTTCATGTTGAATAATAGAAACACATCTGTAAATAATTATATGCATGAGTGACATGTGTCATTACATCATCATATGTAATGTACTATGTACAAACTGAGGATAAATAAATAAAACTCTGTAATAGATTAAGAGTTGAGCTAAGCAAGGGATAGAAGTCATAACGTCTAAATTCGAGATAGATTTAGAATTCCCGCAACAAGGTCTAAAATGGAAACTGCAACGGCGCCAGTATAAATTTTCCAGACGATCCACGCCCCTGTCGCATAAGGCCCCCGTCTTAACTTATAAATACAGTAACTTCACAGTTAGTTCACCATCTGCGTCAGCCCTCGTCGGTTGTACCTCAGGTCCATTTCATCCATCATTTATTTATTTCAACACACAAACGCGATATCCAGGCTAGGGATAATTGCGTCGATTTACATTTTTCAAACAGAAACAGTTATAAAATTTTTACAAAAAAAAAGTAATCGAAATAAAAAGAGAAAAAATATATATATATTAGGAACCTGAACCTTTCAGGTTTGAAAGAAAATCATGAATATATTTACAAAAATAGTTAAACTTATGATAATTCTCTCTGCTATTTACAAATTGATATATATCTACAACATTATTTATTGTCTGTTGTCTAGCGGTGAAGAAGAGTGGACATTCCAGCAGTAGGTGTCTCGAGTCCTGGAATTCGTTGCCACAATGACAGCTAGAGTCTTCAATCACGCCAATTTTGGATTAAAATCCCTTAAAATTTCCATGGTTCGTTATAAATTGTGAATTATAATAGTTTGGTCGAAAATATTTCGGAATTGCATAAGGAAAGAAACTTTGAAATGTTTGATTAGTATTCTTTTTCAGTAAATTAATCCTTGATATAATGAAATCTTTGAGTATACCTGGAATATACAAATCATAAAATTGTTTATTTTCTGTTGATAAATTATTCAACTCATATAACCTATAATTCTAGATTCCATATAATCAGTGATCAAAGGAATATTGGCTAAGGTGTGAACACAGTTATAACTGGTTGTTTTATATGTTTGGGTACACCATAGCAGAATTTGATATTGCATTGAGTTCAGTTTGTACTTATATTTTTTGCTAATAAATTCAAACCATATTTATTTTCCGTAAGTTAACGTTGGTCTTATTATAGATTTATAAAGTGTAAGCCTTTTTTGGGTGCTAAGACCCCAAGATTTTCCACATATTGAAAAAAAGAAGGTTTTTCAATCTTTGGGTTTTGTTTAGTATAATGTTAAGGTGAGGGCCAAAATTCAATTTGTTTTTCCATCTATGATTCGCAATCGTAATTCCAAGAATTTTAATTTCTTCTACGGGCATAATAATATTGTCTCTAAAATTAATTGAAATTTTGTCTTTATTGTGCAAGTGTAAAATACTAGTTTTATCAAGATTGATATTCAGCTTATTATCATTACACCATTGATCTATCTTTTCCAAATTAAACTCAATCGACTTTTTTAGATTTGTTAATCCATTATTTCAACATATAATAGTTACATCATCAGCATAGCAAATGATTTAAGAGTTTGGTGATTGCAAATTAGTTAGCAGATCATTTAAATATATCAGCCATAACAACGGAGACAATGGTCCACCCTGAGGACAGCCCTTTGTTAATATCTTTGAAACTTTCATATTATTATACTTGAAAATCGTTTTTCGATTTTTCAAAAAAGAACGTAAAATTTTGATCAATTAAACTGGTAAATTGTCTTCGTCTAATTTTTTAAACAAGGCTGGCCACCATGTTTTATCAAACGCTGCTTGTATATCAATTGCAATCAGCGTAACTAGTTGTTTCTGTCTATGTCCCATTATGATCTTTGTGATTTGTTTCAAACAGGTTGTTGTTGACTTATTCTTCAAGAAATTATGTTGTCTGGGGCTAAGGAGATCATTTTTTTCATAGTATTCGTATATTTTATTTTTCAAAATTCTTTCAAATATTTTTGATAAGTTAGAAATTAATGAAATAGGTCGATAACTCTTCACTAATTCTAAATTCGTTTGTGAGGTTTTGGAATTATCCTGAGAGCTGCCTCTTTCCATCTATCTGGATAATATCCGAAGTGAATGCATTTATTAAATAAATCGCATATTAATGGAAAAATTTTGGAGGGCACTTTTGATCATGTTGTTACTTATACTGTCAACCCCAGAGGCTTTTTTGATGTCTTTGTTAGATATTAGGTTCACTATTTCCCCTTCTTCAACACAGACCTTATTCTTGTTAATCATTTTTAGTTTGTAATTTCTAATTAGTTGATGGTAAGAATCATCCGTATCGAAATTATCATATGGTACCAACTCATTTAACAAATTGCTCATTGATCGTTCTTTTAGGTGTTCTGGGGCATTGTCAATTAAGGGTATTCCCCTTTGTTTATCTAGTGTTCTTAATTTATTAAAATATTTATATGCGTTACCAAATGGATTGTTTGTATAATTTTCTTCTATAAGATATCGCTAGTTAATTTTCTTTGCTTTATCAATTGCATTAGTGTATCGATTCCTAGTCAACTTGAATGTGTTATAACTGATTGCTCCGTGGCGATAATATAGGTTTCTTATGTAGTATTTATGCTTATGAGGTTATACAGCAGCGTATTTACAATTAGAGAGGAGACAAAATTAATTAAATCTAGAAAAAAGAAGTGAGGACATATCGGTCATTAAAGTCTGAGAGGCAAGGCCTTCAGCCAGTTCAGGGCTTCCGGGGTGACAGAATTGAGATTGGAGATTCCTCCATTGAATTTGTACAGCGGGCAGTCATCTAGTATATGGGACATTGATTGTGGGACGTTGCAGGCACAATTTGGATCTTTGGTGTAGCCCCATAACTTCATCAGCTCTGCACACCTTCCGTTAAAGCCGCGTTTTTTTTTTTCGACTTCCAAGTCGTTCCGCCAAGAGATCAACACCACAGAGGTCCGTACGTCTCTTGACCTCACGGACAATACAGCAGCTACATTATGCACTCATGATATGTCTTATGTAGTGAAAATGATCTTTCATTTTTTTCAATTCATTATTCCACCAGTTATTACTAGAATAATATTTAGAGTTGGAGGATATAACTTCCACAAAGATTTAAAGGCAGCTTCTGTTAAAAGGTTTGTAAGTCCATTTACTATCATATCAATATCTAAATATGAATTAACTCTTTCCACTTTACTTTTAAGTCTTATTATTTCTGTTAAAGATATATTATGAGAAAATCGAGACCAATCAGCATATTTTTCTTTGAATTTCCAAGTGGATTTTTGATTATTGAATAAATATTTGTTTTTTTTATTTCGAATTTATAGCAACATGGTCCGAAATATTTGTTAGTTGGGAAGTTTGCCAGTTATTTATTAAGCTTAATGAATGTTTATTGGAAATAGTAAGATCGATTATACTAGTTTCGCGACACACAGGTAGGCGTTTTCAAGTTATGTATATAGAGATCGTTTTCATCTATAATTGGTTTTAATTCAAATCCGTTAGAGTTAGTTACTTTGTCGAACCATAATGGGTGATGAGAATTAAAGTCGCCACAGAGTACTACTGGTTGGTTTTTATAGGTTTCAAGTAATCTGCTCATAAAATTCAGATGATAATTGTTTAATGAATTAGGATGAATATAGAAATTTGAGATAATTATGTTTTCTTCAAAAGTAGATAAAGCCATTGTTGTACAAAAAGAATTAGTGAAATTTTCTACCATGGAGCATTTTAGCTTTTTGTTTAATACAATAATTGCCGTGTATTTTTCTTCTATCCTATTCGAACACACTATCTGAGAATCCATATCGTACATGATATTGTTGTGTAAAACATAAGGTTCTTGAATCAATAGAATATCGGTTGGGTTATCTGTAATATAACCTTGTAATTCATTTATTGCCCTAATACTCTTTCTAACATTTTGTTGAATACGTTTTAAGTTTTCATTCATTGTTGTTTACATAGGTAAGACATATATATTTAAATTATATATTTGACAAAACCGATTCCTCGATAATAGGCGTATATTGCGTTCTTTGTATGACTCTGTCCAGTTGTATCTTATATAATGGACACTCGTTGGAATTTGATCTATGATTTAATTAATGGGTTTTGAATTTTGGGTGTTTAGAACAATTATAACAATTTATTTCTCCGGTGCAGCTGTGACTACCCTGAATACCACAGTTTTTACATACCCTAGCATTTTGACAGTCTTTCAGTTTGTGGTTCGGGTTAAATTGAAACCAGTTTTGGCATTGTCTAACAAAAACTTTGTCTTGAATATAACATCTTTCAAATTCAGTATATACTGTATTTTTCATTTTCTTAAGTATTTGGTATACTTTAGGTGATACTCTTAATACTATGTTGTGTTGTGGTGTATTTGATTTCATAGTGAAGAGTACATTCATTTCACCATCCAAACCTTCCAATTCTGGATTCATTCTACATACCGTTTTTACAAAAGTTGCGATTTCTGTTATTTTGCATACATTCTTGACAATGATTGTTGGATCTCTTGGCTTAGGTATGTAAATTTTGCTCATATTCTTTATTTCTTCTGAATTATTCAATTCTTCAAGTAATATATTTGTATCTTTTTGGCATGGATATTTTATAATTATAGTTTTCTTAGCGTTTATAATTCCATTAATTTTAATATTTTTACCTTTCTCTCTAATAATTTTGATATTTTTAGAAATAGCTTGAATCATATCCTGACTGCGCTCCTCGTTATTTAATGCTACAATTAAATTAGATTCATCTTTTATTGTCTGCTGTTTTTTATCAATGAGTTCTGTTTCTTGTCTAACTGTTTGGGCATATGAAGGTTTAGACTTGGGTATTTCCTTGATAAACTTATCTAATTTTTGATCAATCATTTTACCTAATGTGTCAGTCAAACCCTCCGTAATGCTTTGTTTAGAAATTTCAGTGATAGACTCAATTCCATTTTTGTTTGTTTTATTATTGAAGCCAAAGAAGAAATATCATTTTTAAGACGAATAATCCTTTCAATAATTATAATAACGAAAAGATTCAAAAAGGATAAGTTTCTTTATTTGAAAAATAAATTCGAGCTTTCGGGCGTAAGCTGCCCTTCTACAGGAATAATGGATATAATTTTAAGTAGTCATGTATTTACAGGTATAAATATTTTCTTTAAATGGTTTCTCGCTTTGGTCTTGTATAGCGTGAGTGGATCGCATACCCACGTGATTTAGTTTAAATCAAAGAAAAGCCTTGATAAAGAGAGGCGTGTTGCCCCTAGAAATACTAGTTGAACAATAATTTATATCCAGTATATGCCCTATATTTATCTATACATATATATAAATATATATATATATAAGCTATTTTTGCATATCTAGGATTATTTATGTAGTTTTATATTTTATTATTTAAGTAAAATTATTGCTATGTAAATTTTTAATTGGTTTATATTATTATATGCAAAATTGTTAAGTGGTGTAATGAAGAGAAAACGGATAATTCTATTTTAGTATTTGGACCAGCCTATCATATGTCTCCGGGATATCTATGTGTCTATTTATACTATTATATTTTGATGAAATCAGTGCTTCCAGTATTAATCTTTTGTATTTACTATTTATGTTTGTATAATGAATATTAGGGTTTACTAGGTTGAAATCGTGATCTGTGTTTCTGATATGTTGTACTATTAGAGATTTGGGGTCTTTGTTTTTAATATTTCTTCTATCTTCGTCTATTCTATCTTTTATATGTCTGCCTGTTTCACCTACAAATACATTATTACATTGGTTGCATGGTATGGAATATACTGCTTTGCTATTGTATAGTTTTGTTATAGGAATACTGTTTCTTGTAATAGGGTTTCTTATTATGGTTGCTATACTCGGGTTGCTTTCATAGTATGTTCTTATACCGTGTTTGCTTAAAATTCTGGCTATATTGGTACTACTATGGGAATAGGGGTATATACATATTGATTTATAAACATGATTATTTCTTATAAGAGAGGGATTATGGAAATGTCTTAATATAAAGTTTTTCGGATATCCACTAGTCACAAGATCAACACTGTAAAAACCCTCTCAAAACGAATATATACACATTGTTCCACCCAACTCTCAAAAGATACAGAAACCCAATTTTTGATCAATAAACTCACTTCTAGTGGATATCCGAAAAACTTTATATTAAGACATTTCCATAATCCCTCTCTTATAAGAAATAATCATGTTTATAAATCAATATGTATATTCCCCTATTCCCATAGTAGTACCAATATAGCCAGAATTTTAAGCAAACACGGTATAAGAACATACTATGAAAGCAACCCGAGTATAGCAACCATAATAAGAAACCCTATTACAAGAAACAGTATTCCTATAACAAAACTATACAATAGCAAAGCAGTATATTCCATACCATGCAACCAATGTAATAATGTATATGTAGGTGAAACAGGTAGACATATAAAAGATAGAATAGACGAACATAGAAGAAATATTAAAAACAAAGACCCCGAATCTCTAATAGCACAACATATCAGAAACACAGATCACGATTTCAACCTAATAAACCCTAATATTCATTATACAAACATAAATAGTAAATACAAAAGATTAATACTGGAAGCACTGATTTCATCAAAATATAATAGTATAAATAGACACATAGATATCCCGTAGACATATGATAGGCTGGTCCAAATACTAAAATATAATTATCCGTTTTCTCTTCATTACACCACTTAACAATTTTGCATATAATAATATAAACCAATTAAAAATTTACATAGCAATAATTTTACTTAAATAATAAAATATAAAACTACATAAATAATCCTAGATATGCAAAAAATAGCTTATATATATATATTTTTATATATATATGTATAGATAAATATAGGGCATATACTGGATATAAATTATTGTTCAACTAGTATTTCTAGGGGCAACACGCCTCTCTTTATCAAGGCTTTTCTTTGATTTAAACTAAATCACGTGGGTATGCGATCCACTCACGCTATACAAGACCAAAGCGAGAAACCATTTAAAGAAAATATTTATAACTGTATATACGTGACTACTTAAAATTATATCCATTATTCCTGTAGAAGGGCAGCTTACGCCCGAAAGCTCGAATTTATTTTTCAAATAAAGAAACTTATCCTTTTTGAATCTTTTCGTTATTATAAATATCATTTTTATTCAAATTTTTCTGATTAGTTTTAAATTTATTTTCAAAATATAATAAAATTTCATCAAGTTTAACGTCTATCGATTTTAAAATTGAATCCATTTTTTTAGCCATTTTCTTTTTTACCTTTTTTTCCCTCTTCTCTCTTTATCTAAGTATTGTTCAAACAAATGGCAAGCGGTCGCGCCGCGCCTTCTGCTGATATGCAATTCAGCTGTATATAAAGTGATTAAGTGTACTTAAGAGTTGGTTAATATATGTATAGTAATATAAGTTTGAAAAAATTGAAGTAATATTTACCGTAGACCAGTAAGAAACTTCTATCTCCCCATCTTTCGCTCCTAGCTCAACTTTTATCTGTTCACGGAACTTTCTTAGGGCAACTGTGTCTTCGTTTTTTGTGTGGACATTCCCAAGCTTTCCACTCTGCCTCGACCACGACTGCCTGTACTTTGTGAGAACTGTAAAAGGTCTTCCAAGGTGCAGAGAGGTACTGGAAAACTCCCCATCCTGACTGTTCCTCTCGGTCAACACAGTATAGCGAGAGTCAACACTTCATCATCACAAAGTTAGTCGACAGGATTCTACAAGAGTCAACAGTAACTCAACTCATTACACATATATATAATAATAAAAATATATAACAATAAAAGTTTTCTTTCTTCATTTCACTAAAGTTATTGCAAATGGCGACGAGGATCTAAGCGTAAGTACCCGAAGAAAAGAATTTGTTTTTGGATTTAATTTTTGATACTCTTGCAAATGGCTCGTTTCCAATTTAGTGAATTTAATGAAGAGGTTGAAAGTTTTAGCACGTTCTTTGAACGTTTGAACAATTTTTAATTTTGGAAGACGCTAGCAAGGACAAAAAGAAGGCGTATCTCTTAACACTTATTGGAGCAAAGGCCTATGAGGTTTTAAAAAACTTATGCAGTCCAGAACTTCCGAAAAATAAGACCTTTGAGGAACATAATGAAAAATTAAATACTCATTTTTCCCTAAAACGTTCGATCATAGTCCAGTGGTTCATTTTTTTTAAAAGGATGCAAGAAACGGAAGAAAGTGTTTCGTAGTATTTGGTAGCGATTAAGCGGTTGGCAGCAACCGTGAATGTGGGATTTTGGGAACTTTTGGAGGACGCTCTGAGAGACAAGTTTGTGTGCGGATTAAGCGATTCAAGAATCTAAAAGAAAATTTTGTCTGAGGGAGATGTTTCCTTGGCTCGGGTGATGGATATTGCTTTGTCCATGGAGGCGACAGAACAGAATATTAAATTATTTCATGCAGGGGAATTGGAAAAAAGCGTGGATAAGTTGCGCATTGAAATGCAAAGAGAATCGAAAATGGAAAAAGAAAATGCAAACATTGTGGAAATTTGCATAGAGACTCTTGTAGATTCAAGGACGCAGTGTGTTTCAAGTGCAGAAAAAAAGGTCACATTGCCCCAGTATGTAGGAATCATGAAGTATGTCTTATTAGGGAACAGGCGAGCCAACAGAATAGGATACATCAGATGGATGATCAGGGAGAGACAGAGGAATTGATCCAAAAATTTACATGCATGAGGACACCACACGATTATAGGATAAATACTACGACAAGTGACCCTATACCATAAGGTCTACTACCTACTACCCACTATCAAACCTCCCTTTGAAAATTAAACGATTTATAGTCGTCAAAGGATTCTATGGCTATTTTTCTGCGAGGATATCACAGGATTTTGGTACAGCGACCCTTTAAATTGCTACTGCTGCAATGCTGGCATCCAAGACAATTTGGTCCATTATTTATTCCATTGCCCATTTCTACAGGAAAAGAGACTGGAAATTCGCAAATTTCGGGGCTAACTCACTATAATGAACATGTATATAAAATTTTTATTACTCTCCTTCTGGATAAAACATTTGTTTATAAATATTTTAAATTTTTCAAGGCGATTGATAAAATGAGGGAAGAAGTGCTTAAATCCACAGACAACGGCTGATTGCTCCCCCTCCCCTCTAAATTGCTTTTCCTCCTCAGTCATGTACATATATAACCTTTTAGGGGAATCCCCTTGTAAGACAATAAGGTCTTAATAAAGGTTTTTGTTATTGTTTTTGTTGATATCACGCCATGTGATTTCTTCTTCTTTCCAAAACATAAAATGACGTTAAAAGGGAGGTGCTTTTCATCGTGATCAGAAGTAATTGAAAATGCGACGGTGGAGCTAAACAAGCGTAGAAATGTTGACTTTGAAATGGCATTTCAATAGCTTTTTTCACACTGGTAATTATGTGTAGATAATCAAGGCTCCTATTTTGAAATTTTGATGTTTAAATTACTATACTATGAATAAATAATTAATTTTCAAAAAAATTCGGGAACTTTTTAATCCTACCTTGTATTCCGTATTTCTAATTTAATTGTTAATTACTTTTATGATGATTGTTAGTATAGTTTATTTTTTCATAATTTTCATATTTTCAATTTATACAAGCAAAACTCTTCCAAAAGTCAATAAATATATCCATATATCTGTTATATATCAATAATCTTATTCCAATATATCACCAATATCTTCTTCTATATATACTACACTAACAAAGTTTTCATTTGTAAGGTTTTGAGCAATCTCCTCCAAAGATACTGAACTATATATATTGATCTATTTATACTAAATTTTTGGTTATTTTTTTCTTCGTGTGTGAAACTTATTTTTATTTTACCAAATATTAGTAGTTATATCTTTTATTTATTCAATTTTCTAATTGTAAATATTTTGTTTCAAATTTCACTTTATACATTTATCATTACCAAATTTCTTTGTTTTTTAAATAAGTGCTTTTGTACTACTAAAAATTATATAAATTTCAATTGGAGACTATTTGGGTTTCTAAATCAATTGTTAATTATTTTACTGTCTATAATCATAAATCCTTCTCTGTAGAAATGTTCCTTGGGGATCTACACCGAATGGTAAGGGTTTATCCGTTATCTCTGCACGAATGTATATACTTTTCCCATGAAGTATTTTATTTAACCTTTCTTGAAATTCTGCTTATAAAAAATTAAAATATACCCATTTCAATTTCAAGCCACTATCTATACTTTATAGACCCTTAGGGTAAACCCGTGGCGTTCCCCGGGTCACTCGGCTAGTACAAGTACTTGTATATTTTATTTCCCTTCTTAGTGACGAGTCCTGTTTTTTACTGCGTCCCAACGAGCATCGCAAATTTGTCTGGAGACGTCCTTAGCAGCGTGTGGATCCTGGCCTTACTTTCGAAAACCACACAGGTCCAAAAAAGGGTGTTATGGTCTGAGGTGCTATTTCATTTGATACCGGGACCCCATTGGTAGTCACTCCTGGAACCCTGACAACACAACATTCTACCGCATTTTTTGTTGCCGTTTCTTTTATGTCTCACCCCGGGCTTACTTTTCAAAAATTTAATGTCCGGCCACAAACCGTATTAATATGGATTGTCTTCAATCTTTCCGAACTCTCCTATGGCCATTAAGGTTGCCTGCTCTCTCACCCAAAGACAACATCTGAGATGTGATAGGAAAGCGATTGCAACCATCCCGGAATGTTGACTATTTAGCCCGAGACAGTTGGAGACATTTAATAAGAACCCCCCCCTATCCGGAATCTTTATCGCTCCATGACAGGCCGCGTGGCAGCCTGCATCCAGGCCAGTGAGGGTCCAACGGAATATTGACTTTCACAATTTGTATAGATCAAATCAGGAATATAATAATTAATTTTTCTGATATCGTGATCGTTTTTTTTTTTTTTTTTTACAATCCGACAACTTTTTTTTTGGCGCGTCGATTTTTTTTATATAGAGTGTATATAGGCTGTTCAAAGCCTATTCCAATAAAATCAATACCTAACTAATATTTAGTGATAAAAATTATGATGATATATTGATGATTTTTTACTACATCTAAGATATAATTGTTAAAACAATTTTCGTTAGGATAACGTTCAGGCGGGTACGTTCCCAAGTCTAAAATAAAAATAATTTTTTTATTAAAATTTTCAAATTATATATTTCCATTGAAATTGTCCCAGACACTTCAGTAGCAAAACCTTACTTTGGAGAATTTGAAAGTTTGTGTTCCTTTGCTGGGCCACGGTAATTGAAGCTTCTCTGATAAGGACTTTATTTCAAAACGACGAACTGCAAGCAGGCCTCCGAATTGGTCAAAGTTGGTGATGTGGCAAGGAAATCATCCCGAATAGGTAATTTTGTAAATATTGTAGATAAATAGCGCAGAATATTTATTCCATATATTTTGAATTTGGACTATGCTAAATACTTGCAGTGATAGTTACGTTCCACTCGCCTTATCAAGATTGCAGATGCTAATCTCAGCATTGTTAATTTAGTTTGCAACAATGAACGCACGCACAACGTATGTAGATTTATGGGGACAATCTAGAATTTTAAGTCATATAATTCACGACAATTGAGCTTTTTAAAAATATTTTTAAAAATAAATTCTCCGAAACCGCATACAAACTGCGGACTGCCTTTGTTAAAGCTCAAAGTGTTCAACCAGTAAAATAAATAAAAATATTGTAAACCTTTTGTTTAAGCTAAGCCTTTAAAATTAGGTCAAAACCATTTATCTTTTAATATTTTTTTACATTTTATTTTTATTGTCACAAAAAGCACGAAATCCAAGGGACTATTGTGCTGTGCTAGTATTATTTACATATATATGATTAATTATTTACACGATGGAATAGTATTGTTTTGTAAATTATTGTACAAATAGTTCTAAACTTAACAAAGTTCTCATGAGATTGAGTATATACACTAAGACAATTTGGTAATGTTTCAAAGTATTTGCATACAATTTGATTAGTCAGAGGGCAAGTTAAAAGAAGATGCTCTGGTGATTCGACATCTAAGCGGCATTCACATGTTGGATCATTGATGACATTCAGTTTGAATAGGAAACTTAAGAAGGGCCCTTTGCCTGTTAAGAATAAAGTAGTGAATTTATCAGAAGAAATAAAATTTGGGATAGCAATTGGAAATAATTTCTTGAACAGTTCATTAGATTGAGAAATATAAAACTTAAATTTTAGATCCAGATATAGTTTATTTAAATCTTTTTGAAGGGCACTTTTGAGTGTTTGATCTGTGAGAGAATTTGTCATATTATACTTTGTTTGTAATAATTCAAAATAATCGGACAATAAAGGAGTTTTCGCTAGAATGTGTGTAATGTAGGAAGATGAACTCCTATAAGCATGAATGCACCTAATAAGAATTTGATATTGTATAGAGAGAATTAAACTTAGATCTTTTTGCTACAGTGATAAACGGAAACCAAATGATTGATGCATAGCTTGATGTGGGGAGTATCATAGCTTTATATAAGATCAATCTACGCCGAGTATCAATGCCCCAAGTACGTGCACATAATGAGAATAATATATTCTTGAGTTTCGTAGCTTTCATAATTTATATTATCAACGTGTGTTCCAAAATTAATCTTATTCCTTTGTCTATGATTTTTAAAAATGACTCCCAAATTTTTTACAGTTTCTGATGGTTGAATTATTTTTCCATCAAAATTAATGGGCAATTTTTCATAGTTATGTAGATAGAGTATATCTGTTTTGTTAGGACTTAGTGAAAGTTTTACCTTTTCACACCAGGCTTTGAATTTTATTAAACATTTGGTAATATTGTACTGAAGATCATAGATGTTTGAACTCCATACCACAAATGTCACATCATCCGCGATAGCAATTACTCTAGCAAAACTCTCGTTAAAAGATAAGTTGAAATCATTAAGTAATATATTCCAAAGAATAGGAGAAATAATACCACCCTGGGGACATCCCTTATTTATCTCTCTTATACACTTTACATTAGTATATTTAAACTTTACATTCCGGTCTTCAAATTAAGATTTAATTATTTTTATAAGTACCGCTGGAAAATTTGCCTTGTCCAATTGTTGGAGAATTGCCGGATGCCATGCGTTGTCGAAAGCTCCGCTGATGTCCACTGTTACTATTGCCGTATTTTCTGTTTCTCTTTTCTGAAGACTTAATTTAGTTATTTTTTGTAAAGCAGAGATTGTTGATTTTTCTTGTGTAAATCCATGTTGAGCAGGATGCATAACATTATTTTTATTATTAATAGGCTAATCCCTTAATAGAATGTTCAAATCTAAAAGCTTGAGGGATGAGTTTCTTTTGCAAATAAATTTATTTCGAGCTTTCGGGCAACGCCCTTCTACAGGAAAATTAAAAATAAAAATAAAGAAATTTATAAACGAAATCAATAAAGCATCAAGGGCTGCGTATCTTTATTAAAACGACAATTTACGAGCTTTCGAGCACATACGCCCTTCTACAGGAAATAATACAATAATAATCCAACCTAGTTTGAAATATAATTTATATACATATAGCTATTGTTTTGCATATCTGCTTAACTAAAATAATATTAAAATGATTGAATTCACATGTAGGTATAATAATTTGGAAAACTAATTCTAAAATATATGAGGTAATATGTACATTAAAGTAAACTTATTTTGTATTTTACAAATTTTACAACTTACAAGGAATCCCATTAGACATGTGATATCATATGCCAAGAATGAATTTGTATTATCTTATTGTATTTAAGTCTATTGAATTATATGCTTCTGGTAAATCTATTTTGCGATTTATACTATTGTATTGCTTGGACACTATTGCTTCAATTATTAATCTTTGATATTTGTTACTGATATTGTTGTAATGTGCTTTAGGTTCATTTAAGTTGAATGTATGTCCTGTTGAATTAGAGTGCTGTACTATTAAAGATAAAGGGTCATTTCTGTTTATATTTCTTCTGTGCTCAATGATTCTATTATATAATTTTCTTTCTGTCTCCCCCACATATCTGGCATTACAGTTATTGCATTGTATGGAATAAATTACTTCTTTTCTGTGTGATATGTGTTCGGTTTGCCTGTTTTTTGTTATCGGGTTTCTTAAGATATCTGATAGGCTGGGTGAGTTACTATAAAAGGTTTTTATTCCAAATTTATCTAATGTTCTGGAAATATGGATAGATTTCGGGGAATATGGAATGTAACAATTTTGCCTGTATATTTTAGTTTTTTGTGCTATCATGTTAGATGTGACCTGTTCCTGATAGAAATGTTTTAATATAAATGTTTTAGGGTAACCGGCTGAAGTTAAATTCTGGATAACTGTCTGTGTTTCATGATTTTTGTATAGATTTAGTGAACAATGAGTATAAATTCTTTTAGTCAACGTTTTCACTGTGTTAATTTTATGACTGATGGGGCAAAATGAAGAAAACTTTATATAATTAGGGGTGAAAGTAGGTTTGTAGTAAACTGTAGTTTGCAATCTATTATCTATTTTCATTATTTTAATATATAAAAATGGCAATGTGCAATTATTTTCTTTTTCTATTGTAAAGTGTAAGCTATTGTTGTAATTGTTGAGAGAGGCTAAGATGTTGGGAATCTGTTTTTCGGTACAAATGCAAAATATGTCATCTATATATCGTCTGTATAATATGATATCTGCCGGGTATAATGAAGTGATCCATAAATCTAATTCTCTCATTACTATTTCGGCTAATGGAGTTGACAATGGGCTTCCCATAGGAGAACCCTTAATTTGTTTATACTGTTTCTGGTCAAATGTGAAAATGTTAACTCTAAGACATAATGTGATTAAACCTATTATTTTATCTATTGTATTAGGGTCTATCTTATTGTTATCCAAAAAGGTTTTAGTAGTTTTAAGTATTAAGCCGTGAGGGAGACTGGGGTATAAGGCCTCTACATCGAATGATACCAAAATATGTTCTCTTTGATAATTGTAATTGGCTATTTCTGTGATGAATGTTGGAATATTGGCTATTGACATTGGAAATACGTTATTCTTAATTAATGACTGTAAAAATATTGTAACATACCTGGCTATTGGTGCTAGTGGTGAGCTGTGATAGGCTACTATTGGTCTTAATGGGATCCCTTGCTTGTGAACCTTGGGTTTTCCATATATGTAACTCTCAGAGTCTAAATTAGACATGAATAATTTAAATTCATCGTTTGATATCATATTGCTTTTGGCCATTCTGTTTATTTCTTTTTTGAAGTATGAGTATTCTCGTTTCTTGTTAATTTCATCAACTATTGTAAATATGGTTCTGTCCTCTAATATGTTGTTCATTTTGTTTATATAATCAGATTTGTCCATCACAACAGTCATCCCTCCTTTGTCTGCACTCGTGATGATTATATCTTGTCTATTTTTGAGATCATTTAAGGCTGCTTTATCTCTGTGGTTATTTGGCGGCATTTTGTTTGGTTCTTTTAAAATGTTTATTACAGTATTTCTAATGGTATTCTTATCGTAGTTATTGAGCTTACCGATGGCTGCTTCTATTCCACTAATTATTTTGACGGTCTGTGGTTTGCCTATTGGTCTATGTTTTAATCCTTTAGATAATATGTTGACTTCATCTTTGCTTAACACTGTCTTGGAGAGGTTGATCACATTAACTGCATCATCTTTTCTACTTATAGCTGGGAAATCATATTTGCGCATCCAAAATTCTATCTTGTTGTTATGCCTTTTTTCTATTTTTTCTTTTAATACTGCTATTTTACCGTTAATGTTTACTATGATATCATTAAGATGTGATTGGTTGCTGTTTAGGGAAAGTAAACATAGTATATCTTTTATGGTTTTGGTAATGATCCTGATTTTAGAATGGCATCCCTTAGTTCTAGATCTTAATAGTTTGTACTGAGTTATATATTACACTGAGATTCAGGGAGGCAAATGTATAACAAAAAAATCTAAATTAAATATCAGAAACAAACACAGGTGAGACTACTCGTGCATCAGATACATTTGAATAAATCAATAAACTGAAATTTGTGGTCTCTGAGTTCATGATACAATGGGAGGTTGGGTATCAGAAGGGAATATTATATTATATATTTCGGGTAAATAAAATTATCTATTAAGGCTATGGAATTTACTTGACAGGAGGGATTCGATGAGTGGTCTTTGATGTTTGCTGGAGATATCGGAATAATGAATTTTAGGGGATGTAATGTTGAAGGAATGGCCAGTTTTGTTTATATCCTGAACTATTAGGGATCTATGGTCTAGGTCAGGGGTCTCCAAACTACGGCCCGAGGGCCACATCCGGCCCGCAGACAGATTTTGTCCGGCCCGCGGAGACATACTTGAAAACTCCTTTTAGAGAACAAATATTTTTTATAGCAAATAAAATGTTTGTGATAAGTTGGATAAAGAAACACAGAATGGTAATGAGTAAAGACATGTATAATTTATGCAGTAAATTTAACTTCAGCATATAATAACTAACAAATTATTGAAATGAATCCAACTTACATTTTATACATTGTAAGTAATGAACAACACATACCTTATAACATGACATATGAAATGCTAATGAGATGTATGTAATTGAGATTTTCCACCGACAATAGTTTGTAGTTGTGGACTAATTTTACTTGTACCAATTATTAAAAGAGATTTAAGATGCTCGTCAGTTAATTTAGATCTGTATACATTTTTTGTGTACTTCATTTTGGAGAAGGTTTTCTCACACAAATAAGTAGTACCAAAAACGGAAAATAGCCCACGAGCAAATTTATGCAAATTATCAAATTGTGTCAGTGGAAGACTCTTATAAAATTCCAACAAAGATGAGTTTTCATATTTGTTCTTAATTATATCACTGCACTGAAGATCAATCATTTCCATTTGAAGTTCCGGGGCTAGGGTTTCAATGTCAGCATCAAAAGGATTATGAAAAATCTTAATTTGATTCGCAATGGCATCAAAGTCCGAGAAACGAGTATCAAAATTTATCTTCAAAGCACTAAAAATTCGATTGCAAAATCGATAGGAAACTCAGTCTCAGTAGTGTGGCTGAATATTTCACATGTTTTAAAATGTGAAAACATTTACTTCGTAGTTGTGATTGAAACAGTATCAATTTCATCCGGAATGATTTGATATTAGTGTATAAATCAGGAAGATGCTGGTTTTCTCCTTGCAATCTCAAATTCAGTTCGTTCACATGTTTTGTCAAATCAACATAGAATGCTAACTTCCATAGCCATGCGTTGTTTTGTAATTCAGTAAGAGGGCGGTGCTTTTCATTCAAAAAAATTTCGATCACTGCTCGAAGTTCAAAAAAGCGCTGAAGGACTTTCCCACAACTAAGCCAGCGTACGGCAGTATGATAAGGTAAGTCTGTGTCTCCAATCTCTGCAATAAATTGTCGGAATTGTCGGTGATTCAGCCCAAAAGATCTGATGAAATTAACAGTTGATATGACTGGTTTTAGAACGTCAGACATATCCAAACATTTTCCGCACAAAGACTGTTGATGAATGATACAATGTAAGACTAATGGTTTTGAGCCGCCGTCATTTTCTACAGCCTTTGACACAAGAGCGACCACTCCTTTATCTTTCCCACTCATGTTTTTGCCTCCATCAGTTGTAATACATTTCAAGTTTTTCCATCGAAGGTTCTTTTTATTAATGGCCATTTCAACTCCTTTAAAAATATCGGTACCAGTAGTTGTGCCATGGATACTATACATATCAAGAAGTTCTTCGTGCACTTCATAGCTTTTATCTACTCCTCTAATATAAATCAACACCTGAGCAGTATCTGACACATCCGTTGACTCATCCAAGGCCAAAGAAAACCACTCAACATGTCCATTTTTGTCGAACAGTTGAGAGGATATATTTTCAGCGATGTTTTCTACCCTTCGAGCCACAGTGTTTGCTGACATACTGACAGTTTTTAATAAATTTGCCTTTTCAGGGCACATTTCTTCGACTACTGCAATTATGCATTCCTTGATCATTTCTCCATCGGTGAATGGTTTTCCACGTTTTGCAATTTCAAGAGCCACACGAAAGCTGGCACGAGTTGCCGTCTCTTGTTCAGTTTTGACTTTTGTAAATAAAGATTGCTGCGATTTCAATCCGCGCTTCAAAGCTTCGAATTTTTCTGTCCGCACAATTCCTGTATATTTTGAGTAATTTTGAGAATGTTTTGTTTCATAATGACGTTTCATGTTATATTCTTTGAGAACGGCTATGCTTTCATTGCAAATCAAACATAGCGCCTTGTTACTGGACTCAATTACGAAATACTGAATGTTCCACTGATCTTTGAATTTTCTGCATTCACTATCAATTTTTCGCTTCTTTTCCATTCTGCTAAATCACACACAAAAGCAACAATTAATAATAACATTTAATAACAAATAAACATAACAATTAATACAAGAAAATTAATAATATGCAGTGTTGCCATCTTGGCCCTCGGAACTTACTGGAGTAATCAGTATGGCCCTAAGGCTGGAAAGACCCCATCAGTATGGCCCTAAGGCTGGAAAGTTTGGAGACCCCTGGTCTAGGTTATCAATATTTCTTTTGTGTTCGTGAATTATAATGTTGACCTGTCTCCCAGTTTAACACACGTAGAATTTTGGGTAGTTTGAACATTCTATGGAGTAAATAACTTTTCCTGCCGTGCTGTGAGGTTCATTATAATTGTGTTTCATTATCTGGTTTCGGAGAAGGGATCCTGAGGTAGGTGCGCAGGTGAAATAGGTTTCAATTCCGAATTTTAATAAGAATCTTGCTATTGTGGAGGATAATGGTGAATATGGCATATTGCAAATCGATCTGTATATTGGAGGCTGTATCTTTTTAGATGGGTCGTAAAAGTGTCGTAATATAAAAGATATTGGGTATGCGCAGTTTTTGAGGTTAGCTATTATGTTTTGTGTTTCAAGGTTTTTGTACTTCTGGAGGGAGCAGTGGGTATGTACGCGTTTTGATAGAGGGCAATGACTTTATTGTTCTTATGACTGATTGGACAAAAGGACGAGTTTTGAACGTAATTAGGGCGGAAGGATGGTTTATAATAAACGGTGGTGTGTAATTCATGTTGGTAACGGATTATTTTGATGTCGAGAAATGGAAGGATACTATTGTTCTCTTTTTCAACAGTGAAGTGAAAATCAGGGTGATAATTGTGTAGATTGCTGAGGATGTTTTAGGTTTGGGTGGTGGTGCAGATGCAAAAAATATCATCGATATACCTGCGCCAAAAGACTATGTCATGGAGGAACTTTGAAGTAATACATCGGTCTATTGCACGCATTGAGGTCTCTGCTATTGTAGTAGATAGAGGGCTTCCCATTGTGGACCCTTTTGCTTGCCTGTATGATTTGGAGTTAATTGTAAATATGCAGTTATTTAGACATATGGAAATGAGTTGTGTGATTTTTTGAATGATATCTGTATCAATATGATGTTCTTGTAGTAGTTCTAGTGTATCCCTCGTGATCAGAGGGTGTGGAAGGCTGTGGTATAAGGATTGTACGTCAAATGACACCATGTTGCGGTCAGATTCAGGTTTGATTTTTAGGACTTCTCCTCTGAAGGTTTGAGTGTTGGATATGGGGAATGGAGCATTTTGTAATCGGACGAAAGGTTTTAGAAAATTGGCTATAAATTTGGAAAGGGGGGCTGTTGGAGAAGAGAAAAAGGTCACTATAGGACGTAAGGGAATTTCTGGTTTGTGTGTTTTTGGGAGGCCGTAAATATAAGGTTCATTGTGTGGGCTGGACAGATTAGATAGGAATTCTTTAAGTTCGTATTTTATTATATTTACCCGAAATGTATAATATATTATTCCCTTCTGATACCCAGCCTCCCATTGTATCATGAAATCAGAGACCACAAATTTCAGTTTATTGATTTATTCAAATGTATCTGACGCACGAGTAGTCTCACGTGTGTTTGTTTCTGATATTTATTTTAGATTGTTTGTTATACATTTGCCTCGCTGAATCTTAGTGTAATATAGTTTAAATTTCTTTATTTTTATTTTTAATTTTCCTGTAGAAGGGCGTTGCCCGAAAGCTTGAAATAAATTTATTTGCAAAATAAACTCATCCCTCAAGCTTTTAGATTTGAACATGCATAACATTATTACTATTAATATGATTTAAAAGTTCAGTATGAATTAGACTTTCAAATATTTTACCTAAATTAGAAGACAAGCTTTTTTATAGGGCGGTAGGCTTTCGGATCTTTATATAATTTTCTTTATTAGGTTTTTTATAATCATTACTGCTGACTTTCTCCAGGCCTTCGGATAATAATTAAGTCGGAAACAAGCATTGAACAATTTTGTTAACACCGGAGATAAATGATGAACTGCCGTTTTGATCATCTGAATGCTTATATGATCTATTCCTGGAGCCTTGTCATTTTTTGAATTTTTTAATTATTGAACAGATTTGAATATTATCAAAATAAATGATTTTTTCATTAGAAAAAGTATAACTCCTGTCTCTTATTAATTTATGATAGGTTGTCTCAGAAGATTGACAGTCATTCGGAAATAGAGAAGATAAAAGATTTTTCATTTCTGATTCGAGCACATATTGAGATACATTTAGAATTGGTAAATCAAAAGACCTAGGAGAAAATTTTTGTTTAAAAGTTTTATAAGTATTACCAAAAGGAGATGTATTTTCAACTTCCTCCAGGAATACCCTCCAGCTTACATTTCTTGTTTTTTCAATAATATTCATATACTTATTTCGTATTTCTTTATACATTTTTTTTTATCAACTAGCTGTCTATTAGACCGTTTACCCCGATAATATAGATTTCGAACATATTTAAAATGATTTTTAAAAAGTTCCAGTTCATCTGTCCATCAATTAAATGGATTTTTATTTAAATATTTTGGTTTTACTCGTAGAGATGCATATGCAGCTTCAATTAATATGTCAGTTATGAGAGAAACTACACAGTTTATATCGTTTATATTTACTATTTCACCTAATTTCATCGTTGCCTCATTTATCCTAGACACCTTGATTGCCTGCTCATATTTTTGCCAATTGGCTCTTTTTTCTTGAAAATACCATGTAGAATTATTTTCTTGTAATAAACTTTCTGTTTCCAGACTAATGTCGAATAAGATTGCGTGATGGTCTGTAATTGGCGAAAGATTTAACGTTTTCCGTCCATTAACAAGTACATGTGAGCATGACTATTAGTAATAGTAAGATCTATTATACTTAATCCTCGACATGTTTTGTTTCGATTGTTATGTACAAGGTGCGTTCATTAATTTCCAGGACTGGTTAAAAAATAAAATAAATAAAAAAGCTAGAGAAAATATTTTTTACAGAGTTGAATATTGGACATTCGACCACACCTGACTGAAAGCACGAGTCTCGTGGCGCACGCGCCGATCTAAAAATAGAACAAAACAACTTCCTTGTAAGGTTCGCATTTCTAATTTTAAAATGGCCATTTTCGAAGAGCAGAGAATCTGCATTAAGTTTTGTTTTAAATTGAAAAAAAAAGTGATACTGAGACGTATGAATTGATTAAAGAAGCTTTTGGCGATGCAGCTTTATCCCGTTCAAGAACTTTTGAATGATTTTCACGCTTCCAAAAAGGTCGGGAAAAGGTAAACGATGATCAGCATACTGGGCGTCCAAGATCATTTCGTTGCGAGGAAAACAAGCTCAAAATAAAGGAGTTAATTAAATCTAACAGAAGAATTATCTTCAGTGACTGGACTATCTGTTTATTTGGAGATTATGAGGTGCTTAAGGGAGGCAGTGCGCCTTAAAAGACCTGAAAGATGGCAAAACAATGACTGGATACTTCACGTCGGTAATGCGCGGCCGCACACAGCCCATGTTGTTTTGCAGTTTTTGGCCAAGCATTCAACCATACAGATCCCTCATCCACCCTATTCCCCCGACTTAGCCCCCAATGACTTTTTCCTCTATCCAATATTGAAAATTAACTTGAAAGGACGGAAATTTGACAACGTTGATATGATACAAGCTGAATCGAAGGCAACCTTGAGGAACCTCTCAAAAAGTGATTTTATCTCCTGCTTCGACAATTGGAAAAAAAGATGGAACGGATGTATTGATGCAGGAGGGGCATATTTTGAAAAATATTGAATTAGTTTTTTTATTTGTTTTATTTTTCAAAGATACAGAGCAGTCCTGGAAATTAATGAACGCACCTTGTATAAGCATATTGTGAAAATTAATTATAGGTTGAAGTCTTCTACCTTTTGATTAATAATATTATCAAACCACATCTGACTTCGAGCGTTAAAATCTCCAGCTAAAATCAATGGATTTGTGTTAACATTTTTAATTAATTTATCAAGGAATTGAACATAACAGGTATCCATTTTATTAGGGTGTATATAAATATTTGAAAGAATAATTTGCCGTTTAGTAGTTTGTACTGATATAGTGGTTGCAAATGAATTTAAAATTATGTAATTAATTTAAATGATAAGAAAGGGTTTGTAACGATTGTTGCGGTATATATTGGAACTCCCGGTATATTTGCATAATATATTTTTGAACGCATATTAAAGATTACTTCATTATTTATACTATATGGTTCTTTAACTATAATCAAATCATATTTTTCCTTAGAAATAAATTCCATTGTTTCATTATTAACCAAATTGCTTTTCCGCGTGTTTTGTTGTAGAATTTTTAATTTGAACATTAACCAAAAAATAAATCTATTCTAATCCAAAGTAACAATATCATGATCCAAATCTACATAACATGTTATTTGTATCTCATATTTTATTTGTTGGAGGAACACAGGACATAATTTGTCATTAGAACGATGATTATTGCTATTCCTATATTTAGGATGTGTAGAGCAATTTATGCACTTCGGTAAGGATTGACAGTTAACATGAACATTTAATAAATGTTCGAGCTTATACAAAGTTTCTTTTCCGTGTTGTTTTATGTTTCATTGGGCTCTTGTTTTTCAGAATAAAATATTGTTACGTAGAATCAAAAAGGCGCATTCCAGAATAGAATGTTTCAGAACGTTCAAGAAAATGTATAAAAATCGGAGAACAACTGATTGGTCAATCTAAAGCGATTACGCAAGGCTTAGTGCTGGCGGCTTTCTGATTGGCTGACCAACCATGACCGTTCTGGAAAGATCTACTCCGAGATATATAGGAATGAGAAACTCATTCCGGGAAGGGAAAAATAAGAAGAAACAGAAGAAGAAAAACGAAGCTACGTGGTGTACTCCAAGCAAACGCGAGCTGCTGTCTCAAGAGGTAGGACTGCTGCTTACCACCGACGCCGGCGGTATCTATTTTGGCATAAAGCATACGAAAACCAGGATGATCTGGGATCTATTCTGGCCTGAAGCGTACTAAAACCAGGATTTTCTGGGATCTATTCTGGCTTAGGGCGTACTAAAACCAGGATGTTCTGAGATCTATTATGGGCATAAAGCGTACTAAAACCAAGATGCTCCGGGATCTATTCTGGCCTAAAGCGTACTAAACCAGGATAGTGTTATACAGCTATATATAGCGAAAATGTAAAAGACAATTCCTGTATCAGGAAATACGAGTGCAGAATTTGGAGTCACACTCCATGTGCTGCGATAATCATCACGCTCTAGTAACACATGAGGTTTAAAACCTTAACGATCAATTTATTTTTTATGAAAATATTGAGCTAGCTTTCAAGACAAAAAAAAAAAAGGATTTTCTCTTCACAGTCTCACAATAAATGCAATTTATATTTTATAGTATTTGATTTATTTAATTATAATAGGGTCACTTGAAAAAAGTCCTTTCTGATTCGAAATCTTTCAGAATAGTTTTACCTAAATAAATAAATTAATCGTAAGATTTTAATTTTCGTGTTATGAATAGCATTAGAAATGTATGTTCAGTTTACTACGTTCTCTCTACTGTCTCGTTTATAGTAATTATCAAGACACGATCGTAAGCAAGACTGCGAGTCTAGTATCAAAACGAGCTCAACTTGAAGATCAATTTCTTGAGGTCGCGTTCCGTCCTCACTGGAAAACATATATTACCTAATTTCTGATAAAACGAGGGCGTCTGTCCATTCTTGCTAGTGTCTCTTTGTCGTAGAAAGTCGCTGCCGTGGTGCTAGGTACGAGGTGTGTTCAAAAGGTATCGCGACTTTTGTGTTTTTTTTTTAAATTATTCATTTATTCATGAATACCTATTTTGTCCCCTTCAAAGTAATCCTCATGAGATATTATACACTTGTGCCAACGGTTTTTCCAATCTTCGAAGCACTTCAAAAAATCATTTTTTAAAATCTTTTCAGCTCCTCCTTCGATGCCGTCTTTATCTCGTCAAGCGTAGCGTAACGTCGTCCTTTCATGGGCCTCTTCAGTTTAGGGAACAAAAAAAGTCACAGGGGGCCAGATCTGGGGAATACGGTGGCTGCGCGGCATCATTAGTGTGTTGTTTTTGGCCAAAAATTCGCGCACAAGCAACGAGGGGTGAGCAGGGGCGTTATCGTGGTGCAAAAAGCCTAATTTTGTTCTTCCACAAATCCGGGCGTTTCTGGCGGATTGCTTCGCGCAAATTGCGCATAACTTGCAGGTAATATTCCTTATTGACCGTTCTACCCTGTGGCAAGAACTCATGATGCACCACGCCCCTGCAATCGCAGAAAACTGTCAGCAAAACCTTCACATTCGACCGAACTTGGCGCGCTTTTTTCGGTCTTGGTTCGTGCGGCAGCTTCCATTGAGATGATTGAGCTTTGGTTTCCACGTCATAACCATAAACCCACGCTTAGTCACCAGTTATGACCTTCTGGAGCAAATTTGGGTCGTCGCGGACAGAGTCCAACATCTCATTAGCAATGTTCATGCGATGCTGTTTTTGGTCGCAATTGAGCAATTTTGGTTAGAATTTCGCGGCGACCCGTCTCATGCCCAAATCATTGATAAAAATCGAATGGCACGAGCCAATCGATATGTTTAGATCCTCAACAACTTCTCTAACGGTGATTCGACGAATGGCCAATATCATTTTCTCCACTTCATTAATTTTTTCGTCTGTTGTTGAAGTGCTCGGGGCGTCCGGCACGCTCTTCGTCGTTCACATCTTCTCGGCCTTCTGAGAACATTTTGTACCACCGATAAACGTTGCTTCGGTCCAAGGTAGCTTCTCCGTATGCCACAGTCAACATTCGGAATGCATCCGCGCACTTAATTTCGTTTTTCACACAAAATTTGATACAGGTTCTTTGATCCATTTTTTTTAATTATGTAAAAATCGAATACGATCCAAAACACCTGCAAGCAAAGCAGCTGTCAACAATTAAGTGAACTTTCAAAATGGCCGAGCTTGTGGGCATAAGTGAGAGACATGAGTACCAACATAAAGCCACAAAAAGAACGAAATTCGAATATACGTAACCCGCGAAAATTCAAAATTCGCGATACTTTTTAAACACACCTCGTATATACAGCCAAGTCTGTCTCCTTACTAGGGTCACGTCGATGGAATTCTTTACGCAATTGTAATTTCTTTTGTTGCAGCCTTGGTGAGAGAGGAAAATTAGCGCCGCTAATTCATCTTCATGGACACTTTCCGCTGGTCAGTTAAAAAGTTTTTTTAAAATGTTAGTTAATTATGTGTCTCTTTGACGGCCGAGGATAAAATCAATTTTGCCGAGGGTTGATGAGCTCTGGCCATTTCTTTTTGGTGGTATTTTAAATGTTTATCTAATATCAAATATTCTTCTGCGGATCGATTTACCCGCTAGGGTATATTCTTACTTGACTACTTTTAAAATCAAGACATCTCCTTTTAATTAACAAATTTATTTTATAACAAAAATGAAAAACTTTACATATTAATTTATAGAAATTTAAAACAAAAACATAACATACCTATTAGCTGCAAACTCTACAAAAACTACATTTTTCTTTCTAAACAAAACAAACGAGAGTTCTAGAAAAAGGCAATTACAATGTTGCCGAATACAATCAAACATAACAAAAACTATTCATAGAAATATATCTTGAAATATATTCCGAAAATATTCACAGAAGCCGTTGGCCGGATCCCAACATTTCCCTCCTTATCCGTCCAACTACCTCTGAGAGTCATTATCAGTGCTCTTCAAGTTGTTCTGTACTGAAGATTTCCTTTATGTGGTATTCATGTCTGAGAATGGAGAGTCCTTTGGTCAATATATCTGCTTCTATGGTTTCGGATGGTTTATAGACAGGTGTTATCATTTTTGACTGGAATTCTTCCCTTACAAAATACAATTTTCTATTAAAATGTCGACTTTTCAATCCTTGTATTGGGTTTTTCAGCCATGCTATCAGGGATTGGCTATCTGTATATGTTTGAATTGGCTTTTGAGTTTTGCGTCCAAGATCATCCAGAAGATTATCATACCATTTAACATCACAAACTCCTTCACAAAAAGCTAATAACTCAGCCTCCATTGTGGACATTGCAACCATTCTTTGTTTGTTGCATTTCCAATTAACTATATTGTTGCCAATTTTAATAAAGTGTCCACCAAATGATTTGGCATCTTTCGTAGTGCACCAGCACCAGGCTATTTATAGCATATGCAATATCTGGTCTTGTTGCATTAGTTAAGTATAGTAATGATCCTATTGCTTCTTGGTACATCTTCTTTGAATAAGGTGGACTCTTTTCATAATCGTCATATTTCTCTCCTAAATTTATAGGTGACTTCACTGGTTTGCATTCTCTCATTCCATATTTATCAATAATCTTATCAATGAATTCTTCTTGTAATAACAGTATATCATTCTCTTGTTTTTCTATAGTAATTCCTAAGAATTTTCTATTTTGTGTTACTTCATTGATAACTAAGTCTTCTGAGAGACTTGATATTAGGTCATCCACATCCTTAGATGAATTGGATAGGATCAAGAAATCATCTACATATACTGCTAGAATTATTTCTTTTCCTGTTATTGGGTCTGTTCGATATAAGCAAGGATCTGTAGTTGTTCTCTTCAAGTTTTTCTTAGCGAGTATAGCATCCAGCCTTTCATTCCACTTCCGTCCTGATTGTGGTAATCCATATATTGCCTTGGATACTAGGCATACTTCATTAGGATTGGTCTCAAAGCCTGGTGGTTGTTCCATATATATTGGCGAGTCGAGATCACTATTCAAATAGGCAGTTTTTACATCAAAAAGTCTTATATTCTTCTTTTGGTTAACAGCTAAAGATATCAAAACCCTCAAAGTTCCAAGTTTCATAACTGGACTGTATTCTTCTACAAAGTCTTCTCCTTTTATTTGGTTGTAACCAGCGGCGACTAACCTGGCCTTATATTTGGGTTGCAATCCTTGTTCAGAGTCTTTCTTTGAGTATACCCAGCGACTGTTAATGACCTTTTTATCTCTAGGCCTCTCTACTAATTGCCATACTTTGTGTTTTTTCATTGAATTCAACTCTTCTAACATTGCTTCATTCCAGCCTGACCTTTCACTTGAGTCGATCGCCTCTTGATAATTATTCGGTATGTCCTTATCTGTCTTATAGACAACATATTCGTCAAATTTACCAAACTTAGTTGGCAGCACACGTCTTCTTTGTGGACGTTGTTCGGCTTCTTGTTGGGAATTAATATCTGTATGACTCTCATCTTCCATTATTGATGGTTGAGAAATCACTCCATCATGGGTATCTTCTCCAATATTTGATTCATCTATTTTTTGATCTTGTGCTTCAAGAGAATTCCGTATTTTATAGGTTGTCCCAGATTTGTATTGGAAATAATTGTACTCTTTATCACATGAGGTATTTTGGCTAATATTTCTTGGTCTTCCTTCATCAAACTTAACATGTATTGTTTCATGAACCATTTCTTCCTCCATATCATATATTCGATATGCTCTTTTTTCATTTGAATAGCCGATGAGTACTCCTTCCTTTCCTTTAGGGTCTAGTTTGGATCTTTTATGATCATTTATTTTATAAACAACTGGGCTTCCAAAGATCTTGAGATGTCTGACTGATGGTTTATGGCCAGTCCACATTTCCATTGGAGTCTTAGTCAAATTTGATTTTGTAGGCGTCAAATTATGGAGATAAACAGCTGTTCTTGCCGCCTCACCCCAAAACTTGATAGGTAAATTGGCCTCAATCAGAAGAGTTCTCGTCATATCCAAGATTGTTCGGTTGGCCCTTTCTGCCATACCATTGCTTCTCGGCAAATAGGGTTCTGTTTTCTCATGCTTAATGCCCTTTGATTCTAGAAAATTCTTCATTTCTGTATTTATAAATTCACCGCCATTGTCTGATCTCAATTTCTTTACTTTCATGACTGTCTCTTTTTCTCTTCTCTTTATGAAATTTTCAATGTTGCTGGTAGCTTCATCTTTACTGTGAAGAATTTCTATAAAGTATCTTCTAGTGTACTGGTCAACTATGGTCAACATGTATTTCCTTCCTCCAATTGTTGGTGTCAAAGGCCCACATATGTCAACGTGTATTCGTTCCAGTGGTCTTGCTGTAGTTTCTCCGAGTGACGGACTTCCTTCAGCTTTTGTAATCTTTCCTTTGTTGCAGCTTACACAGTAAGGTAGTTCTCCCTTTAAGTCTTCAAGACCTTTCACCATTTTGTTTTTGTGCATCCTCATTAAATAGCTTGAGTTGATATGTCCTAGTCGTTTGTGCCACAACTCCATATTGTCACTAGACACGTGCATACACTTTTCACTTTCTTTTATAACTTCTGGTTTGAAAGTGACTTTGAACATATTGTTCTTCATTATTCCCTTAGATATTATTTCCTCCTTTTCACTTAGAATCGTTGCTCCATTCTGGTCAAATATCACTTTGTTTCCTTTATTAACTATAGAAGCAACTGACAATAGATTGCATCTTAGATTTGGAACATAGAGTACATCTTGTAATTCAACATGAGAGTTCTCATTTGAAACTATTTTAATATTGCCTTGTTGGGTTGCTTCTATTGAGCGATGAGTTTCTGCCAATAATATAGGTTGATTGCATTCTATGACTTCTTCTAAACATGAATTATCATTAGTCATATGAGTTGAGCATGCAGAGTCAAGTTGCCACTCCGTTTCTAGTGTTCTAGGCTGCTCTTTCCAAGCCATTAGGGCATGATGTCTTTGAGGAAAATATTCCTTACGCCGATTATTATCCCTATTAGTTTTTCGATTTTGCATATTTTCACTTTGATGGCGTACATTTTGGTATTTCTTTGTAAATTTTGAATTTGCATTGTCAGGATTATACCAACAGTCTCTTTTGAGATGTCCTAATTTATTGCACACATGACATATTTTTTCCCTAGACATGTGGCCATATTCCGCTTTTAGAGCCTGTGTATGTGAGTTGCTAGCGGTCGTTTCCAATGGTTTCTCGAAGTCCAATAAAAGTTGTCTTAGTGCATCAATGGACATGTTTCTATTTGCGATGATGACAGGGCGTAGAGGGTTAAATCTGGGAGATAAACCTTCTGTTATATATCGGGTAACTTCTATGTCTGAAACCTGTTTACCCAATTCCTTAACTTGTACTGTTAACTCCTGAGCTCTTGTTATAAATTCTTCAGCACTTTCATTGGCTTTCATTCTTAATCTTGACAATTCTAGATAACAATTCATCATTTTCTCTTCAGATATGCCTGAATATCTTGTTTTTAAGGCCTCGCATAGCTGCTTTGCTCTTCTATTTTCCTTATAAATTAATGCAATTGATGGCTCAATAGAAAGTATAATCATGCCATAAGCTTCTCTATTAAATTTTTCCCATTTTAATATTTCTTCTTTATTTTTGAGATCACTTTCAATTCTTTCAGGAATATCATTTTCAATTACTTCTTTGAATAAGTCCTTAGCATTTAAAAGGGCTTCCATTTGCATTGACCATATCTGATAATTATTTCCTTTGAAAATTTCGATCTTCATATTATTATAAATATCCATAATACACTTTTTAGAATATTTGCTTTCTATCAACCGAGTTCTGCTACCAAAAATGGTGGTATTTTAAATGTTTATCTAATATCAAATATTCTTCTGCGGATCGATTTACCCGCTAGGGTATATTCTTACTTTACTACTTTTAAAATCAAGACATCTCCTTTTAATTAACAAATTTATTTTATAACAAAAATGAAAAACTTTACATATTAATTTATAGAAATTTAAAACAAAAACATAACATACCTATTAGCTGCAAACTCTACAAAAACTACATTTTTCTTTCTAAACAAAACAAACGAGAGTTCTAGAAAAAGGCAATTACAATGTTGCCGAATACAATCAAACATAACAAAAACTATTCATAGGAATATATCTTGAAATATATTCCGAAAATATTCACAGAAGCCGTTGGCCGGATCCCAACACTTTTCAGTCATTTCGCTGAATGACCGCTCTGTTTCTCTAGCTAGACATAACATCTGAAAATTATCATTCCTCATATAGTATGGAACAAATTCTTATTCCCCAAGTCCTATTTTATATACCTTTCAGAAATCTACTTTTTCCTTGATTACTCATTGCAAAATGATCCTTGAATTTCTATTTGGTTCTTAAACCAAAAGGCATTTGCTATCACTCTGTAAAAAATACTGCCTAAATTTACTTGAGTTAGTGCTTTCTGCATTATTTATTTTTTTAGTCAAATTATTCTCAATATAGTTTTTCCGTGATATTTAATGAGGTCGTTCTATTTAATGGATAAATGACTTTTAAAGATGTAAAAGATGAATTAATCTATTTCCGCTTTTATGAAATATTGCTTTTAAAAATGCAAAATTGAAAGCATTTGAGTTTAAACCATTTGATTCTTTCCTCAAGTCTGAAAGATGTCAAATTCTCTATTTTGTTTGGGCCACAAAGAGCCTTCGTGCTCCATCTTAAGATCTTTCGGGTTTTTAAAGCTTCGTCAGGCAGACGTAGTTAGGAATTCCAGATGATAAACAGGAGTTCTGAGATACGTTGTTACAAATTTTGAGAAAGATGGATTTCGAGAAGGCTTCATTAATGGTCCTCCATGTTGGTCAGAAAGAGGCGAAACGATCACGGCATGGAAAGGCAATCAAGAATTTCACCTGACTACCAGGAGTTACCAATTGTTTTATAGGTGTTGTTAGGTTACTCTATTAACTCACGCTCTCTTTATACATAAATTTTATCCAAGTTAAGAATTTTTTTTTATTTTAAATAACTAGCACGTTCAACCAGGGCTATGAATTTTACTGAAGGTTCAAGAAATTTAACAGGACGGTCGCATTAAATTGATGAAAAATAATTAATAGATAAAAGATACATTTAAAAAAGCTTTTATTTAAATGCACACTAAAAATAAAATCAAATTATTTGTTTATTCTGTCATTGAGCAATTAGTTGTATCTGTGTGAAAATAAAAGCGGCGGGGGACAATCATCATGAATTTCGAACCTAATGTGATTAAATATGTAGCAGCTGATCAGCGATTTTTATATTTGTTTGCTATATTTTTACCTCTTCTCTAAATCTGATCGTCCCCCGCCGCTTTTATTTTCACTCAGATACATATAATTGCTCAATGACAGAATATACAATATTTTATTTTTTCATTTTTAGTGCATTCAAATAAAAGCTTTTTTAAAAATGCATTTTTATCTATCAAAAATTTAGTAATTATATATATGAAGTCATGAATTTACAAAACTTAGAATCAAAAGTACCCTGGAGGATTAGGCCTTAAATAGACGGATTGGTTAATTCTTTGTAAGGGGCGTTACTTAAGAATTATACAAATTTGTTCATTCCTGGCCCTTCCGACCAGAACTCTTGAAATTTGTATACTTGCATTGATCATTAGACTGAGTGACTGTTAAAAGTTTCATACTTCTATGTGATCTGGAAGTATATAAAAATTAATTTACAAAATTTGAAAGGCAATTTGGAAATTTGTCCATATCCGGCCAAACTGACAACCCAGAAGTCTGAAATTTTGTCAACTTGCATTGTCATCGGGTTCTGAAAAGTGTACCAAATTTCAGATTCTTACGTGCTCTAAAGTATATTAAAAATCGATTGCAAGATTTGTCGACAGACAGACAAGAAAGCAAGTTAAATAAAAGCTTTTAAAAAGGGGGCAAAACGCTATAAAGGTATATTTCTTTCCGATCATTCCTGGAAAATTATTATCAATTTTAATACAACTAATTTTCGAATTTCTAAGGCATTTTACAAAATATTCAAATATTCGCCCATTAGGCTTCAAGACGTTCTCAACTTTTATAATCTCAGCATATAAAATGGAAGGTATTATACTGTGTATATTGGAATGAATATATTTATTTAAGTTTCATTTCATTTATAGGAATGGATAGAAGATTCAATGTTGGTGGATAATAGGTGTTCTGCTCTTAAAAAAAAGTAGTTTTGATCTTTTTTTTTGGAAAATTCACATTTCAGGTTAGATTCCTCTTGTCCAGTCTCTATCTTGAATCCTATATTCACTGTCTAACCTATATTCTCTCTAAACCGTTTCCAGCCTAACCTAAATTCTCTTTAAACGGATTCCAGCCTAACTCAAATCCTCTTTTTTCCAATTCCAGTCTAATTCGAATCCTCATTTAGCCGATTCCAGTCTAACCTGAATCCTCTTTTCACTGATTATATTCTGATCTGAAACTCTTTTCGCCGATTCCAGTCTTATCTGAATTCTCTTTCCACTGATTCTCCAGTTTAGCTAAAAATCTTCTTTTCACCGATTCCAGTCTAACCTAATCCCTCTTTTCGCCTATTTAAGCCTAATCTAAATCTTCTTTTAACCGATTCTAGTCTAATCTACATCCTCGTTTCATCGACACCAGCCCAGCCTAAATCATCTTTTCACTGATATCAGTTTCTCTAGAACTAGAGACTTGATCCCAGTTTATCTCTAAACAACTACCAAATAGAGGTTTGGTGGGGTTGAGAGTGAACAAATAAAAACCTGCCGATAAACAGCACACACTAGATTACATATAAATAATTGTGCAAAATATATTAGATGGAAATGATAGATCTCATTTCTGCTGCCAACTAAGGAATTTTACATCCAGCAAATAATACTTTTGGAAGACTATATTGATACTTCAAAAATATTTTGTTAAAATTTCAACTCTATTTTTGTCTTCTTGATATTATTTTATTATTAGAAAATATAATGGTAACATCGAAGTGACAGATTTCCTTCTCTTTATACATTCTTATTTTTATAAATATCATTTCTATATATTATATTATTTCTAAGTATGCCACGCAACACATAGTCACCCAACATTTGTTCTGGAATCAGCCCATATATCCCTGAGTTATCAGGACTTGGGAAATCAGCCCTGCCCTGCCCTCGGAAGTAAACGGTGAAGAAATCGGCTAATTGGGCGAGAGACATAAAGCACCTCGTAACCTACTGTGGGTATAAAGGAGAGCGCGGGGCAGGATTGGTCAGTTCCTGGACGAATCAACATGAATACTGTGGTAAGTTCAGCTCTTACCTAGACTGCGAACTATGTTTTCTGCAGTTCTTTCACAGGTATCAATGCCTATATCATCTCTGGCTACGTTGTCAAATCTTTATTCTGCAGTACTTGGTATTTACCCAATGTACAAGTCAGTATAACCCTGGTAGGTAGCTAGCAGCTGCTCATAATGTATGTATACCATACATGTATAAGTAGTTTCCCTTCACACGTATAAGGCTCGAAAGCTCTGTTTGTGCACTTTCACTCACTGGCTGATTTGTACTTGTGCTAGGCAAGTCCAATAAAGATATCCATACCTTTTTCAAAATAAAAGGAATGCGCAGTGTGGGATTCGATCTAAGGTCCATGTAACCAGCCCCAACTGTTTTCTCTTACTTTCCCTAAGAATTATATTTGCCAATATATTTATTTCACCCTGAAGAGCACCTTCTTCACCCTTAGATTCATACATAGAATCTGAAATTTGAAAATGCTCCTCAAATTATATTATAGTGGTTAAATAAGCTTTAGTATTAATATGTCTGATGAACAAAGGTATTGTTTTCCCTGCTATCTTTGATCATAACAGTCATTCTCTTTTTTTCTTTTATAAAACTATAGCTGAAAATTTGTTTTGTTCACCGTCATGTCAAGTGAAGAACGCTTTCCCTAAATATGTGTATTTTTCTTAAATATAAATTTTCAGGCGAAAATATTCGAATTGAGAATATTTCTCAAATTATTATCTAGTGTTAATGGGTTTTTAATGAGCAAAAGTTCTCTGTTAACCTTTCATTCTCTTTCTTTCCATCATAAAAATATCGCTGGACATAACATTCGTTTTTAACCATTGTATGTATCACACTTTCTTTAAATCGATTCATGCAGAGAATCTGCCAACTGATATTGATATTCAAAATCGATATATTTCGATTATCTAATAAACTCCAATATTGATATGTCTAATGAACAAAGGTCATGTCCTATCCATCCCAAATGGACTAGAGCTGAAGTTGTGTCCTCTACCTCAGTTTGTTAAACAATTTGCTGGGGTTCGATATCAGAACTGCTTCCCTTTATGTTTGTATTGAATATACGTTTTAAAGCTTGTGTGTGTGTGTGTGCGCGCGATAAATGTTCAATAGAAATATAATAGGTTTATTTAAAATAAGTATGGTTGAAGAAATTGAAAATAATTAAAATATTGGTAAAACAGAAAAAGACAATTGGGAAAAAGGAGCCATTATTTTTACTGACTTTTCAACAAAATCCTGATGTCTTCCTTAGCATTATCTTACCAAAGGTGTACATATGGAAGGGTGTTAAAACTAGGTGTAAACGTATTTTAAGGACACACAGATATTCAGTCGAAAAACGTCCATGAAAATAATTTATTTAACTGGCAGAATCAAATTATGGGAATTTATCAATTATTAAGCATCTATTTGTGTTCAGGGAATTTCAAAATACTTTGGAACAAAACTAAGTGTACGTTAAATAATCTTTCGCTAGGAACCTCTTAAAATATTTATAAATTTTTGCTATAAAACGAATTGATGCCCGCAAACATCTCTGAAGATCCAAGCATCCAAGTATTTAATACTATCTATAAATTGGATAGTTTTCCAAATATATGAATCAATCAATTATGTTTTATTCACCGTCCCAAGGTGTCCTGTAAAACCTTTGCTTAGAATCCCATTTTTGACAAATTTTTGACGAATCAATGCAGCAAAAGTATAATATAGTGAAATCTCTTATTAGCTACTACCTCCCTGAAAAAAAACTACCTTCATGTAATCAAAAATTATTTAATTGAGCCAACCCAGCCTCCAATGAGAGACCACCTTAAGAAGACATCCAGAGATTATTAATTTTTTAAGTTATTGTCTCTCATGAAAGGTTGTGCTGCACATCGAGCTATCTATTATCAAATAAATATTAAGTTGATTTTAGCCGCTCCAATGTCTCAGTGATTAAATTAAAGTTTTCTTCTCCTGAGCGCATCTACCTTTCAGTGACGCAATGCCTCATTTATGAATTATTCTTTTTTTCTTCACTTATATTCCTATCCAGTCTATTAGTCCAATTCCTTTTCTTTTTATTGTGTTCCCCCTTTCCATTCATTCTTTGCCCTCCAAATTATTCTTAAACCTTATGATATAAACAGTTTTTGCACTCCGATTATTATATTTCCTGCTGAACGACAAAATATGCTCTATGAACTACACAGTCCGATGTCTGCAGGGGATCCTACTGTTGGCCCTGGTCGCCTGCACCGCCGCCTACAAGGCCGCATTCCCTGAGATCGGGGACATCTACCGCGGACTGGGCGGCCGCTACACCGGCAAGTACGGGGGCGAGGCACCTGCCGTGGGCTACGGCGCACCTCAGGGAGGCTATGTGGCTGCCGCGAGAGGTCCCATGGAAGGCTATGGGGGGTCTATGGGACAAGGCGCAGCAAAAGTTTCTGGAGGGGTCGTAGGAACCGGCTACAGAGGATCTGTGGGAGGAGGCTACAGGGGACCCGTGGGAAGTGGTTATGGAGGCGCCGTTGGTGGAAGCTACGGAGGTGGACGTGGAGTCTCCCGGACCTGGAGCCAGCGCTACAGCGAGAGGCTGCCAAAGGGAGGCCAATTCGGCAACCATGCCGACCGCCCTGGAAAATACACCTTCCCCAGGAAGAAGTGAGTATATGTATACGCTTCAATACCTTGTCAGTAATACGGTTAGAGCGAAACAAACCTTGTGAAAACAAATCACATTGGATAGACTGCAATTACAAACTCTATATAGAGTGGTTTAATACTACCTTTTCTATGTATAATATATATATAAGGCAAGTTTAGCCTTTAGCGAAAATTTGTAGAATGTTTTTTTTTTTCCTTTGTCGCAAAATTATTAATCTTAATTTATAAAGTATCCCCCTAAAACACCTTATTACGGACATGTGAAACCACTTTTAAATAGTTCCAAGTTATCTCCTTTGAAATGATGTCCTCAATAACGACCAAGGTCTCAAATCTTACTAACAACTACTAAAAGAGATTCCCGAAGATTAAGTGCCTTTAATAAATAATATTAAATATTCATCCCTATTTTACTATTAAAATAATTCCATAACGAAGCTCTCTTTATAAGAAAACTGGTCTATAACGAATCCTTTTATGAGAAAATATTATATATATCGAAACCTTTTAGGCACAGAGGCTATTTTATATCTCTCTCAAAGCTATTTACAAACAAAAACTCTCCATAACAACGTTTTATAAGGAAAAATGCACTCTTTATAAGGACATAAAACTTTATGCGCTGAAATGCTTTATAACTAGGCAATAGGAAAAACGAATAAATACTTGAATTTCTTCCATTTTTACCAATTGGAAAATCGGTATTTGTTACAACTTCTTGAGATAGAAGATAGGGGTTTATATAATTCCTGTTGTGATTATCATCCTACACTTCAGAAAACTCTAACATTTATTTATAAATACATCAGACTACTGCGTGTAATCTAATGTACTAAGGCAAACTATTTTGCGCTTCCTCTTTTAAGAATATTTTCAAATGTTTTCTCTTACTGCATTAAAAAAATACCTTGCGAGAAACTCAGGGGATTCACCATTGTATTATCTGTAGAGATATATTTCAACAGTCATGATAATTGTGTTTAAATTAAAGATACTTAGGCCAGTGAATCTTTTATAAAAATCATTTATTGGCCGAAGTATCTTTAATTTAAAGAACTATGAACGCCGGCCAGGCAACCTCTATCTTTGCGATAATTGTGTTTAAGGAAACTATGGCCATAATATTCTGTGTATCTGTAGAGATACATATTTAGAAATATAAACATTCAAAACGTTAATATGTTATCTCAATTATTTAAAAATATATAAAAAGTGTTTTAAAACATATATTAATAATTTTTAAATCCTAACAATTATATCGACAAGATTTTAATATACATATGTGATAACCGAGGGTCTCTCGCTGTGGTGTGGTAACCGAGAGGGGCAAACCTGTAGTAACCGAGAGGGACAGTCAAGGCGTGGAGAGTTTTCCAGTACCTCTCTGCACCTTGGAAGACCTTTAACAGTTCTCACAGAGTACAGGCAGTCGTGGTCGAGGCAGAGTGGAAAGCTTGGGAATGTCCACACAAAAAAACGAAGAGACACAGTTGTACTAGGAAAGTTCCGTGAACAGATAGGAGTCGAGCTAAGCAGCGAAAGATGGAGAGATAGAAGAGTTCTTTCTGGTCTACATGGTCGATGAGGAGGACCTTAGTGACAACCAACGAGGGCTCACGCTGATGGTGAAGTGACTATCTTTTCGGCTGGGGCGGAGGTCTTGTATATCTTTGCCGAGAGAGGAAGTATTGACTTTCAGCGGATGCAACAAGAGCGGGGTGCGGAAGCGATATTGTACACTCTGTCAATGACCTGATGGCAACGACCTGAGAGTTTCTTCTCTTTAGGCATCGTTGTTGGACTTCTATCTCAATCTCTTACTTTTAGCTCATTTCTTAATCTATTACAGAGTTTTATTTATTTATCCTTAGTTTGTACAAAGTACATTACATATGGTGATGTACTGACACGTGTCAATCATGCGTATAATTATTTATAGATGTGTTTTGATTATACAACATGAAAATCTTGCTATATTATATACAATATGAGGTTGTTGGTTTAAATTACCATATATATATTCTATCGATCAAAAAGGTTTCTTCAAAAGATCGCATACATTGTCTATGAATTTAATTTAAAATTCTTGTCAATATATATATATATGAAAAAATAGTACAAATGTAACATTGAACTGGGATAAGGTGCATAAATTAAGAAAAAGGCATCTCCTTATCGTGCAACTGAAAGTTGCTGATGGCTGGCGCCATCTATCGGAATAAATATCAACTATTCTCGTTGATTTTTAATTATTCCAGAATTGGCCAAATACCCATTCTTGATTAATCAAGAAAAGCTAACCACGGACGCGTTTCGGGCTGTTGGCCCTCATCAGCGTGGTGCAAGCTGTACCTCAACGACAAAAAAAAAAAAAAAAAAATTGGTCATTAAGGCATCCTGAAAAATCATGAAACGGGTAGTTAAGGCCAGAATTGCGTGAGGACGCTACACAATGTGAAAAAATAGTACAAATGTAACATTGTACTGGGATAAGGTGCATAAATTAAGAAAAAGGCATCTCCTTATCGTGCAACAGAAAGTTGCTGATGGCTGGCGCCATCTATCGGAATAAATATCAACTATTCTCGTTGATTTTTAATTATTCCAGAATTGGCCAAATACCCATTCTTGATTAATCAAGAAAAGCTAACCACGGACGCGTTTCGGGCTGTTGGCCCTCATCAGCGTGGTGCAAGCTGTACCTCAACGACAAAAAAAAAAAAAAATTGGTCATTAAGGCATCCTGAAAAATCATGGCGCCAGCCAACTTTCAGTTGCACGATAAGGAGATGCCTTTTTCTTAATTTATGCACCTTATCCCAGTACAATGTTACATTTGTACTATTTTTTCACATTGTGTAGCGTCCTCACGCAATTCTGGCCTTAACTACCCGTTTCATGATTTTTCAGGATGCCTTAATGACCAATTTTTTTTTTTTTTTTTTTTTTTTTTTTTTGTCGTTGAGGTACAGCTTGCACCACGCTGATGAGGGCCAACAGCCCGAAACGCGTCCGTGGTTAGCTTTTCTTGATTAATCAAGAATGGGTATTTGGCCAATTCTGGAATAATTAAAAATCAACGAGAATAGTTGATATTTATTCCGATAGATGGCGCCAGCCATCAGCAACTTTCAGTTGCACGATAAGGAGATGCCTTTTTCTTAATTTATGCACCTTATCCCAGTACAATGTTACATTTGTACTATTTTTTCACATTGTGTAGCGTCCTCACGCAATTCTGGCCTTAACTACCCGTTTCATGATTTTTCAGGATGCCTTAATGACCAATTTTTTTTTTTTTTTTTTTTTTGTCGTTGAGGTACAGCTTGCACCACGCTGATGAGGGCCAACAGCCCGAAACGCGTCCGTGGTTAGCTTTTCTTGATTAATCAAGAATGGGTATTTGGCCAATTCTGGAATAATTAAAAATCAACGAGAATAGTTGATATTTATTCCGATAGATGGCGCCAGCCATCAGCAACTTTCAGTTGCACGATAAGGAGATGCCTTTTTCTTAATATATATATATATATATTAAGAACGAAATACTTGATGAGGAAAGAGTTTCTTTATTACACAAAATTAGTTCACAAGCTTTCGGGCACAATCACCCTTCTACTGGTGTAAAACGAGACAAAATTATTAGTGGCATTCAGCTATATACATATATACAAAAAGTAAGAAAATAAGACAGATATGTAAAATTGTGCCAGAGAAAATAAACATAATATTGGAGGATCATTCATAAAATTAAGCAAAGCAAGTAAATAAACGTATAATACATTCAATACTTGGCTATTACAGAAACTAAGTATGAACAACGACTGTTAAACGAAATAAAACAAAATAAAATAGAAATAAAATAAAATAAAATAAACCAAAATTGCCATTGACGTGTAAAAGTATAAGTAAGTTAATGAAAACTAGATCTTTCAGGTAGGAGGTTCCAGTACTAAATTATCATATATTTCAGGAAGGTCTATTGCTCTATTGATGCTTTTAAATTTTTTGGTGAGTATAGCTTCCAGGACCAATCGCTGGTGTTTGTTCTTAATCTCATGATAATGGGCCGAGGGGTTATAGATATTGAATGTGTGGCCTGTGTCCCGTATGTGTTGGTAAACTAGAGAGCGGGGATCTTTCCTTTTTACCGATCTATCATGCTCCACCATTCTGGTCTTCACCATTCTCCCAGTCTCTCCGACATACTTGGCATCACACTGCTCACATGATATGGAGTAAATGGCATTGTGATAATTAAGGGAATCAATGGTTACACTACTTCTTGCTATTGTCTGTTTTAGTTTGGTTGCCAGACTGAGTGTGTTGGAGAAATATGAGTTTACCCCCATATCTATTCAGAATTCGTGCTATGGCCGCCGATTTGTAAGAGTATGGAATAAAACAGGTGGACCGGTATTGAGCAGTATTTCTTATTCCTGAGAAAACATAAAAATGTTTGCAAACAAAGGATGTCGGATAGCCTGCAGAGTTGAGATTCTTGATTATGTTCTGTTTCTCTATTGCCTGGAAAGATGGAAGGGAACAATGGGTGTGTATACGCTTAGATAAAGTTTTTATAATACTGATTTTTTGGGAATTGGGACAACAGGAAGTGTAATGCGTGTAGTTGGGGAGGAAATCTTTTTTGTAATATACGGTAGTGTGGTAAGAGTTTGGAGTTTGAATTATTAGAACATCAAGGAATGGTATTACACCCCCTTGAGCTATTTCTATGGTAAACGACATATCCTCATTGTAACTGTTAAGGGATGCTAATATAGTTTCGTATGAACTCTGATCACAGACACAAAAGATATCATCTACATATCTGCGCCATAACACGATATCTGTTCTATGTTTTTCATTGATTGATTTGTCAACCATGATCATCACCAATTCTGCTGCAACTGTTGAAAACGAACTCCCCATTGGGGAACCCCGTATCTGTCTGTATGCTTGCGACTCAAATTTAAATACACTCATATTTAGACAAATATCTGCCAGGCATACTATTGTTTGTATGGTGGATGCATCGGTCTGTATTTCTGTCAGGAAGGCAACTATGCTTTCTCTAATAACTGAGTGGGGTAAGCTTAAAAACAATGAAACTACATCATAAGAGCACATTATGGTGTTTGGACCAGGGGAAATTTTCCATAACTCCTCAATGAAATTAGGTGTGTTGTGTACCGTGAATTTATGATTATATTGTTTTAGTAACGGGGAGAAAAAATTAGATAAATACCTGGCTAATGGGGCTGACGGTGATCTGTGACAGGCTACGATAGGGCGCAGTGGGACATTAGGTTTGTGTATCTTAGGTAATCCATATATGTAGGCGTCTGTGGTAAGGCGTGATGTGAATAATTTGAATTCTTCTGAGTTAATCTGGGAGAGTCTTTTTTGTTCTAATAGAGCTTTCCTGAAATCCTGATAGGTGCGAAGCTTGGCATCCTCATCTATGGGAATAAAAGTAGATTCATCTGTAAGGACGTCCATCATTTTGGATCTATACGTTGAGATATCCATAACGACTGTCTGTGATCCTTTATCAGAGTTGCAGATTATGATGTCACTCCGATCTTTCAACCTTTTCATAATGGTTCTCTCCATGCGGGCCTGAGGATTTTGGGTTGTGGGATTCATGAGTACGGATGAGATACGGCTTCTAATATCATTTTTCGCCTGGTGACTAAGGTCCTTAATAGAAGCCTCTACACCGCTGATGATCCTAGGGACATCAGGTTTGGCTTCATTGCGATAATTCAAGCCCTTAGATAGCAAGGAGATCTCTGCTTCTGAAAGTTCAGTACTGGAGAGGTTCAAGACTCGACGGTGGTCTTCCGCAGTAGCCTGGTATGGAAAACCATACTTTTTCGACCAAATCTATCTTATTTTCTTACTTTTTGTATATATGTATATAGCTGAATGCCACTAATAATTTTGTCTCGTTTTACACCAGTAGAAGGGTGATTGTGCCCGAAAGCTTGTGAACTAATTTTGTGTAATAAAGAAACTCTTTCCTCATCAAGTATTTCGTTCTTAAAGTTTAGTGAAGGAATTATTATTTCAATATATATATATATATGGAAGCAACGGTCGCCTCTCCCGTCAAAATAAACGTCAGAATCTGACGCCATGTATTTTGACGGAAGAGGCGACCATTGCTTCAATGGATTAATTTCCTCCCGGCAAATTTTCCATCTATGTTTTGCCAATAGATTTGGCCCAGCCACATTGCCAGCAAAACACCTCTTTGGTAGATTGTGAGGATTCCATTAGATCCCGTGTGGGTTTCATGGAATAAAGTCCGCCCTAGACTGACGAGGGCCTATTAGCCCGAAACCATGGTCTCTAGGTGGACGCTTATCAGTTTGCCAAAGTTGGTGTTGTGGCTTTGTCACCGAACCGATGCCGCTAGTTGCGGCGACGGTCAATAGATGGCGTCAGATTCTGGCGTTTATTTTGACGGGAGAGGCGACCATTGCTTCCATGGATTAATTTCCTCCCGGCAAATTTTTTATCTATATATATATATATATATATATATATATATATATAATAATAAATAGTTATTTAATTTTATAGTCCATTTTTGTATTAAGATTATCTTCACTATTATGATCATTTAAATTTAAATTATAAAATTTGTAAAATGTTATTAATTTGTAGATAGAGAGAGAAAAAAAAAAATCCTTTACTTCTACTACATCCTCAAGTTAATTATATAAAGTTAATGATATAAGTTATCATTATTATCAGTTTGCTCCTTAAGTTTTAAAATTAGAATCACTGTTATAATTTTGTTATATAGTTTCTACACTATATATATATATATATATATATATATGTAATATTTTTGAAAATAGAGCAATACATAAATAAATCTTTAATTAAAAAGGTTTATATTGGATCAAAAAATCATTTATTTTATTAATATTTCAGTTGGCTGAACGCCAACTTTTATCAAGGTGCTATAATATCATGTTATAACATATATGTTATGACACCTTGATAAAGGTTGGCGTTCAGCCAGCTGAAATATTGTTAAAGTAAATGATTTTTGATACAATATATGCCTTTTTAATTAAATATGTGATATTGTTGCAAATGATCCTGCCGACGTATGGATAAACTGGCAGTCGTGTATGTGAGGCGAGTGTTGATGTTATTCCCACACGCGGACAACAAGAAGCAGAGGCAGGGCTAGAAGTTAGCACCGAGAGTGATCGGGGACAGCCCAGGGGACAGAGGTAGAGGTCATGACACAAACTTGGATTCCTATCACCGAGGCATGGAGAGAGAGACCTAGAGAGATAGACGCGGTCTGTCAATCGACACACTCTCGTACCATCTGCTGCTGAACCCCTGCTAAAAAACTGTCCTGTTTACAGGGGTCTTCTATATAAATCTCTGGAGGGCTCCCCCCCCCCCTCCCCATCTGGACTGGGCGTTAGCTTTTTCCTCCCCTTTGATACGCAGCTGTCCCAAGCTGATCACTCCTTTTGGCTTTTTATTTTGACGTCACCATTTTTAGTTTAAATACAAATAAGGGTGTACAGGTTGTATTAATAAAGATATAGCATATATACAAGATATGGGGGTGGTAGAAAATAGAAGCAGTGCTCACTTCAATAGAAGGGTAATCTTATAAAGTATCGGCTCTAATTAATTGGAAGATATGTGACATATACTAAAAGTGTCATTATTATACAGTTTAAAATATACGATATATATATATTCTATATATGAACATATATATATATTCTTTCGATCAAAAATGTTTTCTTCAAAAGATCGCATACATTGTCTATGAATGTTATTTAAAATTCCTATCAAAAGAGGTATATATTTGTTTAAAAACAAAAAGACATATCCTGACCGCTTTCTTGAGCATTTTAGACGGCAGAGCGCAATCTATTGAAACGTGTTCGTGGTTAATTTTTCTTGATTTATCAAGAAATTGAGTTGGCCAAATATAATCAAACAAGCTAAATCAACGTTTAGTTCATTTTGTTCCACTAGAGCCATCTAAAATGCTCATGTGAGCGGTCAGGATATTCCTTTTTTTTAATATCAACACTCGGTCTTTTTTTTTTTTTTTTCACACACATATTTTTTGAAATTTGTAAACCAAATTATAAAATGTTCATCGCGCTGCTTATATATTTTTATTTTACGTTAGTTGTGTTCGAGATATTTAAAAATATCGAGTCATTATAGATGGTTTGTCACCAAGTGGTGTGTGTGTTCCAGCTAAATTTCCCCAGATGACCAGAGCCATCCTTCAGAGCCGCTGTAATGTAATATGAGAACTGCCAATAAAATATCTGTGCTACTATAATTGTGGATTGTGGTTCCATCTTCAGACCCTGTCTATATACAAAGAGGTTCTCCCTATATCCTTAAACAGTTGACCCTCTATCCTTGAGTTTATATCCCAACTATCCGAATTGCCTTGGTTCTTCTCGTTTACTTACCAAATCTTGTCGAAGCACAAGTCAATTACGCGCCATCTTTATACATGAAACTCTAAAACACAACTTTTTTTATAAAAAAAAATTATTATCGTTCTTACTGAAATGTTAAAATATTGGGAGGGCCTGGATCATTAGCGGTTAGCCCTCACACTTTATCCTCAAAGTTATTTCCTTAAGTTTAATTTATGCCGAACCGGTATTGTATGATTGTGGAAGAGTATTGATGAATGAAAATATTTATGGTAAATAATTTACCTTTGGTTATCCTACTCCTCAAAGTTCGTCCTCAACGTTTATGTTCATTTATAGTTTGCTTCGATACCATAACCAAGATTTCCCTCTATAGTGCTGGATATAATCAGGATCGTCTAATATACAGCAATAGAGCACAAAAAGCGTTATAGTGGATTAAATGGGCGAAACTGATGGGAGGGTTCACCACTAATGAACCCATCCAAATATTTGTAGTACGAGGCTTGCGGTATTCAAAAAGAAAATTTCGTGTTCAAAAAAATGGTTTCATTTCGGAAATATAGTTCCATCAAATGCTATATATTAAATTATTATAATAATACGATGAGAATAACCGTGAAGACGAGAAGTTTCTTATTCCTCTCGTTTCTTTGAAGTTATTCAAAATATATTTTTATTATTTTATATTGCTCTCTTATTATATTAGTATACTAGCGGATGTGTACTCGGCTTCGCCCGGGTTTTATCGAAGTGAAAGTTTGCCTAACGAATATTGTTAATAATAATATTCCGGAACACACACAGAGAATATTATGATAATAATGATAATAATATTCGTTACATTATATTATTAAACTAGCGGATGTACCCGGCTTCGCCCAAGGTTTTACCCGAGTAAAGGTTTGTCTAACGAACATTTGTTAAAACAATTCTCTATAAACTTAAAAAAAAAAGATATATTTTGATAATTTGAAACTCGTGAATTTGAATCTCTCGATAAAGTGAACATTTTTTCCCGGTCCCTGTGTGCCGTGTCATCCTGAATTTTGTCTTTCTTAATTTTCTACATTACAAAATCATCATTTTATCTAGTGAACATTTTTTCCCGGTCCCTTGAAAAATACTCGATAAGTTGAATAAAATCAATATTAATTGGTTCCCTCGGTAATTGGAAGTTAAAGGAATAGTATCTTTGCCTTGGAATTGTATCATTATTCTTGTCTCAAATAAATTGCTGTGTCATCCTGAATTTTGTCTTTCCTAATTTTCTACATTACAAAATCATCGTTTTATCTAGTGAACATTTTTTCCCGGTCAAATATTTGCCGTGTCATCCTTAGATAATCTTACTTTTGATAAATAATATTTAAGATAACAAACTTAGTGATAAGAAAACTTGTTATCATCGTCACAATGGGGGCGCTGCTTGTGAGTTAAATCTACAAATCTGCAAATAACTCTAAGGATATTCAAGATATTCATGAAATTATTTTTCCAAAACCTTCCCGGTGATATACCTAATAATATCCCAAAATTCTACGGCGAATGGATGTATGGTTTTTGAATCTATAGAGTACAGACAGACAGACAGACATTCAATTTTATATATATAGATTAAATTTAATTGTCATCTATCGTTAAAATTTACACAAATAAATTTACTGGCAATGCGTTTCTTTTAAATATCATCAAAAATAATTATCCCTACAGACCTTACTGCAATGATATGAGTTATTGAATGAGAGGGCTTGGCTCATCAGTATTCAACCCTCTCAGCGGTTTCGCCAAATTAATCTCTAGACCGCTCTACTATTGTATTGGATTGGTTTGGAAAATACCCTGTATTTTCTATGGGAGGCAGCAGGGGTATTTAGTGAACTATGGACATAAGCTTATAGTCTGTAGAGATAATTATTTTTGATGATATTTAAAAGAAACGCATTGCCAGTAAATTTACATTATATATTTACATAATATATAAAGTATATTTTTCGAGCAAACAAATCCACTCTCTCTACTGAATAGATTTTAAAAAAGATATAAATAAATAAAAATATCTAGAGATATACTACATGATCTTAGCCAAAAGGCCGAAATACGATATTTTATATATATAGATGACCTGGCTTCGCTGGTAGAATTTTGTTCCTGCCTACTAAAAATTATTTTCTGGCTTCGCCCGTAGTCTGCTTTAGTGAATATCCCCAAAAAGAATTTTGTTTATGTCAATCAAGCATGATACAGCAATATTGTCATCATCATTTCTGCCTAAAAAATATTGTTGCTCAGTACTTGGTTAATTATAATTTTTCTTGGTCAAAAGTGCGACAAAAACACTTCCAGATTTAACTCTCTGTCCTGTTCAAATTTCAGCGAGATCAATTACATATTGAGGGCGTGCATAGCCGACAAACATATATATATATTTTTTGAAGATTGAGCAAACCATAATTAAAATTATATTTAAAAAAGATGCATATATTGGATTTATAATGATTTTATTGTTCAATATTTCGAGGGGCAACTCGCCACTCTTTATCGAGGATGTTTGTGTCTTTCACTAAAAAATGCGCGCGCGCGTACACCACTCTCGTTCTACAAGGCCAATGAAAGAATTGTATTTTTGACTTAAATATTACATTCAGTATCTATACAGCTAACAATTATATATAATATTACAGATCAATACCATTATTATTATTTTGTCTACACATTGTTCTTGAAATAGAGAGATTTATATACAACAGTGTAACCGTAAATAATTGTGTGCATACATATTAATTCTAAATTAATGATAAAATTTTGAAAGAAAAATAAATGAGTAAATTAAAAGTATATGCATAGTTATTTACAAACAATTAGGATAGGAATTCTTTATCAATTTCAGGAAAATCAATTTTTCTGTTTATACTTTGTTTATCTTCGGCAGAAGCCCAACTTTCTAAAAACAGTCTACAATGCTTTTCTGTATTATATTTGTATATAATTGATGCTTTTTTGATATCTGGTATATGGCTATTATTTAGGGAGCGGTCAACTAGGAGGGATAATGGTTTGTAGTTTTTTTAAAGCTGCTTTATGTTGATTAATAAGATATTTAAGTGATTTACCTGTTTCTCCAATGTATGTAGCATGACATGTTTGGCAGGGAATTTTGTAAATTACATTGGTTGTATTTACTTGGTTTGAAATATTTTTTGTATCTGAGTGGCGTAAGATTTGTCGTAAATTGTGTGCAGATTGGTATGTTGTAATTATATTATATCTCTTTAAAATTCGGGAAATTCTCTCTGAGCCGTAGTTATATGGAATAGAACAATATCTTTTTTGAGACTGATCACGACTATTATTTGAAGGTATAATAGTTCTTTGTTTATGAAAATGTTTTTCAATAAATGTTTTAGGATAATTATTATTTATCAATTATTTGTAAATTCTATTTCTTTCTTCTGTTGCACTATTTCTATTTGAGTAATGTGATTCTATTATTTTGGTAAGAGATTTCACTACGGCGATTTTATTATGATAGGGCCAAAGGAATATATATATGTTCCCGGCTTCGTCCGGTTTTCACACCCAAGTAAAAGTTTGCCTAACGAACATTTGTTAAAACGATTCTAGCAAACATCCAATCCCTACTGAATCTATACTCTCGTTAATTTGCAATTTTTTTCGGTCCCTTGAAAAATACTTGATAAGTTGAATAAAATAAATATTAATTGGTCCACTCGGTAATTTGAAGTTGAAGGAATAGTTTCTTGCCACAAACGAACATTTGTAAATAACTGTATTTAGCTAATGTACCCGGCTTCGCCCGGTTTTTACCCGAGTAAAAGTTTCCCTAACGAAAATTTGTTAAAACGATTCTAGAAAACATCCAATCCACCTATATATAGATTTATAAACGTATATAAATATTGTTATATGCGTTTAAATATATTTTTGAGACACATAATTTTTGGACAACATTTATTAAATTTTAAATAAGATATTTTCTTCAGATATATATTAATATTGAAATGCTAAGTTTTTTTTTTACAACGTCATTGGAATATTATATTACTAAATCCTCTAATTAAATATGAAATTTATTTTACTTGGAACACATTTTAGCATTTTTACAATTTATAAATGTAATTTCACCAGATGCCGTGAGAGCCGGTGCTTGCGAGTTAAAGTAGAAAATTTGCAAATAAAATATTGCAACGAATATTTATGTAAAATCAAATTCAATCCAGAAACCTGAGATTTATTATGGCAAATAATGAAAAATTCGAAATTGATTTTAGTTACAATTTATTTGCTAGATGGCGTTCTACCAGAATCAGAGATTCAGCGGCCAAATTGTTTGATAAATTGAAAAATATAACTGATCGACACGTATTTTTTATTTTGAATACCTGGAAAGAACCCTTATAATATCAAATGATAAATTAATAAAACACCATTTCGCCAAAATTAGAAGAATTGGTTGACGATTTTTAAATACAATCTGAGATATGTAAAATAGGTATATGCACATTAAAACGTGTAGCAGAAAATATCTATATTTTAGATTGGATGTTTGAAAAACACTACTGATATCAATACACGATTTTTTGAAATGTTAATATAGTACCAAAAATTATTATGGCACTACTAATAGTATTTCTCGCTATAAGGAATGTGTAGTTTCTTGACTAATTGGCGACCCTTGACTATTTAACTGGACATTTGTCATGATCCAACAAATGAAATATAGAGGGGAGTGGCAAAATATATTTGTCGTACTTTATTCCAAATATCCTATGGGCTTGTCAAATGTTATCATTGTTTATTATACTGTACACAATTTTAAAAATGGATCCCCTCAAATAAAAATCATTTTTAAATCCACCTTTTGCGTTGAAAAACGTGGTAGTAAAATCATTTTGTATTATTTTTTTGCGCAAAATTTCTAAAGTTGGAGGGGTACAGAGAATATTCCTTATGCTATTTATTCTAATGAGCGAAAAGCGATAAACTAAACATAAGGGGGAAAATTGTGTGTACCAGTGTTATTCGAAAAGTTATAACACTTTGGCCTGCACGATATAATCTAAGATGTGAGCAAATGACAAACAAAAAAATTACTGTTCACAAAAAATAAAGATTCATGATGTGATTTTTCATTCCCATAACCCAACACAAAGAGCTGTAAAATATTAGTAGATAGTATAATACATGGCAGCTTATATAACACATGAGGTAACTGCCTTCTCTCTTATATTAGGTCACAATGTGGCGCCCTACATTCTCAAACACCGCCTGCAGACGATAGATGACAGAATGGACAGCATTAAATAATATTTCTGTTGAAATTTATAAAACGGTGCCATCTGATAGGAGCCTTCAACATGGTCAATGTGGTAGGCCGGCATCGATAAACACGCGACTTAATGTACCCCCATAACCGAAATTGTAAGGCGTCAAGTCTGGTGATCTTGGAGGCCACTGGTATATAAAGTGGCGACTTATCCCACGATTTTCACCGAACGTATCCTTCAGCAATTGTTTGGCACCGCGGGAGATATGAGGAGGTCATCAATCTTGCATGAATATTATTTCGCTTAGTGCTTGTCTGTCCTGCAATATGGGAATACCCTTTTCTCTCAAAAGTTGAACATTACGTTCACCAGTTACAAAAAGGTTTTAAACGTTCTTCTATTGATTTTTTCAAAGAAAAATGGCCAAATTAAAAAAGAAGAAGTGAACCTACACAAAACTATAACTCTGGGCTGATGAAGTGGCATTTCTGTAAAAATCCTAAGGTTTTCTGTTGCCCAAATGCGGCTGTTTTAAATGTTAAATTCTCCGTTCAGAGAAAAGTTAGTATCATCTGTCCACAGAACATTCGACAGCCAGTTTTAATCAATATCAATTTGCCGGAAAATCCATGCAGCGAATTCTTGACGCTTCTCAAAATCGCTGACTTTCAACTCCTGGAAACTTTAAATTTTGTATGGGTATTTTTTAAGAAAAATTATAAATGCGTGTTCTCTCCAAACTGTTCCATACGAAATCCCCGTTTGTCGAGAAACGTCTCGAGCACTTACTTCTCCATACGTGGATAACGTTTCAATAGCTTCAACATTCTGCAAAACGGTAACAGCCACTAACTTGCATGTCGATTGTCTTCCACTCCGAAGTTTTGCTTCCAGAGATCCAGTTTCCTCGAAATTTTTTATCATTCGCCTTAGAGAGTAGCAACTCATGGGTCCTTTACCGCTTCGAATACCTTTAAAGGAACGAAACGCTCGTAATGCTTCAGTGGCAGATTCTGAATCGCAATAATAAAAAATTCACCAAGAGTGCTTTACCCTGTAGTGACGGCATTCCAGGGGGGGGAGTAGTCCGACTACACCTTCTTGCGGTCCCCCCTGGACCCTTGTAATATTTGAACAAATTCTGGTTCGTTTCCAAGGTGACTAACGTGGCAACGGCACTAATTTTCCAATGAAGAGCAAAACCTATATCTCCAGTAATGCTACCGCGTCCGGGGTAACCGCCGCGTCAGGAGCTGCAGTCCGGGCTCTTGATGAGAAATCTACTACGAGGACACAATTCAATCTACTACATCTCAATATAAATGGCACTCAGAGGAAAACTGAAGAGCTGACTTGTCTCCTCCGTGACATCAATGTGCATATTGCTTGTCTTCAGCAGACAAAATTGAATCAGAATCTGATATTCAATATTCAAAGGTTATATAACACTACGAAAGGACAGAGGGGAAAATTTGGAGGAGGATTTACCGTTTTGATTAAAACTTTAGAAATCAAATTTAAGGAAATCGCCTATAATCAGAGTAAGCCTACAGAAAGCACGACAAAAGCTCAGGCAATATAAATATATATCCCAGATAAAACAATATCAATTAAGAAGGTTCAGAAGATGAGTTTCTTTAATTGTAAAAATGCTACAAGCTTTCGGGCAAAAGCCCTTCGACAGGCAAAATATAACTATACCAATTAAAGAAACTCATCTTCTGAACCTTCTTAATTGATATACCTTACTAGAAGAGTCTTTACCTTTAAAGCAATATCAATCAAAAATGTTTACCACCCCGATAATATCAGCATCAATCCAGGCTTGATGAAGACATTAAGTGAAGCGTCTTCGGATATCACAATCATACTCGGTAATTTTAACGCCAAAAGTCCAACTTGGGGATCATCTTTCCAGGACAACAAAGGTCAGCAGGTTGAGGACATGCTAACCGACCTCGAACTTACACCGTTAAATAACAAAAAGGACACCTATCTTTTCAAGTCCACAGGCACAGAATACGCAATAGACATCACAGCGATTAATTACAACATCGCACCCACAACACAATGAAAAATCCTGAAAAGTGCAATTAGTGACCACAGTCCAATTTTAACAACCCTAAACTTTAAAATTGAGAATGTCCAACAGAATAAAAAAAACACTGGAAAAAATTCACAGAAGAGCTTGAAGAGCTGTGCAATGAAGAATTAAATCACAGAACGATTGACCAAAACTTGGAAAAATTATCTTCAAACATATCCAAAGCTGCAAAAGCATCGATACCTAGAAGTAGACGTAAAGACCCGTGTATACCTTACTGGAAGGACCACAACATCGAGGAAATGAATGCAGAGAGAGATAATATCAATGAACTTCTTAAAACAAATAAAACAAAAGAAAACATAAAGGAACTCATTGAAATTAGTCACAAAATAGAACAAGAAATTTGGATATTCAAACAAGAAAAATGTGCAGAATTCTGCGAAAAAATGGATCCAAGAAAGGAGAGACATCACTGGAATATAATTAGAGTGTTAGAAAACAATCAAAACCAACACCAATCCTCTAATACTCTAACCGATATGAATAGAACAGCGAGAACGAACAAACAGATGGCTGACATAATTGCTGAATATCTTTCAAGCACTTCCAGACTCAGCTATACGAATGAAGAAAGGACTCTGAAAATAAAATAAACAAGTTATTTAAACAAGAAAGAAATTACCATCAACAAGATATTTTTTTCGAGAGACTTCACACTGAATGAGCTAAACTCATCAATAGAAAAGTTAGATTCAAGAGGTCACCAAGAGATGATCTAATCTTTGGTCAATTGATTAAACACTTTGGAGATAAAGTTAAAAATCAACTCCTAAGAATGCTGAACATTTCACGACAAACTGGTAAACTACCAAAGAATTGAAAGATATCAATTATAGTGCCAATACTGACACCAAACAAAGATGTCAAGGAATGCAAGAACTATCGGGCAATTGCTCTCACCAGCATACTTTGTAAAATAACAGAACGAATTATCCACTCTAGGCTCATAGTCTGGCTCACTAACAATAATAGAAAAAACCTCTACCAAACTACCTATAGACCCGGCACTGTAAAACTGATCAACTGTTCTACTTCTGCCAATCAATAATAGATTCTTTCCACGAAAAACCGCTAAAGAAGACAACGGTGGTATGACCTCAGCTTTTGATCGAGGGTAGAGGGAGAAATTATTTGAAAGGCTGCACAACATCGGAGTATGAGGGAAAACCTAAATCTGGATTGCACACTTCTTAAGGGGGTCAATTGAGCATTTTCCAAGGACCGAAGAACATGGGCTGGTGTACGTCAGGGATCTGTGCTCAGTCCTCTACTCTTCTCGCTATATATTAACTGTTGTGTATGTAAATAGATGAAGATTATTTGCATGCTTTAAAGCCTCATTAAGTAAAAATATATGTGTATATAAATTGGACATTTGTTGTTGGCCAAACGAGAAGATTAAGAGCTAAATAAAGAGTCATGGTCAAGTTTGAGCTGTTGTACGTCTAATTACGACACAACAAAAGTGGCGTCGAGGATGCGGGATCTAGAGAGCCAATAAAAAGCTGAGGAAAACGGCGTCTACGCAAGTATAACTACTACATCTTTGAAACTATCTGGATCAAGAAAAAAAAAAAAGGTAAGAAAGATCAGCATGACAAGTTCAACGTTAATAGTACCTTTTAGATGCTATAGCCCAGTGGAGAATACCTTCGATCTTTTTGTGCAAAAATTTGAGGCTTCTTTTATGGAAAATGATATGAAGGAGGAGAGTAAAGTGCCGATTTTTACCTCGCTACTAGATTCTAAAACTTTGAAGCTGGGAAACGACATTTTCCTCCCAGCCTAATGAAAGATCAACGCTATGATACCATCATTCCAATAATTAAGCTGCATTTGGATCCAAATAAGAAAGTGATTCCCCAGCTATGCAGATTTTTGAAGAGAATTCAACAGGAAGGAGAATCAATTTCGGAATATCTTAGAGAATTGAAACATTAGCAATAAATTGTAATTTCGGCAATATGCTGGGAACCATGTTGCGAGACCGTTTTGTGGCTGGGATCAAGTCGGAAAGCCTGCAAAAGAAGCTACTACAAGAGGACGACGATGTCACCCTGGATAAAGTTTTTGAAGTGGCGATCTCGTTCGAACTGGCGGAGATAAATACAAGAGAATTACAAAATAAATAAGTGGCCAAGATATCCCCTGTGAATGGAAAGGATAAAAAGGGTGAGTACAATAATAGTATGGCGCAGCATAGGCCTTTCAGGCAAAAAGGAGAAATAATGTGTTATAGATGTGGTGAAAGACATTCACACGTGGCCTCTGTTTGCCCTCATAGAACAAAGACTTGTTTTAAAATGTAAAAAACTGGGTCATTTAAGTAGGGTCTGCAAAGCTAGTAAAAATATGTGGGGATGTAAATTTGTACAAGAGGACTCTATATATTCTGAACAGGGCTAAACTGATGCCACAATAAATTTAACAGTAGATGATTATTCTTTGTGCTTTACAATAAATACAGGAAGTCCAGTTACGTTAATACCTAAAGATCTTTATTGTAATTATTGGCATGGTAAAATTATTTCCAACAAATTTAAGATTAAAATATTTTTGTGGTGAATCAATAGAGATTATAGGTTAAAGAAATGTTTTTGTAAAAGAAGCCAACCAATATTTACGACTAATAGTTGTAAATGGAAAAATCCAGGTAATTTTATTAGGAAGAGAATTACTTAAACAGTTAAAACTTGATTATTCTAGATTGTCTAGTATTGGATATTTAAATAATGAATCAAATAGAAATAGTTTGATGGTTAGGTATGCAGATTTGTTTAACAAAGATTTGGGCTGTCTAAAGGATGTAAGAATAAATTTTAATTTAAAAAAGGGTGGGACTCCTGTGTTTTGTAAGGCCAGAAGTTTATCTCTCTCACTAAAGAACAAAGTAGAGAATGAAATTGATCGTTTAGTGAATTCTGGCATTTTAGAACCTATAGTTCATGCATTTTGGGCCGCCACAAAAGTACCGGTATTAAAAAGGATGATAGTGTAAGGATATGTGGTGATTTTAGATGTGCAGCTAATAAGGCAATTGAATTAGATAGGTATCCCCTTCCATCGATCGATGACATGTTTTCAAAATTAAATACAAGCACCGTACTTTCGACTCTAGACCTATCACAGGCTTACAAGTAATGATAGTGGAAGAAGACAAAGCTGTTGTTAATATAAACACAACAAAGGGGTTGTTTTCTTATAAAATATTACCATATGGCGTAGCGGTAGCACCAAATAAATTTCAGAGGATCATGGAAGGTCTATTTGCTGATTTACTAGGTGTGGCCTGCTACATAGATGATATCTTGGTTGCAGGAAAATACTTTAAAGATCATGAACAAAAGTTGGATCTAGTGTTTAGAAAATTGCTAGAAAAGGTTAAACAGATATAAATGTAAATTTAAAAGGGATTCGGTGGAATATTTAGGGTTTAAAATTGATAAATATGGACTGCTTCCCTTAGAAAATAAAATTAAAGCAGTGATAGAGGCGCCTGAACCTAAAAATTGTTTCGCAATTGAGATCTTTCATAGGACTCTTAATTTATTATTCTAGATTCATAAAGAATATAGCAAACATTTTAGTGCCATTCTATCAACTTTTGAAGAAAAATTGTAGATAGAATTGGACGAAATAACATCGAATGTTATTCAAAAATGTAAATCATTATTAACTGATAAGTCTGTTTTGTCACACATTACGATGCAAACAAAGAATTGGTTCTGGCTTGTGAAGCATCAAGCTATGGACTAGGCGTAATTCTTAGTCATAGAAATGATCGAAATGAAGAATGCCCTATAGCTTTTGCTTCTAGAACATTATCTGAAGCGGAAAAACGGTTCTCTCAACTATAAAAGGAAGCGTTGAGCATAACTTATGGCGTTGAGAAATTGTGGGGATGTAAATTTGTACAAGAGAACTCTATATATTCTGTACAGGGCGAAACTGATGCCACAATGCCAGCGTTGAGCATAATTTATGGCGTTGAGAAATTCAGACATTACTTGCTGGGACGAAAATTTGTATTGCATGTAAACATGTAAAATGCATATATTTTCACCTCAGAAACCAATTTCCATATGTGCAGCATCCAGAATTAAAAGATGGTCCTTAATATTATCTGCATTTAATTATACTGTGGAATTTCGAAAAACTAGTGATAATTCCAATATTGACGCATTGTCACGACTTTCTTTAGAATCGAGTGTCAGGGAGTCTCTTGATGAAGACCAGGTACTTCTCAGGAAGTTGAATGAGGTACCGTTCTCTTTTAGGGAGGTGGCATATGAGACGTCCCGAGATAAAATACTATATATAGTATTAAGGAATGTTAGAGAAGGCAACTGAAAATTCACAAGAGTACCGAGGGAAGAGGAATTAAGTTTGGAGTTTGGTTGTCTTCAATGGCGTGAAAGAGTGGTAATTCCCCAAAAATTAATATCTTTAATTTTAAATGACTTGCATGAAATGCAAATGGAAATTGTTAAAATGATTATGATTGCCAGACGGTATTTTCTAATGGCCAGGCATAAACAGTAACATCGAGGAGTTAACTAGAGAATGTAGAGTATGCCAAGAATCGGCAAGCATACCTCCGGCTACCATCTCGGAATGGACTTGGCCCGAAAAACCGTGGCATCGACTTCATCTTGATCTAGCGGGTCCGTTCATGGGAAGAATGTTTTTGGTTCTCGTTGACACATACTCAAAGTGGATAGAAATGTTTCTCCTCAAAGGTATTACCAGCAAAACGATTATAAGTCATCTTATAGAAAATTTCGCCAGATTTAGATCGCCCGAATTTTTGGTTACAGATAAAGGAAGGCAGTTTGTCTCCAGTGAATTCAAGCAATTTACCAAAATGAATGGTATACGGCACACTAAGACCAGTCCGTATAATCCTATTACAAATGGTTTGGCTGAGAAATATGTAAGAGAGTTTAAAAACTCTTTGAGAAAGAATAATGGGAAGGATGATTTTGAGACGAATTTACAAAGATTCTTATTTGCTCATAGAGCATTCCCCCAAACTGTAATAAAGGAATCCCCCGCGGAACTTCTAATGAAGAAAAGTTTAAGATCAAGATTCTCGGAAATAATGCCAACGATGGGAAATCCGCGAGAGGTATTTCATGAGGCCGTAAGAAGGTAGGAGCAGTTTACTACAGGTTTCGAGGTTTATTTCCGCAACTATGCAACCTGAACTAAATGGAAAAAAGGTACCATTTCGAAATTATTGAGCTATGTCACTACCTTATAGGTTGCGAGGGCCTCGTGTATAAGAGGCATATCAATCAATTGCGACCTGTGAGAAAGAAACAAGTGGAGACAAGTATTTCGATACTTCCTCGAACATCAGGAGAGAAGCCTGTAGGTGGAAATCAGAAAGAGAGTGAAGAGGAGGTTACAGAGTTTACATCAGGAAACGAAGAGGAGACTGCTGCTGTGCACGTGCCCTCTTGCATTCCTAGACCGGGGACTGCCGCTGTGCAAGTGCCCGTCCGCAGTCCTAGACCTCAGAGAGCCAGATAACCCCCAGACCGACTAGAGTATTATTAAGGGGGGAGATGCGTTGTGTATGTAAATAGATTAAGATTATTTGCATTCTTTAAAGCCTCATTATGTAAGAATATATGTATATATAATTTGGACGTTTGTTGTTGGCCAAACGAAACGAATAAGAGCTAAATAAAGAGTCATAGTCGAGTTTAAGTTTTTGTACGTCTAAATACGACACAGCATTAACGACCTCAGTGAAGACACAAAAGTTGCCTTTTATGCAGATGATATAGCCATATGGCACACAAGTAGCAGTATAGAAAAATCTGAAAAAAATACTGAACACATCAATGAGAGAATTGGAGAAGTGGGCAATGAAACTCAAAATGACCATAAACCCAATAAAAACAAACCTATGCGTCTTCTCCACTGGCAGGAAAAAAGACATATATTTTACCCCAAAATAAGCATAAACAACCAAATAATTGATAAAATTAGATCTCCAAAATTATCTAGGTGTGGTATTTGATGAGGAATTGCGATTTACAGAACACATAATTAGCACCACAAATAGAGCTACCAGAAACCTAGACGTTCTGAGGATATGTGGAACAAATTGGGGAGCAAAACCCAAAATTCTCAGAACAACATATATCACCTTAATAAGGCCAATAATGGAATATGCAACACCCGTCTGGGCTCCCTCAAGTTCATCAATAAAAAGAAGACTAGACAGTGTTCAAGCAAAAGCGGCCAAAATAATCACTGTTGCTGTTTCATCCACCAATAATGAGAAAATTCAGAGAGAATGTGGTCTAGACCTACTCGAAAGCAGAAAAAAATAAAAATAATAAAATTCACCAAAAGCTTAAAAAGTAAAGAAACCGAACACATATTACATAGAGCCTATTTAAACTGGACACAAAAAGAAAGACTCAAAAGATCTTCAACACTTCAGTACGACAACAATATTAGAAAGGGCATAAATATGAAACATAATGAATTTCAAATTCAAGAAGAACCAATATTTCCTAGCCCATTGCCATCAAATGTAATCTTCAATCTTAACCTGAATGAACCCTGAAATAAAAAAGAACAAAAACATACTTAAAAAGAAAGGACTTGACACAATTGGTTTATGCGATCAGAGAATTTATTTAACAGCGTATACAGATGGATCATCAGACCTTACCCTGAGTAATGGAGGGGCCGGAATTAACATAACACTGAAAGATGGAAAACACAAAGAAGGAAAAGGAAAGATATCGTCAAACTTCACAGACCCCACTTCACTGACAGCTATCTGGAAAGATCTTGATGTATGCCTTAACCAACCATCCCTGCATCAAGCAGAAGGAATATTAATATACAGCGATATCAGATCCGATCTAGAAGCAATTCAGAAGGCAATACTAAAATCACACAGAAAATACACTCGTTACTTACCCAACTAGGATCATTTGAGAATAAATGCATTCTACAATGGATTCCTGCCCATTCTGGGATCGGAGGTAATGAAATGGCAGTTGAATTGGCAAAGAAAGCCAGAAAGTTGAGCCAAAGGAAATATCAAATGTCATTATTTGACGCTAATGCTTTTGCAAAATACACGATAACTAAACAAAAAATAAAAAAGATCAAAATGTGAAATAAATTCTGAGAGAAAAATGAAAAACTATAACAAGACTTAGAACAAAACACTATAAAGGAATAACAATACATCCAGATGGCACAAGAACCTATAGAACATGCAACAACTGTCCTGGTGTGGAACTAACACCTACCCACATATTCTCATGCCCGCAGCCTTGCAGAAAATTGACAGAGACCCAGAGCAGCAGCTTTACACACCCAAGATAGTGGACATTGCTGCTGATGCTGTGATAGAGATTCAGGGAGACATCTGAGGCTCTTTATTGGACACGACAAAAACAACAACGGCATTCCAGAGTAAAATAAATCATCAGAGATAGATATTTTTCAAATGAATTAAAATAAATATAATCGATATTGAGAGAGAGTTGAATTTAAAAAAATAGAAATTTATTATCCTCGAAATTTAAATAGCTGAGATGATTCCAGAAAACCGCATCTAAAATATATTTTTTTTGGCTACATGTTTAATTTGCATATACCTATTTTACATATCGCAGATTGTATTTAAAAATCGTCGACCAATTCTTCTACTTTTGGCGAAATGGTGTTTTATTAATTTATCATTTGATATTTTTAGGGTTCTTTCCTGGTATTCAAAAAGAAAAAATACGTGTCGATCAGTTATATTTTCAATTTATCAAACAATTTGGCGCTGAATCTCTCATTCTGGTAGAGCGCCATCTAGCGAATAAAATTGTAATTGATATCAATTTCGAATTTTTCATTATTTGCCATAAAAATTCCCATTGCATCCTGAACACAATGGTGTTTACCGCATTGCTCTAGCGCAAATATTCGCGGAGTTATTAATTTTTAAAGTTCTGCGGGACTTTTGAATCACCCTGTATGAAGGATATAATGTAACGAATATTATTATCATAATATTATGTCTGTTCCGGAATATTATTATCAATAATATTCGTTAGGCAAACTTTCACTCGGATAAAACCCGGGCGAAGCCGGGTACACATCCGCTAGTAAATATTATTTCCAATTAATTTAATTTGAAAAATATTACCAAATAACTAAATAAAATCTTACCTTCTAAAAAGGAAAAAAAAACGTTATTCGAAATGCAATTTTTGCACTTTTAGTCTAAATGCTAACCCAAAACCTCAGCTACCTACGTGCAAAATTTCACAATACAGTTTTAATTAACCAAGGTTCCGGGGAGGCGTATAAATTTGATAACGATCGATTAATATTATTTCCAAAGAGTTTAAATATATATTTTTCACGTTTGTGAATTTTAAAATTAATCCTTATTTTTTCAATGAATTTTGTATATTAATTTAAAAAGTCATTTTTGTTATCATCACATACAATATAATATTTTTTATCAAATTACAAGACTATTTTAGACGCGTAATATTCTTTTTAAAATAAAACAATTTCTACTGCCCTTACTGCAATGGAAAAATTGAAGGGAGGGCCTGGCTCATCAGTGGTGAGCTCTCCCAGCGGTTTCGCCAGTTTAATCTACCATACCGCTGTTATATTGCATTTTTGGAACTTCCTTTTATAGTGATACTGAGGCTTGATTCATCGAATGGGTATTTTAGATGAACTATGGATATAAGCTTTTAGGACAGCAAAATTACACATTATTATCTACTTATATATTTGCCTTATTCTGTCTGTTTGTCTGAAGCTCACGGATAGAATGCGCGCCCATTGGCTGCCAGCAAACACGTGACCTCCCTGCCCGCCCCCCTCTAGACAACCCTGTTATCAGCTGTGCGATACATACACCTGTCTATAGCGGCCATTCTAGACAACCCTGTTATCAGCAGTGTTTTACATCCACCTGTCTATACAGACCACCCTGTCTATAGCGGTCACTTTAGGCAACCCTGTTATCAGCAGTGTGATAAATACACCTGTCTATACAGACCACCCTGTCTATAGCGACCACTCTAGATAACCCTGTTATCAGCTGTGTGATACATCCACCTGTCTATACAGACCACCCTGTCTATAGCGGCCACTCTAGACAACCCGGTTATCAGCTGTGTGATACATCCACCTGTCTATACAGACCACCCTGTCTATAGCGGTCACTTTAGGCAACCCTGTTATCATCAGTGTGTTACATTCACCTGTCTATACAGACCACCCTGTCTATAGCGACCACCCTAGACAACCCTGTTATCAGCTGTGTGATACATCCACCTGTCTATACAGACCACCCTGTCTATAGCGGTCACTTTAGGCAACCCTGTTATCAGCAGTGTGATACATACACCTGTCTATAGCGACCACTCTAGACAACCCTGTTATCAGCTGTGTGATACATCCACCTGTCTATACAGACCACCCTGTATATAGCGACCACTCTAGACAACCCTGTTATCAGCTGTGTGATACTTCCACCTGTCTATACAGACCACCTGTATATAGCGGCCATTCTAGAAAACCCTGTTATCAGCTGTGTGATACATACACCTGTCTATAGTGGCCACTCTAGACAACCCTGTTATCAGCTGTGTGATACATCCACCTGTCTATACAGACCACCCTGTCTATAGCCGTCACTTTAGGCAACCCTGTTATCATCAGTGTGTTACATTCACCTGTCTATACACACCACCCTGTCTATAGCGACCACCCTAGACAACCCTGTTATCAGCTGTGTGATACATCCACCTGTCTATACAGACCACCCTGTCTATAGCGGTCACTTTAGGCAACCCTGTTATCAGCTGTGTGATACATACACCAGTCTATAGCGGCCACTCTAGACAACCCTGTTATCATCAGTGTGTTACATTCACCTGTCTATACAGACCACCCTGTCTATAGCGGTCACCTTAGGCAACCCTGTTATCAGCAGTGTGATACATCCACCTGTCTATACAGACCACCCTGTCTATAGCGACCACTCTAGACAACCCTGTTATCAGCTGTGTGATACATCCACCTGTCTATACAGACCACCCTGTCTATAGCGGTCACTTTAGGCAAGCCTGTTATCATCAGTGTGATACATCCACCTGTCTTTACAGACCACCCTGTCTATAGCGGCCACTCTAGGCAACCCTGTTATCAGCTGTGTGATACATCCACCTGTCTATACAGACCACCCTGTCTATAGCGGTCACTTTAGGCAACCCTGTTATCATCAGTGTGTTACATTCACCTGTCTATTCCCGATCACCCTGTATATAGCGGCCATTCTAGACAACCCTGTTATCTGCTGTGTGATACATACACCTGTCTATAGCGGCCACTCTAGACAACCCTGTTGTTAAAAGTCGTAACATACAATATGTAAATATCCTTTTTGAATGTATGACTAGAGATGTAGATTTTCTATTGAATGTATGAATTATTATTATGTAAATTTCCCTTTTGTATATAACTGAGCCGTGTTGTTGAAATAAAGAGTTTCTGAGTAGAGCGAGAGCTTCTGCGCGTGTAGCCGCTGGTTTCTGTCTTCGTTAATTTCCTTCCTTGCTTGATCACCCAAAGGCAGTCCAAATTAATATCAAGACTCTAGGTTAGGGTCTTACTTGTTGGGAGGAGGTTCCTTTAATCTGACCTCGCGTAATCTTAACATTTAATGGCGTCCCCGGGTGGGCTGCGTGGACTGGTCTAGCAGAGGAAGAATTAGCCTGCCGAGTGCAGAGGAAGTATTAGCCTGCCGAGTGCAGAGGAAGTATTAGCCTGCCGAGTTCAGAGGAAGTATTAGCCTGCCGAGTGCAGAGGAAGTTTTAGCCTGCCGAGTGCAGAGGAAGTATTAGCCTGCCGAGTGCAGAGGAAGTATTAACCTGCCGAGTGCAGAGGAAGTATTAGCCTGCCGAATGCAGAGGAAGTATTAGCCTGCCGAGGTGCAGAGGAAGTATTAGCCTGCCGAGTGCAGAGGAAGTATTAGTCTGCCGAGTGCAGAGGAGGAATTAGCCTGCCGAGTAGCAGAGGAAGAATTAGCCTGCCGAGTAGCAGAGGAAGAATTAGCCTGCCGAGTAGCAGAGGGAGAGTGAGAATCTGCGGAGCTCAAAGGAACAGAAGCTCAGGAAGCAGAAGCTCAGGAAAATCAAGGGAACTGAAGCTCAAGAAGCTCAAGAAGCTCAAGCTCAAGAAGCAGAAGCTCAAGAAGCTCAAGGGAACAGAAGCTAAAGAAGCTCAGAGTGAAAGAAGCTAAAGAAGCTCAAGGTAAAATAAGCTAAAGAAGCTCAAGGTGAAAGAAGCTAAAGAAGCTCAAGGTAAAAGAAGCTGAAGAAGCTCAAGGTGAAAGAAGCTAAAGTAGCTCAAGGTAAAAGAAGCTAAAGAAACTCAAAGGCAAAAGAAGCTAAAGAAGCTCAAGGTGAAAGAAGCTAAAGAAGCTCAAGGTAAAAGAAGCTAAAGAAGCTCAAGGTGAAAGAAGCTAAAGAAGCTCAAGGTAAAAGAAGCTAAAGAAGCTCAAAGGCGAAAGAAGCTAAAGAAGCTCAAGATGAAAGAAGCTAAAGAAGCTCAGGGTAAAAGAAGCTCAAGGTGAAAATAGCTAAAGAAGCTCAAGGTAAAAGAAGCTAAAGAAGCTCAAGGTGAAAGAAGCTAAAGAAGCTCAAGGTAAAAGAAGCTCAAGGTAAAAGAAGCTCAAGGTGAAAGAAGCTAAAGAAGCTCAAGGTGAAAGAAGCTAAAGAAGCTCAAGGTAAAAGAAGCTAAAGAAGCTCAAGGTGAAAGAAGCTAAAGAAGCTCAAAGGTAAAAGAGGCTAAAGAAGCTCAGGGTAAAAGAAGCTAAAGAAGCTCAAGGTAAAAGAAGCTGAAGAAGCTCAGGGTAAAAGAAGCTAGGGAAGCTCAAGGGAAAAGAAGCTCAAGGGAACGGAAGCTCAAGAAGCTCAAGCTCAAGAAGCAGAAGCTCAAGAGGCTCAAGGGAACAGGAGCTCAAGAGGCCCTTTGTTAAAAGTTTAAAGGAGCTCGGGAAGCCCTTTGTTAAAGGTTAAAAAGAGCTCAGCGAAGCTCAAGGTTTAAAGGAGCCCGGGAAGCCCTTTGTTAAAGGTTTAAAAAGAGCTCAGTGAAGCTCAAGGTTTAAAGGAGCTCGAGAAGCCCTTTGTTAGAGGTTCAAAGGAGCTCAAGAAGCCCTTTGTTAAAGGTTTAAGGGAGCTCAAGGGCAGAGAAGTTGAAGAAGCTACAGGGTGAAAGGCTACCTACAAGGTAAAAAGGATACCTACAAGGCGAAAGGATAACTACAAGGTGAGATGGAGGATGTTAGCAGAAGGCGTAGAGAGGCGATAAGAGGCGTTTTTACCGAGGTGGTAAATGATATGAATACAGAGTTAAGGGAGCCTCTTATTGATAAAAGTGGCATATATGCCAAATTTGATAAATTGGAATCTCTCCATTTGGAGTTGCTGGCATTGAATGAGCGATGCCAGGCAATTTTATTAGCCAAAGCTGAGGCTACCGATGATGAAATAGATAGGGAGTTTGAGGAGTGTGAGCCCTACATCACGGAAAGATATTATTTAAAGGCTAGAATTCGCATAATGCGTGAGCAGGTTAGGGTCGACGGCTCATTGGCTGAGTCCAAAGGCGATAGAATAGAGGATTCTGTAAAAACTGCTAGAGCTACGGAGGTGAAGCCTGCTCTAGCTAAAGCTAGAATACTAAAGGAAGCTTGTTCAGGTCCATCTATAATAGATATTGAATATGAGGGCGACGGAGTAAATGATTCTGAAGCGAAGCCTAAGGGCGAAGGCGTAAAGGAATCTGAAGTGAATCCTAGGGACGAAAGAATAAAGGATTCTGAAGATGAGCCTAAGGGCAACCCAGGGGATTGGCTCTCAAGGTGGGGGCAATTTGATAAAATTAATGCTAATGAAAAATATGAAGATGCAAATTTAAAGGATAGGGAAGATTCTGAAGCGAAGCCTAAGGCGACGGAGTAAAGGATTCTGAGACTGCAATTAAAGGTTATGAACCGGTGAGCAATTCTAGAGCAGTAGCTGAGGGTACTGATTCAAAGGTGGAAGAAGAAAAGCTAGATGCAGAACAAGGTACTGAATCAAAGATGGAGGGAAAGGGATACTGGTTTCCTGATCGCCCTGTATTTGGGTGTGAGTCCGAGGCGACGCCTATACGGCCAGTATGTGACGGCGCTTCCTGTCGAGGACGCAACGGACTATCCTTGAGGCGATATTTAAAAAAGATACCCAATCTACTGAGGAGAATCCCGGAAATGGGAATAAAACTTCGGAAAAATAAGTACGGAGTTTAGGCCGACATGAGGAGATATTTCCAGGTGATGGCCATCAGGGAAAATGATTGGGACTACCTCCGATTTCTTTGGAAGAAGAAGATGGACGCTTAAGGGGCAACCTCCGGTGGTGTGTATGGAGAGGGTGCCGCAGTGTGCCGGATTTTTTCTTTTGCAAAAAAGAAAAGTTGGGGGTATGTTAAAAGTCGTAACATACAATATGTAAATATCCTTTTTGAATGTATGACTAGAGATGTAGATTTTCTATTGAATGTATGAATTATTATTATGTAAATTTCCCTTTTGTATATAACTGAGCCGTGTTGTTGAAATAAAGAGTTTCTGAGTAGAGCGAGAACTTCTGCGCGTGTAGCCGCTGGTTTCTGTCTTCGTTATTTTCCTTCCTTGCTTGATCACCCAAAGGCAGTCCAAATTAATATCAAGACTCTAGGTGAGGGTCTTACTTGTTGGGAGGAGGTTCCTTTAATCTGACCTCGCGTAATCTTAACACCTGTTATCATCAGTGTGTTACTGATACATACACCTGTCTATACAGACCACCCTGTCTATAGCGGCCACTCTAGACAACCCTGTTATCGGCTGTGTGATACATACACCTGTCTATACAGACCACCCTGTCTATAGCGGCCACTCTAGACAACCCTGTTATCGGCTGTGTGATACATACACCTGTCTATACAGACCACCCTGTCTATAGCGGCCACTCTAGACAACCCTGTTATCGGCTCTGTGATACATACACCTGTCCATACAGACCACCCTGCCTACAGCGGTCACTTAGGCAACCCTGTTATCATCAGCGTTTTACAATCACCTGTCTATACAGACCACCCTGTCTATAGTGGTCACTTCAGGCAACCCTGTTATCAGCAGTGAGATACATACACCTGTCTATACAGACCACCCTGTCTATAGCGGCCACCCTAGACAACCCTGTTATCAGCTGTGTGATACATCCACCTGTCTATACAGACCACCCTGTATATAGCGGCCATTCTAGACAACCCTGTTATCAGCTGTGTGATACATACACCTGTCTATAGCGGCCACTCTAGACAACCCTGTTATCATCAGTGTGTTACATTCACCTGTCTATACAGACCACCCTGTCTATAGCGGCCACTCTAGACAACCCTGTTATCGGCTCTGTGATACATACACCTGTCAGTTAAGACCACCATGTCTATAGCGGCCACTCTAGACAACCCTGTTTTCGGCTGTGTGATACATACACCTGTCTATACAGACCACCCTGACTATAGCGACCACTCTAGACAACCCTGTTATCAGCTGCCTGTCTATACAGACCACCCTGTCTATAGCGGTCACCTTAGGCAACCCTGTTATCATCAGTGTGTTACATTCACCTGTCTATACAAACCACCCTGTCTATAGCGGTCACCTTAGGCAACCCTGTTATCAGCAGTATGATACATCCACCTGTCTATACAGACCACCCTGTCTATAGCGACCACTCTAGACAACCCTGTTATCAGCTGTGTGATACATCCACCTGTCTATACAGACCATCCTGTATATAGCGGCCATTCTAGATAACCCTGTTATCAGCTGTGTGATACATACACCTGTCTATAGCGGCCACTCTAGACAACCCTGTTATCAGCTGTGTGATACATCCACCTGTCTATACAGACCACCCTGTCTATAGCGGTCACCTTAGGCAACCCTGTTATCAGCAGTGTGATACATCCACCTGTCTATACAGACCACCCTGTCTATAGCGACCACTCTAGACAACCCTGTTATCAGCTGTGTGATACATCCACCTGTCTATACAGACCATCCTGTATATAGCGGCCATTCTAGATAACCCTGTTAGCAGCTGTGTGATACATACACCTGTCTATAGCGGCCACTCTAGACAACCCTGTTATCAGCTGTGTGATACATCCACCTGTCTATACAGACCATCCTGTATATAGCGGCCATTATAGATAACCCTGTTATCAGCTGTGTGATACATACACCTGTCTATAGCGGCCACTCTAGACAACCCTGTTATCAGCTGTGTGATACATCCACCTGTCTATACAGACCACCCTGTCTATAGCGGTCACTTTAGGCAACCCTGTTATCATCAGTGTGATACATCCACCTGTCTTTACAGACCACCCTGTCTATAGCGGCCACTCTAGGCAACCCTGTTATCAGCTGTGTGATACATACACCTGTCTATAGCGGCCATTCTAGACAACCCTGTTATCAGCAGTGTGTTACATCCACCCTTCCTATAGCGGTCACTTTAGGCAACCCTGTTATCATCAGCGTGTTACAATCACCTGTCTATACAGACCACCCTGTCTATAGCGGTCACTTCAGGCAACCCTGTTATCAGCAGTGAGATACATACACCTGTCTATACAGACCACCCTGTCTATAGCGGCCACCCTAGACAACCCTGTTATCAGCTGTGTGATACATCCACCTGTCTATACAGACCACCCTGTATATAGCGGCCATTCTAGACAACCCTGTTATCAGCTGTGTGATACATACACCTGTCTATAGCGGCCACTCTAGACAACCCTGTTATCATCAGTGTGTTACATTCACCTGTCTATACAAACCACCCTGTCTATAGCGGTCACCTTAGGCAACCCTGTTATCAGCTTTGTGATACATCCACCTGTCTATACAGACCACCCTGTCAATAGCGACCACCCATGACAACGTTTTTAAAATATATTCGCACTCGGGTAAACCCCGGGCGTTGCCCGGGCCTTTCGTCTAGGGCCTTTTATAGTGATACTGATGCTTGACTCTTCGAATGGGTATTTAAGATGAACTATGGACATAAGCTTTTAGGACAGCAGAATTACATATAATTATAAATATATAATATGCTTCGAACAATCGCTCGTCCGCAAATATCAATTTGTGTCTTTTATTAGAACAATTATGTTTCTATGCACTAGCGCGCCATTTGTTATCAAATTACAAAACTATTTTAAACGCGTAATATTCTTTTAAAAATAAAACAAATTCTACTGCCCTTACTGCAATGGAAAAATTAAAGGGAGGGCCTGGCTCATCAGTGGTGAACCCTCCCAGCGGTTTCGCCAGTTTAATCTACCATACCGCTATTATATTGCATTTTTCTAGTGAATTGAAACATAATTGTTCTAATAAAAGACACAAATTGATATTTGCGGAAGAGCGATTGTTCGAAGCATATTATATATTTATAATTATATGTAATTCTGCTGTCCTAAAAGCTTATGTCCATAGTTCATCTTAAATACCCATTCGAAGAGTCAAGCATCAGTATCACTATAAAAGGAAGTTCCAAAAATGCAATATAACAGCGGTATGGTAGACTAAACTGGCGAAACCGCTGGGAGGGTTCACCACTGATGAGCCAGGCCCTCCCTTCAATTTTTCCATTGCAGTAAGGGCAGTAGAAATTGTTTTATTTTAAAAAGAATATTACGCGTCTAAAATAGTTTTGTAATTTGATAACAGATGGCGCGCTAGTGCATCGAAACATAATATTTTTTTATAAACAAGCCTAATATACAACAACAACAATTAAATTTACATCTTCATTATTGTAAAACAACATCAAATTAAATTAGTAATGTAAAAATATATTTTAAGATTACAACATTTTAACATTTAACACAAAAACGTTACAATATAGAGATAAAATATAGGTAACCCTGCTTCCTGGAGCACAAATCGAACGTTACAATATATATAATCTTACCTTTTAAAAACATTCATCGTGTAAACAAACTAACATTCATCGTGTAAACAAACTATGTGTAAAATTATTAACCAATCAAATTCATTTATCGTCGCGACCAGTGTTACGCCAAGCGGTAAAAAGCTGGAAATAACGCTTTTTGGGTTTACATTTTTTTTTAAATGCACACTAACCTTTATAGTTATTTGAATAGCCTATATGTTAAACGAAATCTTCAGCAACCTACATGCGAAATTTCATAATGATTGATATTGTAGATTTTGCGCAACGCGTTAACAAACATCGATTTTGGATTTCATTTTTATAGATATAAGGAATGAATATATTGTTAAAGATAGGAAAATTCATCAATATATTGTGGGCGGCATGGTATTCTAGGCGGAGTCAGATAACAAATATTTATTGTAAAATCAACTTTTAATTACATTTATTTAATACAAAATATCAGAAAGGGTTAAATTGTTGTATACTACATGTTGAAGTTCTCTTTGTGTCTGTGTGTGGTCAAATATCATTTCTAGATTATAAAATGTTATATATATATATGTGTTGTATATATTATAGATAAATATTTACCTTTTATATGATTTATGATTTATATTTAAAATGATGTATAATTATTTTACTATATTGATATGACAACAATTTATATGATATTAATGTTAATTCATATACTTTTAATAAAGTTTTAATTTAATATTTGAATTAAATAGTTATTGAACAAATTAAAACTTATAATGAAAATATGAAAAGTTAATATTTGGGAACCGCTACAATATTATAATTATCATATTACTTTCCAAACCTCAAAATAAAATAATTAGCTTGCTGTTTAAACTATTTTGTATAGGCTGTGAATAGTCTGTGTTTTATAAGCTATAGAGCCTATATGGAAATATATTCAGCATTTTTGGTGGAGAAAGGATCAGCAAATATTCATTCATTTTTTCACTTTATATCTACACTGTCTGAATGAACCCGGCTTCGCTCTGGGATTATCCAGATGTATTCCAGCCATGTTTTGTTCGAAGCATAATCAGTTATATAATTCTAGATTTAAAAAAAAAATAGTGTGTCAAAATATAAACTAATCAAATTTATTTTTTAGCCCTACCACTTGTGATGAAAAGCAGAATACTGAAAATTGGTTTCATATTTATAATAACTACCACTCACATGAACTTTGTTAGTCCTTCTAAGAAGTTGCTAAGAATAACTTCAAGCGAAGACACCATTAATTAATTTATTCTCGTCCTTCAAATACGGCTTGAATCCTCTCATAAGATGATGCTCTCTGTCTTGAACTGTAAAGTTATCTGCATGAACCGAGAATAACGGCTGTTTTGTTCCTTTAGATCCAGCTGGTTTTGACTTTCCAATCTCGCCCATTATTTTGTAAAGATTAATTCTGTTTATGTGACTAAATCTGAGGCATTTCACCTCGAAAGCCACTATTCTTCATTTCCTTTCTTTTTATTTACTCAGTCATTAGGAAGACACTTACCAAGAAAATATTAAAAAAAAAAACAACATAAATCTGGGATTAAGTTAGTGAAACTTCTACGAGGTTTTCACAGAAGTGTTGAATTTTTGTACCATTTTTTATTTCATTTATGGTCGTTTATTTTTTTAATACACCAATTCACATTTTTCGATATGTGGATTCTACTTGGTTACACCTAAAAACAAATTTATTTCGATCTTGAAAAATATATTTATATGTCGAATTCTGTGTTTT
>CP092867.1:67879788-67917435 GCA_030710605.1 Cordylochernes scorpioides | reverse complement strand
TAGCCACTTGTGCTCAGTGTTGGGCAAATATTTAATTAAAATGATTTATTAAAGATTAACAATTGATTAATTGTTAATTGTAATTTTCACAATTAACAATTAATTAATTGTTAATTGCACTTTTCTAATTAACAATTAATTATTGTTAATTGCACTTCAATTTAATTGAAAAATAATTTTTTAATGCTCAACACTGCATTTCAGTACCACTCTCTTCTCGAACATGCTGTCCGACAATTTGTGACTCTTTGGCAGATTTGTCATTGTCGCAAAAGAAAAAAGGCGTTCAACTGCAGCTGACGATGGTAAAGGTGTGTTGTATTTAATAAAAACACTTTTTTATCTCAGGATATCTATTGAGCAGTGTTGGACAAATATTAATTAAAATGATTTATTAAAGATTAACAATTGATTAATTGTTAATTGTAATTTTCACAATTAACAATTAATCAATTGTTAATTGCACTTTTCTAATTAACAATTAATTAATTGTTAATTGCACTTCAATTTAATTGAAAAATAATTTTTTAATGCCCAATACTGCTTGTGCTGGTTTTGTTAAGATCTTCTTTTCTATTATTATTGCCTTTATTTTTTGGATTATGCCAGCAGTCATTAGCTTTTTGTCCTATTTTGTTACAGATATAACACTCAGGTTTATATTTAAATTTATTTTTGGATAAAATTTCTTTGATTCACTTTGTGATGCTTTATATTCAGATGAGGATGAAAAATCTTTCTCATGGTACCTTTCTTGATACAGGGAAAACTGTGATTTAATATCTGAAAGTGTAGGATTATTCATAGTATTTATTTGCATGGCAATAATATTGTTTATTTGTGGCAGGCCTTTAATTACCGAATAGATAAATTCTTCATCATCTATGGTGGCTCCCATAATTCTGGCATTTTCTAATAATTTTCTGATCTATGAAGGTAGTCTTTCCAACTGTATTCAGGATACATCCGAAGGCGAGAAACATTATTCCGTGCCTCAATACTTTTCTTTTTAATGTCTCTTTCATATCTTTTGGTTAAGGATGCCCATATTTGATGTTTTGCATGTGAGAATTAATGAAACCTGAGAATCTGTCATGGCACAAGTTATAATACCTTTTGCTTGTGAGTCTTTTATTTTCCATTTTTGTCTTTCTGAATCTTCTCCTGGAGGATCTTGCTAAACCGTGACGGCGGGCGGCTGGCTTCGGCAACACTGGAGCTGACGTCACTTCCTGTTGATGTAAACCTGCAAGGCGGCGTCGCCACGCTGACTTATTCTCTTTCTCCATGTTTATTATTTAATATATATATAATAATTTTACCTTGTAGTTAATTAAATAATAATTAACGTTGAGCGCTGTGTGTAATCAATTGGAATACAACAAAGATTATGAGACTGAAGAAGCGCAAGACCTAAAACGTCAGACTGAAGAAGCGCAAGGCCTAAATCGTGAGTAACCAAATTTCCTTTGATTACTTGGCCCATCCTTTTTTCTACTTACCAAATATTTTGTAAAATGGGAAACACGACGATTACAAAATAAAATGGTGATAATTACTCCAGCTGGAGCTTCCAGATGAAACTCGTTCTAATCGAAAACTACTTGTGGAGTTTGATCAATCCAGGAGAGGCTAAGCCTGACTCTAGTGACCTTGTTGCAACAAAACTTTTTTTGTCGCGGGAGGGTAAGGCGTTTGCAAAAATTTGCCTCGGGATTAATTATGAACAACAATTGCATGTTCAACATTTGAATACTCCGAAAGAGGTCTGGGAAGAACTGGAAAAATTATACGAACCAAAGGATAGTAGATATCGAGCCGTATAACTAAGAAGGCAGTTATATGGCGAAAGGTTGACTCAGCACAGCAATATGGAGGGGTATATGGGGAAGATAAACCACATTGTAAACGAACTGGCCCAAATTGGCGACAAAATTGATGATGGCGATTTGGCTATGGTACTTTTAGGTGGATTACCAGAGGATTGGGACACCGTTGTCTCAACCATATGTAACTTGCCTGATTCAGACTTCACGACCGTCACAGTTAAAAGACGGCTGTTGGCAGAAGCAGAAAGGCGTTCGTCAAATCTACCAAAAGATGTGGGTGCCATGGTCGTTAATGCCTCTTCGAAGTCCATTGAAACAGAAAAACAATTTAAAGCAAAAGTTGTTTGTTTCAAATGTGGAGGTAAAGGCCATTATGCAAGGGAATGCAGGAAGAAAGGAAAGAATGAACAAAGACCAAAGAGGTTTGACCAAAACAAAGGCGTAAATATGTCGGCAATGTGCAAAACTTTGTTTGGAGCTACCGCCGAGACCTGGATCATAGATTCTGGAGCGACGCACCATATGACTCCCAAGAGAGATTACTTCACATGTCTGAAAGAGTGCACAAGCAATATGAGTTCCATCACTGTTGCGAATGGCTCTTCTATAGAAGCATGTGGTATCGGTACTGTCAGTGCCAAAATTGTTGGACACAAGGGAGATGCCAGCAATATGGTTGCCCAGAACACCTTGTACGTTCCAGATATGCGTCACAGTGTTCTGTCTGTACTCCAAATGATAGAAAACGGTAGAAAGGTTGTCTTCAACAGGAGTGGTTTCCACATTATGGACATGAAAGGTAAACTCTTGATAGAGGGAAAGAAGCTGGGTAGACTTTACTACCCCCAGACTACTCCATCCTCTCCGATAGATCAGAATGATCGTGTTTCTCTTGTATCTGAATGCAAGGAAGAGCTTACACTGGAACTTTGGCACAAAAGGCTGATGCATGTAAATGCATATACGATAGCAAAGATGGCCAAGAACCAAAGCGTAAGAGGACTTGATTGCAGCCCGGCAAAGCCAGAAAAGTGCGAAGACTGCTTGATCGGCAAGTCTTACCGTCTGCCATTCCTTCAACACTCACACAAGGAGGAAAAAGAAATCATGCCGTTGGACTTGGTGCATGCGGACCTGATGGGTCCCCTCGACGTATTGAGCTGGGGAGGAGCCAAGTACGTCTTAACCATCATTGATGAATCTACGAGATATACAAGTGTATTTTTCCTGAAAAACAAAGGCGGAACCCTGGGAAAAGTCAAAGAGTGGATTCAAAAATCTGAGAAACAAGCCGGAAACTAAAACGAATACGTACAGATAATGGCTTGGAATTTTGTTCCAAGGAATGGGACACTTTCTGCACGAGCGTTGGAATAGTTCATGAACACACTATGACGTATACACCCCAACAGAATGGTGTGGCAGAAAGAATGAATAGGACACCCTAGATCTTGTCAGGAGCACTATATCTGGAAGTGGTCTGCCAAAGGCTTCCTGGGCGGAGCTGACTTACACCGCAGCCTATGTCAGAAACAGAGTTCTCAACAATCACAATGGTGAAAGCACGTCATATGAACTGTGGACAGGGAACAAGCCTAGTCTTAAACACATTAGAGCTATTGGCTGTCAAGTATTTGTCCATATTCCAAGACAAGTCTGTAAATCCAAACTCGAAAGGAGAGCTGTCAAAGGAAACCTTGTGGGATATGCACTCAGAGGACGTGGCTACAGAATGTGGATTCCTGAGATGAAGAAAGTGATGGAATCTCGGGACTGTGTTTTCAAAGAGAGTGATGTATCGAGGAACGACAGCAACCGGGAGGTGCTTCCATCAGTTGAACACTACAGCTATGGGACTCAACGGGAGATTGAAGAGTATCCAGTGTCTTTATTAGATCAAGAAGACATGATACCTACAGAAGAGGACAGCCATAATGAAGATACTGTGAAGCCTTCTCCTACTCGATCTCATCCAATGATCCTAAGGAACCAGATAAATGCTCAGAACTCAATTGAACTCCTCAGTACTGAAGTAAATGAGAGATCCTACTTCGTATAAAGAAGCTATCCAAAAGGCCCTGAAGCTGAGCATTGGCTTGAAGCAATCAAAGAAGAATTATAATCCTTGAGAAAGCACAAACTTTGGGAACTAACAGAACTACCAAAAGACTCTGCCCCAATTGCTTGTAAGTGAGTACTACACAAGAAGACCAACGCCGAGGGTCAAGTAGTTAGATACAAGGCCCGACTTGTGGCAAAGGGCTTCACTCAACAAAAGGGAATCGATTATGATGAGATTTACTCACCTGTTTCTAGTTTTGAAACGACAAGACTGTTCAAAGCAATAGGTGTTGAAAATAACTGGTTCATAGACCAATATGACGTGGAAAGTGCTTATCTCTACGGCAAGCTTGACCGAGTGATCTACATGGAACAACCAGAAGGCTTTGTTAAACCTGGTGAGGAACATCTTTACTGCCAACTCAAAAGGTCTCTGTACGGACTGAAGCAAAACGGCAGATGTTGGAATAAGTGCCTTGATGATTGGTTGAAGAAAAAGGGATTTATGAGGAATCCAGTTGACCCTTGTGTCTACAAACTCAAGCTGAACGAAGGAATGATAATCTTATCATTATACGTGGATGATATTCTTACTCTGACGGAGAATCAAGAAGTGAGAGAAAAGTGCATTGAACTGCTGAGAGGTCACTTCGAAACAAAGTACATCGGACCAGTATCCAACCTGCTTGGTGTCAACTTTACTCGATCAAAGGGTGGATGCGTAACTCTAACACAAAGAGCCTATATAAAAGGTCTACTGGAACGGTTCAATCTTCAGGAAGGAAGAGAAGTCTCAACGCCGATGGAAACCAGACCAGAAATTCTTGAGGAAGAAGATGAAGAAAACTGCCAAGACCTTCCCTACCGTGAACTAATTGGTGGACTGCTCTACATTTCACAGCGGACAAGGTTAGACATTGCCTATGCAGTAAGTCAATTGGCTCGCTATTGTTCAAAGTACACTAGAAAACAATGGGTTGCTGCGAAACGAATTCTAAGATACTTAAAATTTTCAGAGCATCTAGGCATCACCTATAAACGGACTGGGGAACAACTGTGTGTCTATTCGGATGCAGATTGGGGAACCAACCTGGAAGACAGAAAGAGTACGTCGGGTTACGTAGTGATGTTTGCAGGCGCTCTAATCCTATGGCGAAGTTCAAAGCAAACTGTCACCGCCCTCAGCACAATGGAGGCGGAATACATTTCCCTATCATCGTCAGTCAGGGAAGTGACATGGATCAGAGAGTTTCTGAACCATTTGGACATACCACATAATATGGTTGAGCCAACTCCGGTGTGGTGCGATAACCAAGCGGCTATAGCACACGCCAATAGCTACATCAGCCGATCCAAGACCAGACACATCGCTATTAGATATCACTTCGTCAGATAAAAGGTGGATGACGGTGTGATTCAACTGGACTATATTACAAGTGGAAGAAACCTAGCGGACATTTTGACCAAGCCACTGGGGAGAAACCTACACGAACTTCATCGTTCGAGACCCTTTAAACGGCGAGGTAACCCATAAAGAAGGGATCACTTCGAGGGAAGAGATTGCTAGACCGTGACGGCGGGCGGCTGGCTTCGGCAACACTGGAGCTGACGTCACTTCCTGTTGATGTAAACCTGCAAGGCGGCGTCGCCACGCTGACTTATTCTCTTTCTCCATGTTTACTATTTAATCTATATATAATCCTTTTACCTTGTAGTTAATTAAATGATAATTAACGCTGAGCGCTGTGTGTAATCAATTGGAATACAACAGATCTTCAATCAAAAAATTGATCAAATTTTAAACAACTAAACGTTTAGTTTATTTTTTCTCCACTAGATGGCGCTCTGCCATCTAAAAAGCACATGTGCTCGTGGTCAAAGATGCCTTTTTTATTTTTAATATCAACACCTGACCCACTTATCTTTTATTTATTTCTATTGTTTTTTCATGTGTTAAGCGTCTTTACGCAAATTTGGCCTTAAATACCCATTTCTTGATTTCTCAAGAAGCCATTGGGACCAAAAATCCTTTTGGTCGCAGTGGTTACAGCCTTCTCCACGCTGACGAGTGCCAACAGCGCGAAACGCGTTCGTGGATGGATTTTCTTGAGTTATCAAGAAATTGGGTTGGCCAAATATCACGGAGCAAGCTAAATAAACGTTTAGTTTATTTTTCTCCACTAGATGGCGCTCTGCCATCTAAAAAGCACATGTGCTCGTGGTCAAAGATGCCTTTTTTATTTTCAATATCAACACCTGACCCACTTATCTTTTATTTTTTTCTATTGTTTTTTTTTCATGTGTTAAGCGTCTTTGCGCAAATTTTGCCTTAAATACCCATTTCTTGATTTTTCGGGAAGCCATTGGGACCAAAAATCTTTTTGGTCGCAGTGGTTACAGCCTTCTCCACGCTGACGAGCGCCAACAGCGCGAAACGCGTTCGTGGATGGCTTTTCTTGATTTATCAAGAAATTGGGTTGGCCAAATATCACGGAGCAAGCTGAATAAACGTTTAGTTTTATTTTTGCTCCACTAGATGGCGCTCTACCATCTAAAAAGCACATGTTCTCGTGGTCAGGAGATGCCTTTTTTAGTTTTAATATCAACACCTAACCCACTTATCTTTTATTTTTTTCTATTGTTTTTTCATATATATAAATCAACTCCAGTAAACATATTGAAGAAGTTATTAGAAAAGGAAGAGACCGACTAAAATTTTGAAATATATTTCAGGAAGAGAGTGGGGAGTCGATGCAACAACACTAAAATTAACTTACACATCTCTAATTAGACCTATCCTGAATATAGATATCAAATCTATGGTACAGCATCTGAAACAAACCTAAAATTACTGGAAAGGAAACAACTAAGTGCAGCTAGTATTATTACAGGTCTTCTAAATACCTGCCCTAATGATATTGTACTTTATGAGGCAGACATTAGCCCTTAAAGGATAGAAGAAGCTACAATCTGCCAAAATATATAAACAAATCAAGAGTTATGGAAACAAACACAGAACTTCCAATTACATATTTAATTGGGAATCTAATATAAGACTCGAAAAAGAAGGCCCTCACCACCTGGCCAAAATAAATGGATTTTTAAAATATAAAGTCGAAAAAAAATGTTTAGCAGAAAAAATATCTCCATGTGAGCCACTACAAAATGATATTTTTAATGCCACTTCAAATGAACCCACCAACAAACAATACCAAAATCCAGAATACTTAAAACAATCATCATTAGAAATAATTAATAACATTTCTAAAAATGCTATAACTATCCATACCGATGGTAGCAGAGACGAGTTAGGACACACTGGCAGTGGCTGTCACATCAAACCCAGATTTTTGCTCAGTCTTCAGATCAGAACTTATAGCCATCTATGAAGCCTTAAAATCCATCAGAAATACTAATTATCAAGATATCTGGATTATTACTAATAGTAGAAGTGCCATACAACACTTGAGTCACACAGGGGAAGTTAGAGACAAAGTAAGCAGGAACATAATTGTTTAGAAAAATAAACGAATATTGAAGAGGAGTATCTTGTGCGATACTCCTCTTCAATCTCCGTTTTATTTTTTTATTTCAACTCGAAGAGTTTATTTAGTCAACATAATTGTTTATCTCCAAAAACTCTCAAAAACCTCAAAAATTCACCTTCAATGGATACCCTCACACGTTGGCATTGAAGGCAATGAAGCTGCTGATGCGCTAGTGAAAGAAGGCATAAAATAACCTTTGCCATAGAAAAATAAACTTAATTTTAAAGAAATAGAAACAGTAGCTAAAACAAAAATAAACAAGAACTGGAGGATCCCACTTAAGCACAGTTTCTACAGTGGAGTGGACCCAGGAGGAGCTCTGAACATCAGAAATAGACAGCATCGAACGACACCAACAAGATTTAGAACAGGCCATCTCAAGCCATTGAAGATAAAAAATAATAACAAAATCTACCCCACTTGCCCGAAATGTAGATTGGCACCTGCAGCTCCAAAACACATTTTGAGTTGCATTAGATGCACTAAACAGGACCTTTGGGAGAGGCCACTGCTTATCATAAAACAGCTCGTGGAGCATGAACTTATGAAATTCGTGTAATCTTTACACAAGGGGATAAGAAACAACAACAACATTAGACAGCCAGTTTTCATCAATATCAATTTTCCAGAAAACTCATGCAGCGAATTCTTGACGCCTTCAAAATCGCCCGACTTTCAGTTCGTGAAATCTTTTAATTTTGTATGGGTATTCTTAATGTGTGTGCTCTCCAAACTGTTCCATACGAAATCCACGTTTGTCTAGAAACTTGTCGAGCACTTACTCGAGCAGAAGCTGTAATCCTTGTGATGCCATTCAGCACTTGATATTTTAGAGTCAGGAATGTGATGGTGTATCTATGATTCATTTCCAGTCACTATTCTATCAATAAAACCTTCACCCTCTATTTCATAACGTTCCAAAAGCTCTTTACAAGAGTTAAGACGTTATTCCCCTTTGTGAGCAGCCGAGGCATCTTGTGAAAATATTTCTGTACTTTAAATATTTTGCAATCATTTTTGACACTACCATAACTAAGGTTAAGTTCGGCAGAAATAATTCTAATGCTAACGTGACGATCGTTCTGTATTATCTCGTCAATGGACAAGTGGTTGTATCATAACTAACCTTCCGCCATGTCGCGGTGCGTCATCCAAACTTTCTATGCCGCTTCTGAATTTTCTCTATTGAAAAATTAAATTTTGGGATAAACATTTTTAACCGTCAGCATATTTCATTCTGGAGTAAAGTTTCGAATGTTTTTTCTCCTTCATGATAAAGAAAACGTATTACTGCTCGCATTTCATACTTGGTCAACTGTTTGTTTTGGTCGCCATTTTTATTGGAAAAAAAAAGTTGCCAGATGGTTTCTTGAGAAATTTAAAAATATAACAACAGAGTTCAATTTAAATGTATATACCTATATACATTTGTTTCCGTCTTTGTTTTTTTTTTATTGATCCACACTTGTACTTAAATGTTTTTATTATATATAAATTATGATATGTTATAAAATATTTTGAAATAATTTTAGATAATTTTCTAGTATTCAATTTTTAAATCACAACATAACAAAAATCAAACAACCTTTCAATGAAATTTTGCATCCAGAATACGTGTCTTCTAGTTATAAGTTAATTACAACAATAAAAGTGTCATCTTATAGAGGACCCCACCTCATTAAAGGCCACTTCTTTTCCCAGTATCTGTCGTTATTGAAACGTCTTAATTGGCAATTAAGATGTTTAAAATTGAATATGAGAATTGAAACTATTATAAACGCGTATGAATCTTTTAAAAATTAAACAATTTTTTACTTCCCTTACTTTTTTTAATTTTTTAAAGAATCATACGTGTCTATAATAATTTCGATTTCTCATAACAGATGGCCCGCTAATGTATCTTATTAAAATTGAATATACAGGGTGCTTCAAAAAAATGTATACTTTTCGATTTGAAGGCACTGTAACTGGTATTAATTACCTAACAATGCTTGCTGATTCCATATTTCCTGCCATTCGTGCATTATACGGTAATGATGATTTTTATTTTCAACTAGATGGTGCTCCGCCGCACTATCACAGGGACGTACGAGCTTACCTGGATCAAAATTTGTCGGGCCAGTGGATAGGACGCAGGGGGCCAATCGAGTTTCCAGCACGCTCTCCAGACCTTACACCACTGGATTTCTTCTTGTGGGGCACAGTAAAAGATGGGGTGTACAAACGTAAACCACGTAGCCTAGACATTCTTTGGAATGAGATTCAAGCAGTGTGTAGAGAAATCTCATTGGACGTTTTGATACGATGTACAGAATCTGTGGGGACTCGTACTCAGAATTGTATTGATCCTGCAGGTCACCAATTTGAACAGTATTAACATTTGTTATTTATTTTTCATTTATATTGGACTTTCAGTTTTCTATTTTCCTGAAATTTAACTTTGTAGAACGGTAAATAAATTTTCTATGGAAGTTCAAAGTGTGTATACATTTTTTTGAAGCACCCTGTATATGCTAGATTTAGTCTTCATAACTGAAGCCGGCCCCACTCAGGTTATTTGGAATTAATATCTGTTCTTAGTAACCACATTGCCATTATTAAGTAATAAACCTACGAAAAAAAATATTTAAAGCAGATAAACATTTTTTATTTTAATTACAAAGATTTTTATGTGGTTTTTATTGTGAAAAGACCAGTGTTATGTAGGGCCAATAAATTCACCAAAGGCTATTTGGACAATTTCCTGATTTACTAAACGATTAGTTGCCTTGACAGCATGTAAATGTTTAAATATGTTGGGTCTGTAGAGGACAAGTCTGATGAGATGGAAAATGAGCCAGAACATCAATCTTCAATTCAATAATTTTCTGTAGAACTACAAGCTAAACGTGCGGTTTTACTTTATCTTTTATAAGTATGAAACTCCTTTGATTGGCCAATCCTGACTCAGAAGTTAAAATTTTTAAGCATACCAATGGTAAACCTTCACAATAATATTTCCACTCACTCCTAGGAAGTTGTTATTAGTACTCTCTTTGTTTTTATGGAAATGATCCTTGGTTTAGGCTTAAAAAGGCGTATTGATGACTTGCTTCTGTATCTAGCCATTGTACAGAGCGTATAATTATCATAATAACCGCATTTCGTCCTGAGTGATCAAACAAGCCAATTATAGAGTTTGTACCAAGCTGTATCAAAGGCTCGTCCCCATAAATACACATTGATTAATATATAAACAAAAAATATTTTTTCATTGAAACAGAGACCGTCATTTTCAATAACAGCCAGCCATATTTTTGTCAGGTTTTCAAGTTTCTGACGATACCATTCTCAGGGTTTGGAGTCTAAGAAGTAACAACAGGCAATTTCGACGTCTTGGAATGTTTCAAAGTATCTTCCCATTAGAAAGGTAGCCATGAACCTAAATAATGTATAATCAGATGGCGAAATTTCCGGACTATAAGCAGGGTGTTGTAGAACTTCAATACACTCCAAATCCTTTATTCCATTCATTGCTAATCAATGAGCTGGAGCGTTGTCATGTTGCAGGAGTACTCTCTTTCAGTTGATCAAAGCAGGGTATCGGGACTTCAAAACTTCATATGCTCGGCTGAGTTGTTATGAGTAGAGATCGGCATTAACGTGAACGACCATCAGGAAAAAGTTCGTAGTGTACAATACCATAGATTTTCCACCATACAGACAACAACTTTATGATCGAAGCGACCCTGTTTAACAACAGGTTTAGTCTATTGATCACAGGGGTTCTTGTGTCGGGGTTACTAAGATAGATCCACTTTTCATCCCCATTTTTAATCTGGCTCCAAAACCGAAGATCTTGCGGATTTTCTAACAATCGTTTACAGATATCGACTCGTCTCTGGGACTGGGCTCGTGGGAATCTTGTCTTGGGCGCTTGCTAACAAAGTGCAGTTTTTGCAGAGTTCGGTTGATCGTATGTTTGGTCTCAAGGCTGAGAGAGATGTCTGCTTCTCTAAATCTTTTGAACCATTTTAAGGCTGTTCTTCTATTAACTTTTCCTTTCAACTTGCATATTTCTTTTGCCGCAAAAATTGTATTTAGCCCTTTTTTCCAAAAGAAGCGCAATAGTACTCGGTTCATTATTTTTGATAACACATTATTTAACTCTCTACAAAAATACCGAAATGTTATTCTAAAACCTTATTATGTTATTTCAATCACGTGGGCACGTTTATCGACCGTGGGATCGAAACTTTTATTTATATTGGTATATATATATATACTAGCCGAATGACCCGGGCAACGCCCGGGTTTTACCCGATTAAATGTTTTTATTTAAATACTATTCGTTACAATTATAAATTGGCGGCGTGGATGTCACTCTTGTGAAACGTCCCGCTCCAAACTTTGTGTCTGAGAAGCGATATTTTTATAGAAAGATGATCTGGCTTTTGTTTTCTGCTCGAATGAATGTTTTTCTGTTAGAATTTTGTCCCTGCGTACAAAATAATGAGCTGGTTTCACCCGTGGTCTCTGCTTTTTGGAATTTTTTCCGATATAATTTTGTATCTGATAATCTTACATGATACAGCAATATCGTCATCATCATTTTCTGACTAATAATATAGGGTTTTAATAATTGATTTATATATTTTTAGAATAGCCTATCGTTTTCCCGTATTTTTTTACCTATGTATGGAAATTTTGGTTTGAATTAGTGAACTACTGCGAATTTGTATACCGGACATACAAACCAACAAACAAACAAACAAACATACAAATATTCATTTATATATATAGAAGATATAATAAAAATGAGTTTTAAAAATTGTTAAAAAAAATGCATCGGCCGGGAATCGAACCCTGGCCGCCCCGCGTGGCAGGCGAGCATTCTACCACTGAACCACCGATGCTTTAAAAAAATGGCCATATTTAGGTATTCATTCCATTCCGGATTAGTCCGCGTAAAAAAAAGTTCTTCAAATGAAAAAAGAAATAGCCAAAAATACTAAACAAAATGCAGCCGAAAATTTTCCTCAGGTTTATAAAAAGCGACATGCAAAATTTGGTACCAATTGGTTCAGTAGTTTTTGAGTTTATCGCGAAACAGACAGACAGACAGAAATTCACTTTTATATATATAGAGATAATGTTGCGCTGGTGACCTCATGTACCAGGAGAAAACATTCGTGAAGTCTTTTTAACGTTTATTCACAAACTAGAATTTGGAGACAAAGAACTTTCTAACTAAATACACAGGTCTACAAAAAAACTTTTTTTTTGCACAAGAGAACCTGATGATGTTTCTAGTGTAACTTTTCATGCTGAACTCAAAAATCTAATCAGAAATTTCCCATCACCCATGGTTTTTGCCTGATGGTCTTTTTTTAGTATTGGGATAAATACAGTAATAAATGCAACCAATGTTACGTAAGCATTTTTTCAGTTACATCATTAACTAAGCTAGCGCTTTATTTTTGACAAGAAGAGTTGGTATGTGGACCAAAAGCTTTATTTTATTTGTTATTAATTAAATTTTGCTCTTTAAGAATCATAAATATTAATTTAAATAACAAATTATTGAAATTTTAATTGAATATATATAATTTATTATTATATAATATTATAATCTGTTTTGCTTTCAGCTCAAAAATAACGAAAAGCTCTGTAATGCTATTTGCTCATTAATGGAGGAGATATATTGATGATATCCTCTGTATATGTGAAACCGGACAGGAGAACGGTATCTTATCTGTTCTTAACTCCTTTCACCCCGATATTTCCTTCAGTTATGAACCAGAAGCCAATAATGTAATACCTTTTCTAGACATACTGATTATTCGTACCCCTTCACACTACCACACAACAGTATATCATAAAATCAATAACCCAACTTTCTACACCAATTTCAAGTCTTTCTGTCCCTTATCCCATGATATTAATACAGTTAGAACACTTACCAAGATATTGGTTACACATTGCTCCCTGCCCATATTCAGATCATTAGAGTTCTCTAACATTAAAAACAGCTTGCCCTCTCCCAATATCCACACCATTTCATACACAAATATCAATACAACCCGGCCCATACGAAACCCATGTTACCCTATAGAAATACCTGCATCTTACCTTACTCAACACAATCCGCTGCCATATCCCACCTTCTTTAATCTTACGGCATCAATACCTTTTTAAAAAACAATGAAAGCCTGGCCACCATCCTTAGACATCCTATTACCCGATTACAGAGACCTGCCAGTGTTCAATCATCGGGTGGCTCGGTCTACTCAGTCTCATGCAACGATTGTGGTGCAACCTATATAGGTGAGACTGGTAGGTCCGTGGACCATCAGCATGGTTGAGCATGGCAGGTGTATCAATAATAAAGACAGCAAATCCCTCATTTACAACCATACTCTTGATACAGGCCACTCATTCAATTTAACTTCTCCCACCACCTTATACAATAACATCCCCAATAAACACCAAAGACTGATCATAGAGGCCATTTTATCCATATCTAAAAACAGCATTAACCGACATATAGATTTACCTGAATCATCGTCATCAAATATTACATTTTCAGGAGGCTGTGGAACAGGTAAAATATCACTATGAGAAACCGGTCTCATAGCAGAAGGCAAATCTGGATATTCAACTGTATGTCTTGATTTGGATGTAATACCTGTAGTTTTTGTCAAAAAAAAAAAAAAAAACAGTCTGAAGAAATTTCTTCAGGTTCCCTCCATATCATTGGAACCACAAAAGGCATATGACGTTCACTTTTAATCCACCCTGTAAGATGTCGAACACAAATTACACAACAATGGTGAGGAGCCCAAGTCTTATCTTGGTCACCGACTTTAAAGCCAAAATAAAGTTCATAGCACTTTTTGATGAGCGGTGTAAAGTTTCGCCTTTGAACATTGAAAGGTAATTCCCCACAAATATAACAGAAAATATCAGGAATATTATTGCAACGCCTCGGCATATTGACACAGTCTAGTGCACACGATTTATAAAATCAAATCGATAATCGTCCTATATTCTTCTCATATGTAAATATATCTCAAAAACGGAATCCTATATAAAGCCTTTTGCTATCATGTTTCATTACCTGTCGAAGGGCGTGACTGCCCGAAAGCTTGTCGCACGTTTAATTGATTATTAAAAAATATTTTCTCCTTACATTTTATCTCTAGTATTTATAATCAACGGAGAAAGTTTTCATGTTATTTTAATGTAATAAGAGTTATGCAAAACTGCTTACGTAACATTGTTTGCATTTTTTACTGTATTTATCCCAATACTAAAAAAAGACCGTCACGCAAAAACCATAGGTGATGGAAAATTTCTGATTAGATTTTTGAGTTCAGCATGAAAAGTTACACTAGAAACATAATCAGGTTCTCTTGTTCAAAAATCTTGTTGACCAGTGATATTATTGTCTTAAATAATCTAAAACAAAAGTTTGCAAATTTAACGATATAAAAGTATATAAAATAATTATAGAAAACAAAATCATGTAAAAATAATTATACATGAAAGTTATTAAAAATATATAAGATGTGAAAAGTAACAATTAAATCTATGAGAAAAGATGTAGACAAAACAAGAAAGGCAAAATGTGACATGTAAATTAAAGACTCCAGCAGCGCACCAACAATATTAATAATTTGATTTCATATATTGAACTTCCTCTTTGGAAACGAAATTTTGATACGGCCTGGTAGTATCTAATGCAGCCTTAGACTGTTCTGTTTGTGTCAACTAGTGCATAATTTATTTGGTAAAACCTTTTTTAACATTTCAAAACTTCCAGAAACCTGAAAACTTCGGCTAAAACATCAGGTTCTCGAACAGATTTGGGACGGTTTACTTCTATATGTGCTTTCCTAAATGTACAACAGAGAGTATTTTCACCACGATCTTTATTTTTTAATGTCATAGAATCTTAATTAATCCCGTGAAATCGCCTTTCATTTTACTTCTATAAGTTGATTTTGCGAGAGTTGCGAACATAGATATGTTTGTATGTACCCAACACTTTATTCTCTTTCTCTGACTTCTATAGATAAACACCCATTATGTCGTAAATCATCCGCAATGAATTACCGTAATGTTATATAAAGAGGCATATTCTGTGATTTTGCTATTATAATATGTAGAGATGGCCGCTATGAGAACACTCGAAGTCCCTGACCGGCGCTCTCCATGCGGACGTCCTTGACGGACCATCACCGGCCAGTATATATACCGCCGGCCTGCAGTCCCTGGCACGGCAGCCATGAGGTTTTGGGTGAGTTTCCTCAGTGCATCCCTCCTTGGATAGCTCAACTTCTATATGTTCTCTTACTGTACCTCTCCTCAGCCTCCATCACACTGGTCGGTCTCAGTTCTCATGCTTTCCTTCTTGGATGGATCTACATATGTTTTTTACCTTTCTTTGTCCAGTGGATTTCTGTACGCTAGCACTGACCTATATATAGTGATTCTCAGCTCCTATCATTTTAAACTCTTATCTTAGTTACTTCTATTTGCGTTTTCTATATTTTGCATGTACTGTAGATTTCTATACTCTATTATTAGATATCCTATAATATTTATAGTCATTCTCGCCTGTTTCTATTAATACTTCTATTTACGTTTTCTGTTTTTCACTGCTCTGTCGAAATCTGTACTTTATCACTTGATATCCTACGATATATAGTCATTCTCGGCTTCTATAATTTAAAACTCTCTCTTTTTACTTCTATTTACGTTTTCTAACTTTCTTTGTCACGTCATTCTCGGCTTCTAGAAATTTAAGTTCCTTCTTGAGTACCTCTATTTACGTTGTCTATCTTTCTTTGTCCTGTACATACCCATTCTCTATCACTGGGCATTCCTTTCTCAATCAGTTTATTTCTTTTGTTTATTAGTGTTCTATATCTGAACTCTTCAATCTTCCGTGATCTATGTGCCTCACTTCTAGACATCCCAATGATTTTTTGCATCAAGATTCAGACGTATTTTTTCATTCCCTGTGTTATTTTCATTTTCTCTTATATTTTGCGAACTTACACGTTACACTATCTTCTTCCACAGGATCTCTATTAATATCAAAACACGGTACTCTAATTACTTGAGATTCTTTGAAATAAGTTTATTTCTATTGATTCTCGAAGTTTTCATCGTTATTTCATTGAGAATTTAATTTTTCTGCACACCATATATCTAGAAGCCCTTTTCGTTTCGAAATGTCCTATTCATTGGATCTTTGAGCATTCCTAATTTCATTTTTAGTCTTGAGATGTTCTTAAATAACTCTGAATTTGTGTTAAATATCAATTATTAATTTATCCCTCCAGCCACTAATTAATCCACCAATCCTAGAAAATATCCATACAACCAACCCTCGCGCGTAGATCCTTCAAAAAGGATATATTCACTTATTATTTAAAACTTCTCATCTCTGATTCTTTTTCATTCTATTTCCCGCGGAGATGTTTTATTCTTAGTTAAAACTATATTGATTTTCTATAATTTATTATAAAATTTAGTTGCCCATATTTCCTCGATTTGCACAGAAACTCCCAAAAATAACGGTGTATTTTCAACTTACTACTTGATAGTAGCTATCTAACACCCCATTCTAATTATTTTATTCATTTTAAAAATATTTTGTGAGAGGAGAATAAAATTATTTTATTGTGATCAGTGAATGGAAAATTAATAGATTAATATTTTTATACTAAATGTCAATTTTGATTTATGTGTGATATCGTAAGAAAGATAACACTTTAATAGATTCCAATATTTCACACGCCAATTTTTCAGCAGCCTACTAATGATAATATTGACCTATATATGTATATATAACGAATACGTTCTACGACTAAGAAAGTGAGGCCCAAAGTTTAGTCCTCCATACTAACTGGAGATCCAGAAGTTCACTAAATGAAGGAAAACTTTCATTTACAGAAAAAATCCCATAAGCGACCTATTTGATAAACGACCATATCCTTGAGAAACCACATCGTTTAAATCAAAAATTATATTTCTGATTGAACCTAACTTCATTGAGAAATCGCCTTCAGTAAAGACCTGGGGCTTCATGTTTTGGTTTCTAGTGAGAGATTCTACTGTAACTCGGGTATAGGTTTAAAAGAAAGACACATCGGTGCCCACACTAAAATAGTGGAACATGGGAAACTTGGAGTTAAGGAAACAGTTGTCCTAGTTTCCGAGTGGCCCGACCACACCGTAAAATCCTACGTACTAACTGCCGTTATCCCCCGGGTAGTTCACGCCTTGATAACTTAATTTCCTCAGTCCCCCCGCGCGCTGTATTGAATCTCTCATCACCAGTAGATATATCATCCAGCTGTAACGAGAGGTCTTCCTCTTCTATAATGTCGACAATATTCCGTTCTTCTTGGGGTAATTCATTAAGACCCTCCATTTCTTTCTCTTTGTTATAAACCCTCTACCAAGCCATTTATATGCCATTTGGCCTCCTTTTTGCTTTTGTTTATTCGAATGTATATTACAATTACCTTTTTTAAAAGTTAATTTTATAAACTCTAACGTAGCACATATATGCATATAACAGTTTACATATTTTTACACACAAGATACATATATATAAATATATATATATATGATGGCGCTCTGCCATCTGAAAAGCACAGGTGCTCCTGGTCAGGATATGCCTTTTTATTTTTAATATATGATATTTATTGCGTATGTATGTATGCATGTTTGTCAATTATACACGTCCACAATACGTATCTAATCTGACTGATATTTTAAAAGTATATAAAGTAGAATCTGGAAAAACTCTTAGTGAAAATTTCAGGTCTCTATTACGAATATCCGTCGTGTTATTTGCAAATTTGCTCTTTCGCTCGCGCCTCTAGCGGTGAAAATGGGGGGTAATACCAGCTGACCTAATGTACATGTAAAGTTTGGAGCGGGACGTTTCACGTTATAATCGTTATAATCTGCATATTGGCGTGTACAGATCATTATAGAAACATAAACGTTACAAAATTACATAGATGGCGTCAGGTTTTGACGTTTATTTTGACGGGAGAGGCGCCATTGCTTCTATGGATTAATATCCTCCGGCAAATTTTCCATATATATATATATACGGTAATTTAAACCAACAACCCTATTTTGTATAATACTTATAACAAGATTGTCAAGTTGTATGTAGAAACACATCTATAAATAACACTGGTCAACAAGATATTTGCACAAGAGAACCTGATTATGTTTCTAGTGTAACTTTTCATGCTGAACTCAAAAATCTAATCAGAAATTTCCCATCACCCATGGTTTTTGCGTGACGGTCTTTTTTTAGTATTGGGATAAATACACTAAAAATTGCAAACAATGTCACGTAACTGGTTTATCAAAAATATTTTTCTTTGTCCACAAAGAAATAGCATCTTATCTACATGTCCTGAATCCAATATACCATTAGTTTTTTTTCTATTACACAATATTTCTGAGATACACCTACTTGAATTTGGAAATATTGTTAATATATAGGCATATATGAACGAAACATATTTATTATTGAAAAGCAGAGACAGTGGATTTTCTTCTATACTTTGCTTGTGGTAGATCCCTCTTGAGTGCCCAGCAGTAGTCGGCAAGCATAGCGGCGACTCCATTTACCTTGGTACCGCTTCTCCATGCTTGATATAGCTTGATGAAACCTCTCACCATGCTCATCGCTAACTGCGCCAAGATTGTCTGGAAAAAAATCTAGATGTGAATGCAGGAAATGGATCTTGAGGGACATGTTACATCCCAGTGCCTTGTAGGAAAGCAACAGATCATTAACTATGTCTCGGTAATTTTCAACCTTGGCACTTCCTAAGAAGTTTTTGCAAACATTTCTAAAGGAATTCCATGCTGCTGCTTCAACTTCATTCAAACTATTTTGAAAATTTCCATCCTGCTGAATTCTCGAATCTGAGGTTCAACGAAAATGCCTTCTCTAATCTTCGCTTCACTTGTACTAGAAAATTTTTATTTAAGTAGGCAAATCCACTGGCATTTCGATCCATTGCCTTGACAAAGTTCTTCATTAATCCCAGTTTAATATGTAATGGTGGTAAGTAAATATTTTCTAAATTGATCAGGGGTAGATTTGCAATATTTTCATATCCTGGAGTAAAGATTTTACGGTTTGGCCAGATTTTTTTAATGTAATGCCTTTCCCTATCTCTGCTATCCCACTCACACAGAAAACAACAACATTTTGTATATCCAAGCTGTAATCCACGCAAGAGAGCAACGACTTTCAAATCGCTGCATATTTTCCAACCGTATCGTTCATATTCTATCTTTTTCAAAAGCAGTTTCATGTTTTCGTAAGTCTCTTTCATGTTGGATGCATGTATTTATTTCAATACTAAAAAAGATCGTCAGGCAAAAACCATGGGTGATGGGAAATTTCTGATCAGAATTTTGAGTTCAGCATGAAAAGTTACACTAGAAACACCATCAGGATCTCTTGTGCAAAAAAAAATAGTTTTTTTGTAGACCTGTGTAATTATACGCATGATCGACATGTGTCATTGCATCACCATATGTAATGTACTTTGTACAAACTGAGGATGATAAATAAAACTATGTAATAGATTAAGAGCTGAGCTAAGAAAAGAGATCGAGATGGAAATCCAGCAATCCTAAAAAGGAATTTGGCAGCCCGTTGCCATCAGGTCTGAAGGGTGTGGAGGATGCGGCAGCCACCCCACGCACTTTGCACCCCTTCAAAGTCCAAATTCTCGCTTGTTCCCCCCCCCCCTTCGGCAAAGATATAAACATCTGCCCTAGCCGAAATGTTACTTAGAGACTTCATCATCGGCGTGAGCCCTCGTCGGTTGTACCCAGGTCCACCTCATCGACCATGTAGAAACAGTAAGAACTTTTCTATCTCCATCTTGCTCTTAGCTCAACTGCTATCTGTTCACGGAACTTTCCTACTACAGCTATGTCTCTTCGTTTTTTGTGTGTGTGGACATTCCCGAGCTTTCCACTCTGATTCGACCACGACTGCCTGTACTCTGTGAGAACTTTTAAAGGTCTTCCAAGGTGCAGAGAGGTACTGGAAAACTCTCCACGCCCTGACTGTCCCTCTAGGTTACTACTGGTTTGACCCCCGGTTACCACAGCTATAGCGAGAGTCGACAGGATCACCAAAACGAAGGATGACCACAACGAAGAAGGTAGGATGTCTGTCCAGATAGAAGCGAGGAAGAGCAATGATGGAGGAACAAGCCCGCCATTCCAACAAAACGACCGAGCAATCTCTCCCCCAACAAGAGACTATATTTCAGGAGGCAAGCTGTCAACCCCCCTATGACACAGCCGAAAATCTCGCAAAATAAGCCGGTGAGAAGTTCCCCACCTTCGGCCTTACAACGCAACCACCTTCCAGGCGACATGCCGCCGTCGCCAAACAGAAGTTACAAGCTTCTACAAGTCCTACATGGAACGTCTTCCACGTCAGCAGGACAACAACCAAAGGACCAAGTTAAAAAACGGGAGTTTTTAAAAAATCTACATAACGGCTTCCTCATGCTCACAACGTGATTTTCCAGATATTTAATGTTTATTTTCACTGATATCATTTTAAATCAATTTTTGCCATTTTTATATCATTTCAATTCAAATTTTGAATCTTGTGCACCCTCATTTATCAAATTTTACTTTATTTTAAGTAACTTATAAATTTTTAATTCATTACTTTTAATTTTACATTTAAAAAAATCATTAATTTTAATTACTCGAATCATAATTCTAAACTTATTTGTGTGTTTTTTCTGAATATCTTATTTACCAAAATACCAATTTCTTATCAAATACTCAAAACTTTGCGAAAATCATTGTTATGTTCACTATTTTATGTAAACGCCTCATTCAAATTTTAAGTCACTATCTGGCCATTGCCCTTTTACAAGGATAATTTTCGCACTACCATATTAAACGATTAAAAATATATATTCAAATTTTAATAAACATAGGTGAAACGCATTTTTTTTTAATTGCAAAAATCTGAAGAAACAATATCTTCAAAATCACAACTAGAAAAGTAACTGTCCTTCCCCAAAACAAGTTAAAAATCCAACATAGTTTCACTCCCTCGTCCTTTCCTTTTACATGCATAATTATTAATCATCCACACATCTCTCTCAACAAACACACCCCCCCATTACTTTCTCCAAATGGCCACCATCTATTAGCGCGCGACTTAGCAACAAACCAATCTCGAGCCACACAAGCTCCATATCGTCGCCACTAAACGTGCCACATCCACTAACAGCCAAAATATCTCGATGTGTTTTGTACAACCACCACCAATGACTAGTAAATTTGTTATTCATGGTGAAACGAGTTAGATGCTGTACCAAAAACAAGACTTCACATGACACCTTTTCATTCAATTCAATTCACTTCACTCGTGTCACACAGCGCAACACAACAATTTTTCTCACTTAACAGGCCACAAAGACGCCTTCATGCCTGTGACACATCTCACCCCAAGCGTGTCCACGTCGAAAAAGTCGCACTTTTACTCACATCTAAACCTGACATCATTGAATAATATTTTTACCAAGTCAGCAATAACGTCGAAAGACAACACTTAGGAACACCGAGAAAACTAAATTCTTTAAATAGATCATAAAACTGCCAACAATCTTCCAACACTCTCAAAGAGAGTTTATCCAATAAACCAGTACTACACTTGTATCAAGTCGGTTTACCATGCCGCCTTTAATTGCGTCGCATCCACCCAATGGATCGCAGGCATACTCAACAAGTACATCCAGACGGACAAGTACTTCCTGTACAATATTTCAGCCGCGCCCTAGAGCACATGAAAGAAACTACACGGTTTCCGAACTCGAGTGCCTCGCCATCGTCGAAAGTGTAGACAAATTCCGAATATACCTCACCGGTATAAAATTTACCATATACACAGATCACCAAGAATATAACCACCCAGGCATCTCTCAGATGACCCGCATAATTACTACCCAGTACTACTGGAAAGGTATCTCTATATCTATAGAAAAAATTTGTCAGGTCATGTCACACCTGCCAAATAATTAAAAGGCCCAAAGGTGAACCCTAGGGTGACCTCGGACAAATCCACCACCTCACCAATCACATTTGACTAAATCTCTATAGATAACCATAGCTGGAATTTCGAAATATGGACACTTCAAGACATATCTACCTGTAATAGTGGATCATTTAACGCGATATTCTTGGACCTTTCCATCGAAGTCCACCAGTACCCTAACGTACATTCAAACCCTCAAGACTGTACTACAACCAGGATTTCCAAAACGTCTGTTATCTGATAGAGCGCCCGCTTTTACCTCCGAAAAATTCCGTAAATTTCTAATAACACTTGTTATACAACCCCTACTCACCACAAGCAATAACCCACAAGCAAACGTTTAATAGGTGGCTTAAATGCGACCATTACTGGACTCAACTAGTAAAGCGCGTCACTCAGACGTATAATAACACACCCCATTCTGTCACAAGTTTTCCACCCACCTACATAATGTTCAATGTTGTCCCCCAGATCTAAGACTCATCTTAACCCATACCCCGAAATAAATATAGCTCGAGAGATAGCACGTTCTCGTACCCAAAAATAAGCATTAAAAAAGATAAAGAAACATTTGATTAGTAGCACAGAACACCAAATTTCGAAGTGAATGATCTTGTTTTGTGTGAAATATCATAGACATCCCGACACAGGTAAATTAGCACCCTGCCTCGACCACGACTGCCTGTACTCTGTGAGAACTTTTAAAGGTCTTCCAAGGTGCAGAGATGTACTGGAAAAACTCTCCACGCCCTGACTGTCCCTCTCTGTACTACTGGTTTGACCCCGGTTACTATATATTATAATATATATATATATATATATAGATGGAAAAATTGCCTGGAGGAAATTGATCCATAGAAGCATAGGGCGCTTCTCTCCCGTCAAAATAAACGTAAAATACTGACGCTATCTATTGACCGTCGCCGCAAACTAGCGGCCTCGAGTCGGTGACAAAGCCACAACAGCGTCAGTTTTTGACGTTTATTTTGACGGGAGAAGCGCCCTATGCTTCTATGGATCAATTTCCTCTCGGCAATTTTTCCATCTATATCTAGCCATAGATTTGGCCCAGCCACCTTGCCAGCAAAACACCTCTTTGGTAGATTGTGAAGTTTCCATTAGATCCAGTGTGGATCTCATGGAATAAAGTCCGCCTTAGACTGACAAGGGCTATTAGCCCGAAACCATGGTCTCTAGGTGGACGCTTCTCAATTTGCCAAATCTGGTGTTGTGGCTTTGTCACCGACCCGAGGCCGCTAGTTTGCGGCGACGGTCAATAGATGGCGTCTGTTTTTGACGTTTATTTTGACGGGAGAAGCGCCCTATGCTTCTATGGATATATATATAATATATATATATGTCATAATTTGTACATAACTGGATGTAATCCCGCCACAATATGTATGCAATGTATGTTTTAAAATATTTTAATAAAACAAGGCTTAGAATCTGGGAGAAAGATTTAGAGAAAGGCCATCAAAGAGGAAGCAATCATTAGCAGGTTTTATTATCCAGGAACTCATAAACCTGGGTTCAAGAACCTAGTATTTCCTGGATCAGGTCAGAACAAGCCCAGAACAAAAGGATAGCAAAGGCCCATTCAGAGAATAGGAATTAGCTAGGAACCAATAGAAAGCTTACACGTCTCAAACACCAGCCAATCAAAACCCTGAATAGTTTTCGTGTTAAATCGGGAACGGAGTTTAGTCAGTTAAGAACGTGGCACCATAGAGACCAGTTGGGACCTGGACCGCATCGAGTTAGCACCTGGACCGACCAAGGAACCGGTTAGAAGCCAGCCACCACCCTCTCAACCGATCCGATAAGTCTAATCCTCAATCATGTGAACAGCCTAAGTTAATAACAACTCAGCCAAAATAGCTTCAACCCCTTTCTCCCTAGATCGCTAGCCTTTTCCAACCTAAATCCTGTGTTTTTTCGTTATTTTCCCCTGTGAGAACACCTTAACACTTCAGCAACGACTGCCCCCATCAATTCAATCAATCACCAATCAATTCAACCCATCAACTTCAAAAGGTAATCGTCCCGACGTTACAGTGAGTCGACAGAATTCTACAGCGTAATACATCAAATATTACAGTGGTAACTCTCCAACGTTACATATATATATATATATTAATATTAAAAATGGCATATCCTGACCAGGAGCACATGTGCTTTTCAGAAGGCAGAGCGCCATCTGGTGGAACAGAAATCAACTATTCATTGATTTAGCCTGTTCCCTGATATTTGGCCAACCCAATTTCTTGATAAATCAAGAAAAGCCATCCACGAACGCGTTTCGCGCTTTTGGCGCTCGTCAGCGTGGAGTAGGCTGAACCATTGCGACCAAAAATAATTTTTGATCCCAATGGCTTCCTGAAAAACCAAGAAATGGGTATTTAATTTAATATAAAATTGGGTTGGCCAAATATCAGGGAACAGGCTAAATCAATGATAGTTGATTTCTGTTCCACCAGATGGCGCTCTGCCTTCTGAAAAGCACATGTGCTCCTGGTCAGGATATGCCATTTTTAATATCAATTTCAACACCTTATCTTTTATCTTTTATTTTTTTCTTTCGTTTTTTAATATATATATATATATATTGTTGCACTGGACTGCGGTTTGGCAGACTCTTCAGCCTTGATTCTCTCCTCAGACGTGTCTTGCATCTTACCAGAGCGTCTTTCAACCATCCTACAAATTTATAAAAGGGAATAATGAGATAAGTCTACTTTTAGTAGCCTCCAGAATAATTTATTTATTTTTCTCACATCAAAGAGAGCAGTGAAGTCACATGTGTACCTAAATACAAATGATGATAATCTAAATAATCTGTGTTTAAATAAATATCATAGAATATATAAATAAATAAAAATATAATTTAAATTTCAAATATATTAAAAATAATATAAGATATACGCCATTAATCATTATGTAACACTTCCCCCTCTCCAGAGGTCGTCACGTCCTCGTGATTGACCTCATCAATTCTTTCAAATAGGGTTTGATTCTTGAGACATGGACAATCAATGGGTCTTGGCCAGGATTATCTTTTGGTTCAATTAAGTAATTTACGTTGGACAGCTTCTTTAATATCTATATGGGCCAAAATATTTTCTCAATAGTTTTTCACATTTTCCGATTTTCCTAACTGGTGTCCAAACTGCCACTAAATGTCCTGGTTCATAGATTCTCTCGTTGTGTTTTTTGTCATAGTTTCTTTTCATTCTTTCCTGAGTCTTCTCTGTGTTGTTAATGACTACCTGTCTCGTCCTTGCTATTTTATCTAAGTAGTTTTCTATATATTCGTCGTAATCGTCCATGTTACTGTCCGTTGGGATATTCTCGTCGTCTAAGAGGGACATGGGTTCCCTCCCAAACAACAGGAAAAATGGAGAGTAGCCTGTGGTTTCTTGAATTGTGGTATTATACGCGTGGGTGATAAAAGGAAGGATTTCGTCCCAGTTCTTCTGATCCGTATTCACATACATGCTGATCATAGTGATTAAAGTTCTATTTAGCCGTTCCGTTAGCCCGTTAGTCCTGGGGGTGGTAGCTCGTTGTGAAGCAATGTTTAACTTTGCACATTTTCATAACCTCCTTCATCAAATTGCTAGTGAATTGTGAACCTCTGTCGCTGATAAGAAATCTTTGAGCCCGTGACGTAAAAATATATATTCGATTAAAAATGTAGAGACTTCTTTCACTGTCGCTTCTGGTACTGCCTTTGTTTCAGCATACTTGGTATAATAATCCGTCAACACATTTATCCATTTCCTTCTTCTTTTCGTTGATGGCAAGGGGCCAACAAAGTCAATTCCGATTCTTTCAAAAGGGTAGTTAGCTGGGGGAATAGGTTGTAGAAGTCCAGATGGCAACTGATTTGAACCTTTCTGACTTTGGCAAAGATGGCACGTCTTTACAAATTCGGAAACATCTTTCAGCATGGAAGGCCAATAGTATTTATTCTTCAATCGGTATGTGGTTCTGGCGACGCCCAGATGGCCATTCAGCATATGGTTGTGGTATTCACTCATGATTTCTTTCCTTCTCTTCTTTGGCACTACCAGCAACCATTCTCTACCTTCAGGATTTGGATTTTTCTTGTAGAGACACCCATTTTCTTCTTTAAAGTTCTGTGTAATTGAACGCTTGTTTCCACTAAGGTTCTCCTTAATATTCTCAATAAAATCATCCTTTTCGTCTATTATTTGATTCAAAAATAGTCTTTCATAATCCTCGTCCCATTCGTTTTCTGGTAAGGGTCCTCTAGATAGACCATCAGCGTCCAGATGTTTTTTTCCCGATTTGTGTATAATTTCGAAATTATATTCCAGAATCTTCAGTGCCCATCGTGCTAATCGGCCGGTCGGATCTTTTAAATTCTTTAGCCAGCATAGTGCGTGATGATCAGTGACGATTTTAAAGTTCCTTCCATATAAATAAGGCCGTAATTTTGATATCGACCACACTACAGCTAAACATTCCTTTTCAGTGGTTGAATAATTTTGCTCAGGTTTACTCAGGGTTCGGCTCAAATATGATATTACCTTCTCTTCGCCACCGATATTTTGAATTAGTGTTGCGCCTAAGCCGATGTTAGAGGCATCTGTGTGAATGCAGGTGGCTGCATTTGGATCAAAGTGACCTAAAATTGGCGGATTCATAAGAGCTTTTTAAAGGTTTTGGAACGCTTATTCCTGTTTTCCTGTCCAGATAAATTGAACATTTTTTTTCTGATGAGACTGGTCAATGGGTCAGCGATTAATGAGAAATCTTTAATAAATTTTCTATAATATGAGCACATTCCTAGGAATGATTGCACTTCTTTGGCCTTCTTGGGCTGAGGAAAATCTCTAACGGCTTTGATATTATATTCGGCAGGTTTTATACCCTCTTGGTTGGTTATATGTCCAAGGATCTCAAGTTCCTCGAAAGCAAATCTGCATTTCCTGGCGTTCAGTTTTAAATTAGATTCGCTGAAGCATCTGAGGACAGCTTCAAGTCTTTTAATGTGGGTTGGAAATTCCGAGCTGTATATAATCACATCGTCCAGGTAGCAAAGGCAAATCTGCCATCTCAGATTTCCGAGGACATTGTCCATGTTTCCTCTCAAAAGTAGCAGGGGCGTTGCATAGACCGAAGGGCATTACGTTGAATTCATATAACCCATGTGCAGTAGTGAAAGCCGTCTTCTCTTTGTCTCTCTCTTCAATTTCGACTTGCAATATCCCGATTTGAGATCTATTGCTGAGAAGTACTTGGATCCTTGGAGAGTATCCATTACATCATCAATTCTTGGGATTGGATAAACATCCTTCACTGTTACTTCATTTAATTTCCTGTAGTCCACATATCACGGGAAAGGACCAGGGACTTGAAGATTGTCTAATTATTCCTTCTTCGAGCATCTCGTCTATTTGATCCTTTATGATGGTTCGTTCCTTAGCGCTTACCCGGTAAGGCTTGTGCTTTATCGGTTTTGCGTCTTCTGTATGAATCTGATGTTTTGCCAAATTGGTCCTACCTAACCTCGATGAGAACAAATCAGTATACTTGGCCAAAATTTGTTTTAACCTCTCTTGTTCTTTAAATGATAAATTTTTGTTTATTTGAAATTGTATTTCGTCATTTTCATTCTGCTTCTCTTTATTCTCTATAAAATTTACCCCTGCAGGAAGACTTCCATAAGCCAATGTTTGGTCTTTCATGATTTTTAAAGGTCGAGGATAAGGGTTCGTTATCCAGATATGGGTTTTCTTATCCGTGACAGTAAGCAAACTTCTTGCCAATCGAAGACCATTTGTTTGAGTCATTCTGTTGTTCTCTTCGATGACATATTCGCCATCCTCTGCTTCTATTGAGGCCCTAATCAATTTAATAGATAGTTTAGGTATAACGGTATCTGTAGTGCTCTTTATTTTTTTAGATCATAATTGCTTACGTCATGGTTACTCATCAAATTATATTTTATTGTTTCTCGTTTACAATCAATTTTAGCATTCATTTTTTTAAGGAAATCTCGTCCAAGAATAAGAGTTCGTAGATGCGCGTCCATTACTACAAATTCGTGGGATAATTCAGTGTCATCAATTTTTAAATCTAAAATAATGCTACCTACCATATCTAATTTTTTTCCATCGGGTCCTGAACACGTTTTAGTGAGACTATTTATAGGTCGACCACTGAAAGATCGGCGCCTGTATCAATCAAAGCTTCGCATAACCCTATCTTGTCCACATTAATATTAATTTTGTACCTAGGGTCCAACTTTCTAATTCCATTTATGGTCGACTTGCTTTGATTGAAGGAATCAGGCGCGACACTTAGTTTAAATCTTCCAACACGGAATATCTATTCCGTGTAGGAATATTCGTTTGTGTGTCATTACAAACATCCGCATAGAGGCGAGGCCGTGTATAATCTTTCCTTTCGTCCATTTGAAGGTTTTCTTGGCTCTTGTCTTGGAAACTGAGGGGTCCTCTTCTACGATCCTCACAAACTTGACTCTGCAATACCGCGCTACGTGTCCTGGCTTGTTACACTTGAACATATTGGTCTCCCGTCTTCTGTCCTATTCCTGTTTGAATCTGGACTCTTATTGTATGTTCTTCTTGGGTAGACCGGTTTTGGCTCATGAATGGGAGTGTAAAATCGTTTAGGGGCAGATACCTGGGGCAGCGGCTTGTTCTGGTAGTACCTCTGAGCGGGGGCCTGTGGCTTGGAGGTGTTCTGGTCTGGTCTTCTGAACGACGGAGCGTTCTTCCATTGCTCGTGATGATGGGAACGAGGGAGAGCGTGGTCCATTATATAGAGCCTTTGATTTTTCTATACGTTCTTGATAATTATTTTCAAACAAATCCATCTTTTTACACAATCTTTGGAGTTCGTTGGTATTCTTAGGAGGGTTTAAGTAGAGGGCAAAAGAGTATTCTTTCTTTAACCCTCCAATAACCTAATTTATTTTATTCTCTTCTTCCATTTGGGGATCGACCTTGTCGCACAGAACCAGGATATCCTCTGCAAACCTGATTGCAGGTTCATTCCACTGCTGCATTCTGTTCAGCCTCATCTTCAATTCTTCTTTGTTGGCGTCTGAGCCAAAATCCTGAATTAGGCGGCTCTTGAAATGTTCCCAGCTGGTAAAACTTATCTTGTGTAGGTCCAGCCAGGTTTTGGCGCTACCAATCATGTTCATGGCTGCATAGCGAGAAATAATATATTCTGCCCAGTGGTACAGGAAGCCAATTTCTTCAAGGGACTCAATCCATGGGCGAGGGTCTTCTGTTCCATCATATTTGGGGATGTCTATGTTGGGGTTCAAAACAACTGGGTCGGCACTTGCATCTCCACCAATTGTTGCACTGGGCTGCGGTTTGGCAGACTCTTCAGCCTTGATTCTCTCCTCAGACGTGTCTTGCATCTTACCAGAGCGTGTTTCAACCATCCTACAAATTTATAAAAGGGAATAATGTGAGATAAGTCTACTTTTAGTAGCCTCCAGAATAATTTATTTATTTTTCTCACATCAAAGAGAGCAGTGAAGTCACACGTGTACCTAAATACAAATGATGATAATCTAAATAATCTGTTTTAAATAAATATCATAGAATATAAAAATAAATAAATATATAATTTAAATTTCAAATATATTAAAAAAATTATAAGATATACGCCATTAATCATTATGTAACAATATATATTAACCTAGCTTTCTAAGGAAATATAATAAATATAGTAGAATATCTTGTGAGAGACACCGCCTGAAAACATGGCTAGCCCTGGACTCTCCTGGATGTTGCTGTCTCACATTGGAGGTCGAATTAATTCCGTCCAGTTTATATTTTACAAAGGAGACCGCTCATAGACAAGTCGTTCATTAGAGGTTTTAAATAGACGGAAGTGTGTGAATGTAAATGTGAACAATGGTGTGAGAAAGTCAGAGGGGTTATCTCTAGTAACGACCTTTATTCCATCTATCGTATTAAATGGCAATTATCCTTCGAGAAACCGGAAAGTGTGTAAATAACACTTATTGCTTTATTTTTTAAATTGCTCACACAAAATACTTCTTTATTATATCTCCAATTGTAAAGATTTTGAACTACGGCCTCTTCAACATTCCAACTCTTAATGTGAGGCTCTCAGGATGGAAGGTTGGAAGCAACTTTTAGTATATTTTCATATAACCCCCGAGTGTGTCCCGCTATAGGGATTGGCCTGTTGAGGTGTTTGTGGTTCGAAAGCTTGCCATTTATAGGAAAAATTTTGTACAAGTAATTTTATAGAGTAATAAATTAAATGTTTTGTGTAATTTTACCACTTGAATCTGGCTCAAACATATATGGCTAAAAGTCATTAAAGATATTTAACCTGAAAATATTATTCAACCTGAAAAAATACTTAATTTATATATAAATATATATTATAATATATATATTATTGTTTTTTCATATTATAATATTTATATATATATATAATATATTATATATTTCAAATATACTCTTAATACAAAATTTCATTTGTTAAATATACTCTTGTTTGGGAAGTTCTTGCTGACATGTGAGACTGTTCAGGCCATCTTCCTGTTGGTGTTGCTCTCCGTGGCCTCCCTCGACGCCTTCTTCATGAAGAAGGGAGGCTGGGGCGGTGGTGGCAGGGGAGGCGGGGCCATCGTGGGGGCGGAGGTGGACGGGCTGGGGAGGTGGCGGTGGTGGACACCGTGGGGAGGCGGTGGCGGAAAGTTCGGGGGATTCCGCGGGGGTGGAGGCTACGGAGCCGGGGGCAAGCACAAGGGCTGAGCCGTAAGTGTCCCCCCCACAGTCCTCTTAGAACACTAAATCATAGAAATAAATGTGATTTCTCTACCTCACCACTTCACGTGAAATGGCATTGTGGCACTCACTGTTGCGTTATGATAGGAAGGATCTGAGATCCAATCCCTCTTTGACCAGTTTTTAATTTTTTTTTTTAAGAAAATGAACCGATAACATTTTACTTGAACAAGTCTAACCCCTTAAGGAAATACAAGTAAAGAAACTGGACATTGGCACGTAATAAGTGCAAGGTTGAACTGTTTCTAAATATGTAGACATGTGGTGCAATTACAGTAAAATAAGTCGCTAATTACCTATCATAATTATGATTACTTGTACCATGTTTGTACTTGGGATAAGTAAAAACTCCAATTATCTGAAACGTCCGGGACTAGAATAGATCCAGATAAAGTAAAACTGGTCTTGAGCAGCTGCTTAGAGGAAAAGGTGTAAGTCGCATGCAACAGAATTTCGTTTGAGAAAGGTTTCACCGTGAAAATCAGGGTAATTGGATCGGTTTTGTTTCATTAAATAACCAGAGTAAGAACACGTATATAGGTCGTCAATCATTCTTTTTATTTATACAATTTTTTTATTGGGGGGTCAGTGGAAGGGTGATTTAAACCGTTGGCTTTCGACCGCTACGACCCAGGTTCGATTCCCGCATTGCACACGTTTTTCTGATAAAAAAAATGATCCAATGACCCACGATTCTTGCAAAACTACAACCCCACCAGCGAGTGCAAGTAACCAAACAGGGCTCTGGCACATTTGTAAGTGCAAAGTCGAACTTCTTTTCACATGTGTATACATGTGTTGCACTTACAGTAAAAGCAGTCGCCAACTTCTACCCACCATGATTATCATGGCCTGTACTACGTGTACAAGAGATAAACAAAAAAATGTATATTATATATATTTTTTACATTTATTTTACAAACTTTTCTGGAAATGATTTAATTAGTCACACCCATCCTAATGTTTCATCCATGTTATGGATTTCGTTGTGATATAGAAAGAAAATAAAGTTCGGATTAAAAAAATGGGAATTTCAATTATATATATTATAAGCTAAAGCGATTCGTATATATAATAAAATATAATTTGGAATATAAAAAAAATCCCAAAAGGTAACACAAATGTGCAACGCAAATCTTTTAAGCTTAACAAACAATTCCAATATATTTGACTGGGGTTCATTTAGTTCTAGAACGGCGTGCACAATTGTAACACTCTTTCTGCCTGATTAAAGAGCTCGTATTCTAGAGATATAATAAATTGACATGTGTGTTGCAGATCTATGCCTCTTCGTTCTCTTCCACATCACACATACTTTCTTGTTTAAAAAATAAACATATTTTTCTTTCCTATTTCTTGTAATATTTTATATCTCAACACCTCAATTGAAGTAGCGTCATCTGAGCTATTGTACACGCAAAACTCTTTGAAAGTAGTAATTTCTAACTGTGTCCATCAGTTAAACACTTTAAATGTAAATAGAATATGGGTGAGACACAAATAAGTACCGGAATGATTGAAGATTTCCAACAATATCACATTAGGGTGCCATGTAAATACAATATTACACCCTTATGGTATATTAAAATGGCGAAACCGCTGGGATGGTTCACCACTGATGAGCGCGGCCCTCCCATTATTTTATCATTTCAGTAAGAGCAGCATAAAAATTATTTTATTTTAAAAATAAATATACTCGTCAACAATAATTCATACTAAAAATAGCACAAAAGTGACATTTTACTGGGATCAGGTGAATAAATTAAGAAAAAGACATCTCCTGATCGTGCAACAAAAAGTTGCTGATAGCTTGCGCCATCTGTCGGAATAAATAATAAATTGTTTATTTCAACAGATGGTGCAAGCCATCAGAACTTTTAGTTGCACGATCAGCAGATGCGTTTTTCTTAATAATACATATGCTAGGGTGGTTATTTAGTGAATTAGATAGTTCAGCACTGCATAAGACTTTAGAGAATTTCATAATTATTTTCAAATAATGTGTCGGTTAATAAAAAAAAAAGCCTGAATCGGTTTGAGAGCGAATGTTTAACATTTTTATAGACCACTAGAGCATTTAGACAGTTTTCCATGCTAAGGAACTAGAAAAATTGAATCGAAAAATTATTTAACTATACTATATAACACTTGAAAAGTGTATGTGTGTCTAAACATTGAAGTTCCTCTGAAAGGGTGAATATTGTGGATGTAATATTTGCATAGGTAATTCGTGGGTAGAGTTTCTTAGTCAATTGACATATTTCCTACTTTCAAAATCGACACATTGTTTAAGTTATGAATACAAAAGGTAACGCCGCAATGATAATTGTATGATAAGGAATTCCTATTAGCATAACTACTCCTACTAATCTATATTGTCATAACCAAAATTGTGCATAGCTTGTAACTGTAAATAATGCATCGGCAGCTTGGCGAATGTTATGTACCTAAGCCCCGATAGGTGGCGCGCGCTGTCAGCTCGGCGAATGTTATGTACCTAAGCTCCGATAGATGGCAGGCGCGCTAGGCGGGAAGCTTGTAAACAATAGCCGCCATCTTGAGGGGTGTAGCCGATCGCCAGCCGTTTGGGTCTCTGACATTACTTCCTTAATTTATCATTATTTTTATCCATTTAACTATTTATTTTTATCCTAAACTATTTAACTATTTAAAGTCAACTAATAAATTATTATTTTATTCTACCCAAACGACTCGTCACCTTCATTACTGTGACATTCTGGTGGAGACAAGCTGGATCATCCCTTCGCTGCCCAAGCAATAAGAAGAAGTCGTAGAATCCAAGGACTGAACCCATTGGAAAATTCTAAAATGCAACACGTAAGAAGAGAGATCCCACAGGGTGAGTACCACTCCAAACATATAAGAAACCCATCTATTTTTTCGGGGGAACCGGGCCAAAGCCAGAAGAAATGGTTAAAAGAGTACCATCGTGTAGCTCGCTACAACTGCTGGGACAGTTCCATGTGCCTAGCGAATGTTTACTTCTTCCTCTCAGGAACGACCAAAGTCTGGTTTGAGAATGTAGAGGAACAAATAACCTCATTAGAACTTTTTGAGACAATGGTGTCTCTGGCCTTTGGGCATCACGCCAGCGAAAAATACCAAGTTTTAGAAACCTAAAAGCAAGGGCCCAAGGAAAGGGAGAGTCTAGTGAGGCATAAATTCAAGACGTTCTCTATTTATACAGGCAAATTAATCCCAACATGAATGAAAATGAGAAAGTTGCTCATTTAGTCAAGGGGGTCTCTGAGGAAATTTATAGAGCAATTGTCACATTTGAAATTGCCACCACCGATGAGTTTATAAGGTGGTGTCGAAAAATCGAACTATCTCAAAAGAAGCGTGTGAATACGCGGATAGTTTTTGACAGACTGCTGAATGCTGCCGCCATTAACCCAGCAGAATGGAATCTTTGGAGGACCTCATTAGACGTATCGTCGAGAAGAAATCCACTATGCATTGAATCCCGATCCAGCCACTCTCAAACCATCTTCCCCGAATCTAATTATCCGAGAGGAAGTTGAAAGGAACCTGTCTGCAATTTCACAGCCCGTTCAAAGCCAATGCCTTCATGAACCAAAGACCACCGGTACCCAACCACACACCACTACAGAGAAGAACTGAAGAATGGAGGACACAAGGAAACGTTCCAATATGCTTCCATTGCGGTCGCCCGGGACATGTAGCCCGATATTGCCGAGACTGAAGGCGTATTTTCGAAGAAGCCAGGGTAAGAAGGCCGGCCTACTCCAATAATCACAACACCTGGTTCAACCAAAATGCCGAAGAAGTTGAGTTCGTAGATCGCCGCTTTCGAAACCCGTCGCCCTATCCTGGCCGTGAAAGATCCCCCTCAAGACGAAACGCAACGCCGTCGCCCTCTCGCCGATCCAGTCAATCTCCTCGCCCCCTAAGCCAAGGAAACTAAGAAGAGCGACCGAGAATGGAGGTAAGACCTCTGACGAAAGTAGGAATCCTCCCCCCATTATAACTGCGAACATGAAACGGAACTACGTTGTTATCGCCATAAATGGACAGAATGTTGAGGCCTTAGTCGATTCTGTAGCCGATTATTCCGTAATCTCGGAAAGTTTTCGCCGATATTTGAAAATTCCGTTCTTTGCAGAAAAAGGGCCTGTACTGACGGCCTAGAAGAAGATCTGCCTACACATGCATTAGAAGACTGTTTTGTTCCAGCTCGCTCAATTAAGAAATCACGGTTATTAACGAAGAGATTCGAGGTGGAAAAGATCTAATGATAGAAGGAAGTAAAGATCTCATCTTAAAAAAAGAATTGGTAGTACCTTCATCCATAATTAACTTCCATCACGGCAGAGATGAGTTATGGGTAACTAATGGGACTTCTCAGAATCAAATAATCCTAGCTGGTATGCTGGTAGGATACTTGAGGAAAATTGGAAGTAGCGGAATCTACAGTGTTTACACAGCTGAAGACAAGATAATTTAATCAAACATTAAGAATGAGAATAGGCGCCAACAAATCCTATCTATGGTAGATGAGAGATTAAACGAAGAACAAAAGTCAATGATTGCAGAGTGTCTAGAAAAGTACTCAGAGGTTTTTGATTTTGAGAGAAAATCATTCAGTACAACCTCCAATGTGAAACATAAAATCGACACCTCAGACAGCCGTTCTATTAAACAACGACCATACCGGGTGTCTCCTATCGAAAGACGAGCTATACAAAGTGAAGTCGATTAAATGATAAAGATGGGAATTGTACAACCGTCCGAAAGTCCTTGGTCTTCTCCGGTAGTTTTGGTTAAAAAGAAAGATGGGTCCTGGAGATTTTGCGTGGACTACCGAAAGATTAACAAGGTCACCAAAAAGAATGTGTATCCTTTACCTAGAAATGATGATGTTTTGGATAGCTTAACAGGAGCTAAATTATTTTCCAGCATGGACCTACGTACAGGATACTGGCAGATAGAAATCGACGAGGAAGATCGAGAGAAGACAGCTTTCATCACCCCTGATGGCTTATATCAGTTCTGGGTGATGCCCTTCGGTCTATGCAACGCACCGGCAGCATTCGAAAGAATGATGGACAAGCTACTAGCAGGATTGAAATGGACAATTTGTCTTTGTTATTTAGACGATATAATTGTTTATGCTACATCCTTTAAAGAACTTATTGAACGCCTAGGAAAAGTTCTCAGATGCATTTATCAAGCAGGCTTGTGTATTAATCATTAGAAGTGCCGTTTTGGGTCAAGAGAAATCAAAGTGTTAGGACATCTGGTTACAGAAAGCGGAATTCGCCCTGATCCCGACAAAATGGAAGCAATTACAAATTTTCCGTTTCCAAAAACAACAACTGAAGTAGGAAGCTTCATGGGATTGTGTTCATATTACAGGCGATTTGTGAACGATTTTTCAAATAAAGCAAAGCCGTTACATGGCCTCCTGAGGAATAACGTGAAGTTCCTTTGGTCTACCGTACAAGAACAATCTTTTCAAATATTAAAATCAGCCCTAACTACCGATCCTGTACTTGGCCATTTCAAAGAAGATGCTGAGACACTTGTACATACCTACGCGAGTGGATATGGCGTCTGAGCAGTGTTGACCCAACTAGTAGAAGGAAAAGAAAAGCCTCTCGTCGCGCCTATGCATCAAGAACACTTAACGCCGCAGAAAGAAATTATTCCTCAACGGAGAGGGAATGCCTGGCTGTAGTTTGGGCCATTTGCAAGTTCAGACCATGTTTGTTTGGAAAACACTTCACCTTCGTCTACGACCATCATTCCCTGTGTTGGCTAGCTAATGTAAAGGATCCATCGGGAAGGCTAGCCAGATAGGCCTTGCGACTTCAAGAGTTCGACATATCTATTGTGTATAATAATGGTAAAAGACACCAAGATGCGTATTGCCTCTCAAGAAGTCCTCTCCCCAATCCAACGAAGACACCATACCAGAATTGTCTTCAATTACCGACATGGGAAAAGAGCGAAGAAGCGATGTCCAGACCCAAAAAAAAAAATAATTCCGGAAATTGATTTCAAAAGTGAAAGTGGATACAAATAATCGACGACATCCTCTACCGCAAAAACTACGATCCCATGGGCAAACCTTGGCTCTTAGTAGTGCCCAAACAAATGAGGGTTGACATTTTGAGTGAAGCCCACGATGCACCAATGGCGGGACACCTGGGATTTGCAAAAACATACGACCGCATTAAAAGAAAATATTTCTGACCCGGCTTGCATAGATC
>CP092867.1:67854070-67879688 GCA_030710605.1 Cordylochernes scorpioides | reverse complement strand
CCCGCGTCAACCTCGGCACCTCAGAGGTCCTTGATTCGACGGCAGATTCAGGGAGGACTGGGTAAGGGTGCGAGGGCTAAAGGGGGGGAGTCCTATTGGAGCGTAGGACGGGTCGATCTAAGTCCGAACGAGAGGGATCGGTCAGCAACCTAGCCAATGAACTCTCGGAGACGCCTGTGGGTGAATGGTCAACCCCATTGTAGCCGGACCATACTGGCGGGCGCGAGGGGCCTACCAAAGGCCGCTCGATGCATGGAGAATGCATCATTCCTTCGGGCTGTGTGACGCTAGAGGGGACGCAAGGGCATTGCTGCCTATATCGTCCCTGGCTAGGTGAGCCGAATTTATTCTTCTTCTTCTGTATTTAATGGGGCGGGGAAGGAGTTTTTCCCGCCCTCTACAATCACTCTAGAGGGGAGTGAGTGGAGAGGCGTCTCTGCGTGTTGTCCTCCGTAGGGGTGCCACTGGCTGATGTCCAGTGAAGCTGTAAGCTGGCCGTCTGCCCTTGGTTGTCTGAGGCGAGGCGCACGTGTCTTGAAACTCTTGGGTCTTCGCTCTGTGTGTGCGTCATTGGGAGCGTCCTTGCCGTGCGCGAAAATTGCACCAGGGCTAGGCCTGGTGTTGAAAAACCAAGGGGTGCACACAGTAGTACCATCCCCCCGACTTCGCGTCGGTTCCCCGCGTAAACCTCAGTACCTCAGAGGTCCTTGATTCGACGGCAGATTCAGGGAGTACTGGATAAGGGTACGAGGGCTAAAGGGGGGGGGGGAGTCCTATTGGAACGTAGGACGGGTTTAACTAAGTCCGAACGAGAGGGCTCGGTCAGCAACCTTGCCAATGAACTCTCGGAGACGCCTGTGGGGAATGGTCAACCCCATGGAGCCAGACCATAATGGCGGGCGCGAAGGGCCTACCAATGGCCGCTCGGTGCATGGAGAAGGCATCATTCCTTCTGGCTGTGTGACGTAGCTTTTCAGCAAAAATACAGGGGATGCAAGGGCCGTTGAGCCTATATCATCCCTGGCTTTGCCGAATTTCCTATCTGTATTTAATGGGGTCTGCCCTTGGTTGTCTGAGGCGAGGCGCACGTGTCTTGAAACTCTTGGGTCTTCGCTCTGTGTGTGCGTCATTGGGAGCGTCCTTGCCGTGCGCACCATGAAAAACCAAGGGGTGCACAAAGTAGTACCACCCCCCCGCGTTCACGTCGTTCCCTGCGTAAATCTCAGTACCTCAGAGGTCCTTGATTCGACGGCAGATTCAGGGAGTACTGGATAAGGGTTCGAAGGCTAAAGGGGGGGGGAGTCCTATTGGAGCGTAGGACGGGTTCAACTAAGTCCGAACGGGAGGGCTCGGTCAGCAACCTTGCCAATGAACTCTCGGAGACGCCTGTGGGTGAATGGTCAACCCCATGGAGCCAGACCTTAATGGCGGGCGCGAGGGGCCTACCAATGGCCGCTCGGTGCATGAGATTGCATCATCCATTCTGGCTGTGTGACGTGGTTTTTCAGCGAAAAACAGGGGATGCAAGGGCCGTTGAGCCTATATCGTCCCTGGCTTTGCCGAATTTCTATTCTGTATTTAATGGGAGATTCAGGGAGTACTGTGATCAAAGGTTCGAGGGCCAAAGGGGGGGAGTCCTATTGGAGCGTAGGACGGGTTTAACTAAGTCCGAACGAGAGGGCTCGGTCAGCAACCTTGCCAATGAACTCTCAGAGACGCCTGTGGGTGAATGGTCAACCCCATGGAGCCAGACCATAATGGCGGGCGCGAGGGGCCTACCAATGGCCGCTCGGTGCATGAGATTGCATCATTCCCTTCTGGCTCTGTGACATGGTTTTCAGCGAAAACAGGGGATGCAAGGGCCTTTGATGCCTATATCGTCCCTGGCTTTGAGCCGAATTTCTATTCTGTATTTAATGGGAGCGGGGAGAAGTATTCCCGCCCTCTCGTCACCCTGAGGGGAGTGGAGAGGCAACTTGAAACTCAGGGGTCTTCGCTCTGTGTGTGCGTCATTGGGAGCGTCCTTGCCGTACACGAAAATTGCACCAGGGCTAGGCCTGGTGTTGAATAACCAAGGGGTGCACACAGCAGTACCACCCCCCGCCTTAACGGGGTTCCCTGCGTTTAACTCAGAACCTCAGAGGTCCTTGATTCGACGGCAGATTCAGGGAGTACTGTGATCAAAGGTTCGAGGGCCAAAGGGGGGGGAGTCCCATTGGAGCTTTAGGACGGGTTTAACTAAGTCCGAACGAGAGGGCTCGGTCAGCAACCTTGCTATGAACTCTCGGAGACGCCTGTGGGTGAGTGGTCAACCCCTTTGTAGCCAGACCATACTGGCGGGCGCGAGGGGCCTACCAATGGCCGCTCGGTGCATGGAGAATGCATCATTCCCTTTTGGCTGTTTGACCTGGATTACGGCGAAAGCCGGGGATGCAAGGGCCTTTGATGCCTATATCGTCTCTGGCTCAGTCTTTGATTGAGCCGAATTTCTATTCTGTATTTAATGGGATGTCGGAGTGGATTAATTGGTTAGGTATTAGTACGGTTTATAGTAAGAAGCACGCACTAATATTTGATTTAATGGCTGGTGAACATTCATTAGAGTGACACCGGGCAATAGCGGTGGGTCGTAACAAGAAAATGTCGGCTGTTTGTTTGCTCGTGTCAAGCGGAAGAGGGGAAGGCGAACCTATTTTTGGTGCGATTCCGGATTCACGTCAGGGGCCTCTTGCGGAAACAGCTGGTTCCTTCTAACTTATTGGAAGATCTCTTCAGTGAGATGTAGAAAAGGGGCTGAACAAGTCGGGGTATAAGACGGGATTTCTGAGCGTCAAATATCTTGGGACATAAATGGTTAAATTCTACCAAGTATACATCAGGTGTTACGCGAGGTGTTTGAATTAGAGGCTGGGGCGCGAGGAATAAGATATTTTCTGTATAGTATTTAAGTTTGTTCACATGAACTGTATCATATTCTTTATTTAGGGGTCGATTGGGTCTGTTAATTCGGACTACGTTCGGGGATATTATTTCTATAATTGTAAACACAAAAGCGTTTTGATTTGTCACGTTTGGTGACACGCGTTATGGGACTGACATAGGGAGATACATAGGTTGTAATTATCCCGTGTTCAAGCTTTTGATCGATTTGTGTTTGTATTTCGAAAATCCGCATATTGTATCTATTGATATTAAATCGAATGGTTGTTGTGTTTCGAGGTTTTGCGGACTTAGTAAAAATGTTATTCAGTGATATCAGATTAGAAGTGAGTGAAAGTGCGACTTTCGACGTGGATACGCTTTGAGGTGAGATGTGTCACAGGCGTGAAGGCGTCTTTGGCCTGAAAAGTGAAAGAGTTTTGTGGTGTGGCCCTGTGACACGAAGCAAAAAAAATTGTAAATGAAAAAGTGTCGCGTGAAGTAGTTGTTGGTACAAAATCTAACTTGTTTCACCATGAATAACACATTTACTAAAGTCATGGGTGCTGGTTGTGCGAACATACAAGGTATGTCTCATAAGTTCCCGGACTGGGTCCATTAAAAAAAAAAGGTAAGATATTTTCAAAAAATTTTTAAAAAACTCTTCAAAGTAATCCTCCCTTACTTCAACGCACCAGCGCCATCGTTTCTCCCCAATTGTCGAAACAGTTTTTATAAACCTCTTTTGGAATGCTCTTCAATGCCAACAGCGATTTTTCTATTATGTCATCCCTGGTGTCAAAAGGTCTTCCTTTTAGAACTGCTTTAAGTTTGGGGAACAGGAAAAAGTCATTTGGTGCGATGTCTGGGGAATAGGGTGGTTGAGGTAGGATTTGTGTCCCTTTTTCGCCAAGAAACTCGTCACCAAGTGCGCTGTGTGAGGGCGGGCATTGTCATGGTGTAGGATCCAGTCACCTTTAGTCCATTTTTCTGGCCTTTTTTTTTTAATCGCTTTTCTTAGACGGCGAAGAATGCCCAAATACATTTCCTTAATAACTGTTTGGCCTGCAGGAAGATACTTGTGATGAACAATGCCCTTGTTATCCAAAAAAGCGACCATCAACACCTTGTTTCTGGATTTCTTTATGCTGGATTTTTTGGGTCTAGGCTCACCCTGACCTCTCCACTCGGCAGATTGATGCTTGGTTTCAGGGTCATAGCCATAGACCCATGTCTCGTCGCCTGTGATTATCTTGTCTATCCATTCCGGATCCGTTCTTGTCATTTCCAACATGTCCTCACAGGTTGCAAGCCGAAACAGTTTTTGCTCTTTAGTGAGGAATCTTGGGATAAATTTTGCAGGAGTCTTTTTGAGCTTCAAATCTTCGGTTACGATCCTTCCAATCGTTGTTTTAGAGATGCCTGTGTCTTGTTCTAGCTCCAGAAAAGTGGTTCGAGGATTTTCTTTTATCAAATCGGTGATTTTTTGCACATTTTTATCAGTCCTTTGAAATTTTGGGCGTCCTTGACGAGGATCCTTTTCAATGAAAATTCTGCCAGCTTTAAATCTATAATGACGTTTAAAAACAGTTGTTCTCTTTGGGGCGTCCTTGAAAAATGCTTTATTGAGTATTTCAAAAGTTTCGGTTGCTGATATTCGAAGTTTCACACAAAATTCTATGCAAATCCTCTGCTTCAATTTTTGTTCCATCGTAAAATCGCCGCAGCGCTAGGTGTAACCTTTAAATAAATTAGAATGACCTTGGCGCGCGCGCACGTAACACCTCGATATTGGTACCACCGTGTTGCCAGATATTTTTTCTATAATAAACAGTCAAATTTATTTACATATTTCATTTATTTATTTTTTTATGGACCCAGTCCGGGAACTTATGGGACATACCTTGTATATCGAAGATTTTTTTTATTGTTAGTGAATATGGCACGTTTAATGTGAATCTTTTTTTAGCGTTTAGTGGGGCGAAGTTATGGAGCTTGTGTGGCTCGAAATTGGATTTGAGTGTTAAGTCGCGCACTAAAAATTGTTGTCAATTGGAGAACGTGATGTGAGGGGGTGTTGTTTATTTTGTTGAGAGAGATTTGTTGATGAATGAATATGCATGTAAAAGGAAGGTACGAGGGAGTGTATATATGTTGGAATTTAACGATTGGAATAGTTTTGGAAGGCTGTGACTTAGGTTACTTCTGTCTAAAGCTATGAAAGAAAAGGACATAGGGGCGTTGAAAATAGGATTGGGAACATTAAAATGAGATCAAGTAAGAGCGTTGGAGTCAACCACGTGTGAGCAACCCGTTTCAGGAGGGGAAGATTTAGTAAATGGGAGTTGTATTAACCTGTCCATGGGACACGTGTTGCTTGCACGAGGTGAATTGGTACAAGGTAGTTGGTAGGGGTACATTATCTTGATACAGGAGTTACTGAGGACAGTTTATAATTAGTAGAAATATTTTTATAGAGTTAAGGAATAAGATGTGCCAAAAGGCAAGAGTGTATCTAGGATATAGAATTTTAGGTTCTGCGTTATGTTACCTATTTTTAAGTTTAAAAATATATAACCTATAGTGAAAATATTGTTAGATAGGGCGTTAATAGTTAAGTTAAATGGGTAGATATTCTATTATTTTAAAAGTATTCTGCCTAATTATATCGATAGATGCTCCTGTATCAAGTAGTAGAGGTAGGTTTATATTATTGTACAGTTCAGCTCGAACGAGCAATTGTTCAACAAAAATTATGTATGGAGGAACCTACTATTGTGCTGTTTTGTATTTCGGGACAGGCTTGGTCTTGTGCCGTGGTTGGAGGATCCTTGGGACAGTCAGAGTTCATTGTTTGCGCTGGGCTCGTGGTTTAGAGCTGGTCGGGGGAGTAGGTAACATACGCTCGCGTGTTGGTAACTCGGAGGGGTGCTTGCAGGAGGTTTGGTGGCTTTCTCAGTCTTGTAGTGTATTCTAGTCGGGCCCGATCTGCTTGGGCGTCGTAGTTGGTGAAGAAATTCTGCGCCTCGTACGAACCATTGTAGCGCGGTAGCTCCACATTCGCGATAGTCCGGTCGCCGCGAACAGCTGATGTATCGTCCTGGTCAACTTCCACAGGACATCTGATACCACCGGCGGGGGCGTGGCGTCTTCCTGGCTGGGGGCGATTTCCTGCGTCCTACCGAGGTTGTTTTCTTTTATCTTGGAAAAAGTGGTGTTTCGCCACTTTCGTAGTCGGGATCGGACTCCATGGGCTCCTTTGAGTCCTCCTCTCTTCCCTGTTCCATCTTTCTGTACAGACAATGGTCTACTTGTTTACTTGTACCTTGGCGTCCACAATCCTGTCGACTCTTCGGACGGGGGAGTCTGTGATATCTTGGGACCTCTGGGACCAGTGTTACCTGATGCTAGACGAACCTCGATGCTAACTCTACCGTGCAGTCGTGGTGAAAGGGGACACAGCTGGGCCAAAGGTGGAATAAACAAACAGAGGTTCCACTAAGAAGCGTCTGAACGTCAAGAAGGAATGGGACGAGGAGATTTCTGGAAGGAAAGGATTTACCTTTATCGGAGCGTCCGGCGCACTGGGGCTGAAACAAAGACTAACTAAGGACTGACTAACTGAGGCTCGGGGCCTCTTTTTATAGTTTAGCTGGGTCCGAACAGGTCACTGCCCTTTTCTGACGTAAACAGGGGGGGAAGTTATGTTATCCAGGAGGGCCACGACCTCGTAAAATTTGGACTGGGTTTGCTAGGCCTGCTTTCTTATTCTCACCTAAGCCTGATTAGTTTAAACCTTAATTTTCTCCTGTTATTCTCCATTCCTTCTCTCTGTACAGTTGCTATACTTTATTAGATTCTTACGCGGTACAGATTGATATTATGTGAAGCTTTATATTTGCAGTAAATAACAAGTTATATACCATTACGTGGTGGAACATGTGGTAGTAGATATCTGGATTATTTACAACAATTCCATGTTCTTAAATCATCACATGTATATGAATAAACAAATGTAAATACATATAATAATTGACAAATATATACAAAAATATATATACAAGTTCTTTATTGGTGTCGCCAACCGCGGGAACGACTCCGCCACCGGTGGACTACGAGAGTTCTTTCCCACAGAGTGGGCAGGTCTAGGTGTTGGCTGGCCTTGCCCACCTCAAGACCAGATGGTACTTGTAGATGGTAGCCTTCGCCACACTTTGATCTTCATCCCCTCGGGATGGAGGCCGACGCCGAAGAGCCAGGCCTGCGGATCCAGGGGCATTTCGCAGAAGGCGAACACCTCCCGGAGCAGGGGTCGCACGGCACGGCAACTCCAATATATGTGGGTCAGCGACCCGTCGCTGGACCCACAGGCGGCACAGTTGGCACGCCTCGAGGCAGGATGGTCAGGATGTGGCAGCGCGTGGAGGGCCAATCGTAGAGGGACATCTGCGTTGCGATGCAGGTCAGCTCAGGAGATGGAGCGGGGCACATCTACTGTAGGATCCCACCGCGCAGCCAGCTCTGCAGCAGGATGGGCCTGGAGCCGTGCCGATCCAGTGCCCGGCGCGCGCTCTGGCTGTTTAGGCGGGTAATGGGCGTTGTTGAGCCCCTCAGAACGATGGTCTCCGCCTTGTACTCCGCATGATATCTGGAGCTGGCATTTTTTTGCAGGAGTCGCTGGCAGAAGATCCCGAGGTGCTGTGAGTCCAGCAGCGCAGCCCGCGTTGAGCGCACAAGAGCAGGGGCGCCATCTGAGAAGTCCCGACAGTCGTCTGAAGCCAGCGGTCGTTGACGTCCTTGAATTGTTTTCTTTTACTAAATTCGAAATATCCGTATAGTTTTTTTCACACAAATTTCTTAATTTTTCTTTTTAGGATTCATCAAGTGAATCTACTATAAAATCCAGAGATTTTTGGGTCTTCAGAATGTTTCGCCTCTGTTTCAACTTGGTTCCAATCAGCTAGAGTACATAGTTGACTATCTTCGACGACAACAATATTGGCTACATGCATCCCCTGTGGGATTAGTTTCGGATATGGACTCCAATTCACCACCCAAAGTTTACCTCGGTTACTGGTAAGTGAAATGACAGACGAGGGAGCCGTTATTTCTCTTTCCAGAAATAGCTCTTTTCGACATTCTGCCACCACAATTACATCATTAGGAATGTCACGACTTGCTACTTCTATTAGCTGAATAGAGGCGGGCTCGATTCTATATTCTAATTCCGAGTAGAGAGGTGAGCTGTTCTTAGGGGTATCCTCAAAAAGACATTTTTCTAAGAAGAGTGAATCGTCAGCTGAATCAATTATAGGCCTAGATAACTTCAAAAACCCAACCAAGAATAACTTCGTGACTACAGTCTTCCATAACGACAAATTCAAAGCTTTCCTGTAGTCCATTCAAGTCCAGTTTCCGTGTGCAGAGTCCTTTTGGTCTTACTGGCTACTGGTAATGCGACGTCAGTTTCGGCAAACATTATTTTTCTTAGTTTGAGTCGGAACCTCTTAGAAATGACAGAATATGAGGCTCCTAAGTCGACAAGGGCTCGCGTCATTTTTCCTTCTATTTTAATGTCTATTTAATTTTCTTTTGATTCTAATGTAGTCGTCAAGGGAGGATTTCTAAAATTTGCAGCCTTACCTCCAAAATAGAATGCATCTTCTTTCCTGACGGGAACGGCAAGGCGACTGGCTGGATCTTCTATCAGGAGACGAATGTTGTCCTTTCGGCCAGTGTAAGTGGAGGGGCTTCGGTAGTGGCGTATATTTTCTCTTGGCAGGTCGTCGTTGGGCTCTTGGATGCTCCGAGAATTATAGAATATTCTAAGCTCCTGCCTATCTCTCTGTTGGTAATTTCAATTTTGTCTTTCTTCATATTCTCTCCTCCTGTCACGGCAGTAGCGCACGACGTGGCCAGGGCGTCCGTGGTGGAAACAAATCGGCTTTCGTTCAGTGGTTCGCCATTCGTTTGTGTCGGTGTTGGTGTTGGTCTAGGTGTTGGCTGGCCTTGCCCACCTCAAGACCAAGATGGTACTTGTAGATGGTAGCCTTCGCCACACTTTGATCTTCATCCCCTCGGGATGGAGGCCGACGCCGAAGAGCCAGGCCTGCGGATCCAGGGGCATTTCGCAGAAGGCGAACACCTCCCGGAGCAGGGGTCGCACGGCACGGCAACTCCAATATATGTGGGTCAGCGACCCGTCGCTGGACCCACAGGCGGCACAGTTGGCACGCCTCGAGGCAGGATGGTCAGGATGTGGCAGCGCGTGGAGGGCCAATCGTAGAGGGACATCTGCGTTGCGATGCAGGTCAGCTCAGGAGATGGAGCGGGGCACATCTACTGTAGGATCCCACCGCGCAGCCAGCTCTGCAGCAGGATGGGCCTGGAGCCGTGCCGATCCAGTGCCCGGCGCGCGCTCTGGCTGTTTAGGCGGGTAATGGGCGTTGTTGAGCCCCTCAGAACGATGGTCTCCGCCTTGTACTCCGCATGATATCTGGAGCTGGCATTTTTTGCAGGAGTCGCTGGCAGAAGATCCCGAGGTGCTGTGAGTCCAGCAGCGCAGCCCGCGTTGAGCGCACAAGAGCAGGGGCGCCATCTGAGAAGTCCCCGACAGTCGTCTGAAGCCAGCGGTCGTTGACGTCCTTGAATTGTTTTCTTTTACTAAATTCGAAAATATCCGTATAGTTTTTTCACACAAATTTCTTAATTTTTCTTTTTAGGATTCATCAAGTGAATCTACTATAAAAATCCAGAGATTTTTGGGTCTTCAGAATGTTTCGCCTCTGTTTCAACTTGGTTCCAATCAGCTAGAGTACATAGTTGACTATCTTCGACGACAACAATATTGGCTACATGCATCCCCTGTGGGATTAGTTTCGGATATGGACTCCAATTCACCACCCAAAGTTTACCTCGGTTACTGGTAGTGAAATGACAGACGAGGGAGCCGTTAGTTCTCTTTCCAGAAATAGCTCTTTTCGACATTCTGCCACCACAATTACATCATTAGGAATGTCACGACTTGCTACTTCTATTAGCTGAATAGAGGCGGGCTCGATTCTATATTCTAATTCCGAGTAGAGAGGTGAGCTGTTCTTAGGGGTATCCTCAAAAAGACATTTTTCTAAGAAGAGTGAATCGTCAGCTGAATCAATTATAGGCCTAGATAACTTCAAAAACCCAACCAATAATAACTTCGTGACTACAGTCTTCCATAACGACAAATTCAAAGCTTTCCTGTAGTCCATTCAAGTCCAGTTTCCGTGTGCAGAGTCCTTTTGGTCTTACTGGCTACTGGTAATGCGACGTCAGTTTCGGCAAACATTATTTTTCTTAGTTTGAGTCGGAACCTCTTAGAAATGACAGAATATGAGGCTCCTAAGTCGACAAGGGCTCGCGTCATTTTTCCTTCTATTTTAATGTCTATTTAATTTTCTTTTGATTCTAATGTAGTCGTCAAGGGAGGATTTCTAAAATTTGCAGCCTTACCTCCAAAATAGAATGCATCTTCTTTCCTGACGGGAACGGCAAGGCGACTGGCTGGATCTTCTATCAGGAGACGAATGTTGTCCTTTTCGGCCAGTGTAAGTGGAGGGGCTTCGGTAGTGGCGTATATTTTCTCTTGGCAGGTCGTCGTTGGGCTCTTGGATGCTCCGAGAATTATAGAATATTCTAAGCTCCTGCCTATCTCTCTGTTTGTAATTTCAATTTTGTCTTTCTTCATATTCTCTCCTCCTGTCACGGCAGTAGCGCACGACGTGGCCAGGGCGTCCGTGGTGGAAACAAATCGGCTTTCGTTCAGTGGTTCGCCATTCGTTTGTGTCGCGTCTTCCTCCTTGTTTTGTGTGCTGAGGTTCAGGGTGCGGTCGTATCGTTTGAGCATCATATCTAGTATTAAAAATTGTCGGGGTCTTTCTTTCTGAGGGGGACTTCTCCTAGACTTTGAGATTGACGCGAGGGTTCTTCCAATCTCCTCCTGTACCATTTCTTCGATGGTAGCAATTTTTGGTTCCTCTCGAGGAGAGCCTAATGCCCGCTGTACCTCCTCACGAACTATTTGCCTAATCATAGATGACAGATCCTCCCTGTCCTCATGATCACTGAAAGACGCCACATTTGGTAGTCGCTCGTGCCTGGTTGGGGTCACTCGCTTACAATGTAGCGCTTCAATGCGGCGACACTCGGTGACGAATTGTTCAGTGGTATGTGCATCTCTTGGAAGAAGTGCCTGGTAGAGCTCCTCGGCTATCCCTTTCATCAAATGGGATATTTTTTATCTTCCTCATTCATATGAGGATCCACCTCTTTGCGGGCGCCTTGAATGTAAAATTCGGTCCTTTCACCCTATAATTGTGCGCGAGTTTTTAGGGTTTTCTCTGCTCGTAGTCTCAAGTTTTTGTTTTTTCCGAAAATGATTCTAACTGAGACATGAAATACGTTCATGTCAGGATGCTCTCCTCATTATTCTCAAACCATTTGAGAGCAGTGCCGGTCAAATAAAAGTAAACGTTTGCGAGACAAAGGGTTTCATCCCATTGGTTGTGCTTCGCCACACGCATCGTACTCTTTCAACCAGTTATGGGGATCTTCAACACCCTCACCAGAGAACATCGAGGGGTTTATAGGTAGATGTTGTACAAAAAATGAACCTACCTGAGTTGTTGCTTCTTTCTTGATGTTCATGGTTGTTTCTTTTTGCTCAACCGAATCAATTTTCCGTTTTTTTTCTAAATGGGTATCAATCCAGATTCTCCACCAGTTGTCGCGTAGAAATCAAGTCTTTGTATATCTCAAGATGTGAAAGTATTTATTGATGACGTCACGGCGACTAGTCGACAATTATTAACAAATCAACAAAGTTATATACATCTAGAGAATATCGAGCAAGCAAGCTAGGTAACTAAATGATGATTTTACAAATATTAATTAATAAAAATATTTCTTCGCCACAATATAATAGTTTATATAATAACATAAATTTATATATACTGTCACGTTGTACCCAGACGCTGTTCGTGTTCTTTGTCTAATCAGGATGGCACAAAGATACACAAGTGAGTTCTAAGGGATGCAGCAAAAGTAAGCGCTTTATTATATGTCTCACTGAACAAAAGGAGTACAATAAGTGGGACTTGCTTTCAACTTCCTCGTCAGAAGGATCCTTGGCGCCGTGGATGCCACTCTTGTGATTCGTTACGCTCCACACTCTACATGTCCATCCTGGGCTACACCGCCTTGTAGGCCGCTCCGATGTCAGGCTCTCCTGGCACCGTCTCGCAGGATCATCCATACGGCCACACACCCGGAGACCCTTCCCGCGCCTTCTGTTCGCTGCAGATGTGACCAGACTGTCCGTTGTCCTCCACACTGGAATGCCGTTTTTGGTGCCTGTTCCCCTCACTCATGGAAGCTAGAGTAGCTGAAGTCCATCCATCTTTCCCCACCTTCACTCTAGAATCTTAGCCTCTCGGATAGCTTGTCATCCATTTTACAATACATATACAATATTAAGAAAAAGTGCCTTTTTCTTAATTTATGCACCTTATCCCAGTACAATATTACATTTGTACTATTTTTTCATATACAATTTTGTACGGGCAAACATTCACTTTGGAATATCCCTGTCGACACGCCAGGTAAATCTAGCCTATAATAAAATGATGTGTGAGTCCATCCATCAGTTTGACTAGTCTAATAGACAGGCCACACTATCACGGTATATATAGTTAGCAATTTAGAGGATCCATGTTGAAACTATTTGGAGAAACTGCGGACATAGGCTTCTGAATATGTCGATTAAAATTTTGATTCTTCTTTAAAAGATTATATTGCTATTAAATAAAAAAATCTATTAAAATTCATTTTAAAAGCTAATGTTGAAACGGAATTATGGCTTAAAGATTAATGTTTTTCTATTTTGTGATTCAAAAAAGAAAAATATTTTATTTTTTGCTGGCAAAGGAATTCCTGAAAACTCTATACTCATCATTTATTGTCATCACACACATCATGAAGATTAATTATTAATAGTTATTAATAAGATTTATATTATTTAATAATAAAATAAAAAGTTTTAAGTATTTATAGTCACATCTTAGTTTTGATTTATAATTAACTTAGATGTAAAGTATAAAATAACACATATTACTTATAGTTGTTGTTTGTTTATAAAATAAAATTCGTTATAATATTTGTTTGAGAATATGGGATACAATTTTACTGCTATTTTTACTGTTAACTTTTGACCTAAATATATAGTCCTTTATATTAAAAATGAAGAAACGCGACTGTGAAAGCGAAGAAAAATATTACAACCCAGTAGAAAGACAAACAATCTTACAGGAAAGAATAATCAGCTTCAATGGACCTCACAGGATATTTTCTCCAAGAACCAGAGGCCAACATGGAAAGACTACAGGAAGACCCTAAGCTCTCTCTCCAATAAAATGTGCAGGCTAGGACTCTTACCAACCTGGGAAAGTTTATTGATATTGTATCCAGTAAGACCGATGACACGGTGTCTATTATTAACACATGCTTCTGAACGAATACAGAAAATGCTGAATGCGTAAATAAAATTATCATTAATATATTCAAAGCCTTTTTAATGAATTAACAAATATCCAAATAATATATTTCCCATTCAATAAATAACAAAATATTTAACCACGGAACTCAAAGAAAAAAATCATAAAATGTTGTGGTTAAACATAAAACTTGTGAAAACTCAAAGTATCTACTCAAAATGTGAACATTAGAATGAATACAGATGCTTTTAAAAACATAAAAAAAATTACTATAAAAGCCGAAAAATTCTCAGAAATTAAAAATATAGTTCTGACCACGTTGTTATGAATTCACGCATTATTTAGGGCACAAAAAAAAAAGAAACAAAATACAGTCGAACTTGGATAATTCGAACCCCAAGGGACCATAAAAAAATTCGAATTATCCAAAAATTCGAATTAAAGATGTTTTGAATAAAAAGGCTTAAAACAATAAAAATCTCACAATTTCGATCAATTCCTTTATTAAGAATAACATTAGTTGCTGTAAATTTAATTTTTACCGTATATTTAGATTATGTGCAATAATTGTATGTATATACTATATACATATTAAAAAATTTCAAAACTGATGTATTAATGTACAAAAAAAAAAAAAAGGCAGATTGCTGGTTAAAAAAATGTACAGATTATTCTGCTTCGTTGGAACTCTGATAATTAATTTTTGCCAAAGAAGTCAGAAATCTTAGCCTGTTTTCTAGAATTAAGTCTTTCAGTAAGGACAAAGGATTCTAACATATTCAACGAGTCGCGGTAAAAGCAAAACAAGGGAAGATGTAATTGGAAGATTTTACCTCTTTTAGAAATATTCAACGAGTGGAAAATAGAGGGACTTACGTCATTTTTACTTTCAAAAAAGCGTCTAAGTTGCATGATATAGTTCGTTGCTTCGGCCGCACTTGGAACGTTCATTTCCCCGGCAACTGATGACTCGTCTTCATCACCCGATGCCTCGTCGCCGTCTTGTTTTACAATGTTGTGGTTGAGCACTTCAGCGATGATATCTGCGTCGGTTATCTCACCACATACTGCAACATCGTCATCCACGTTTAAGAAATCGTCATACGAGATGGTAGGATTAGAAATGACGTCCTCCCAGCCGTCAACTGAAGGCATCGTTTCCGCTATAATATCATCTGCATTTTCTTCATCCTCCTCCTTTTTTACGAAACCAGCTTTTTTAAAACCAGCTTTTTTGAACGAAATTTTGTTGCGTTCTTTGAAGCCATCTAGCCACCCAGAACTCGCCTTAAAATCGGTTTTCCCCATTTCAGTAGCAAATTGTTCAGCTTTGCTTCTTATAAGGTGACCACTCACGGGAATCTTCTTATCTCTTGCTCGCTTGAACCATTTTAAAACACATTTGTCCAAATCAGGATTTCCCGGCTCCCTTAACCTTTTTCGGCCTTTAACACACTCACTTTCACTCCTGATAATTTTTTCTTTATTTTTAAGTACGTCGACAACGTGTTTCGAGGAATCCCAAAGTCCTTAGCAATATCGGATTTTTTTTTCATCCCCATCTCTACTTCTTTAATCGCCGCTATTTTTTCAGCCAACGTCAAAGTTTTGTATGTTCGAAGCGCCGACATATTCGCTCCTTTTAGCTTACTTGATAAATAAGGAGTCTCAAAAATCCAATAAAAATAAATTTATTATATATAGTACTTCTCTTGCGGCAAGATATTGCCACGTGGAAAATTAGGAAAGACAAACTTCGGCGTGACACAGCAATTTATTTAAGGCAAGGACAAACTATAATCTACTTATATATTTGCCTTATTCTGTCTGTTTGTCTGTTTGTTTGTCTGAAGCTCACGGATGGGTTTTTTCATAACCATCGGTGGTTCAGTGGTAGAATGCTCGCCTGCCACGCGGGCGGCCCGGGTTCGATTCCGGCCGATGCATTTCTTTTTTTTTTTTTTTTACAATTTTTAAAACTCATTTATATATTATACAAGAATGACATCCACGCGCCAATTTATAATTGTAACGAATAGTATTTGAATAAAATAATTTAATAGGGTAAAACCCGGGCGTTGCCCGGGTCATTCGTATCTACTTGTATATTTGCCTTATTCTGTCTGTTTGTTTGTCTGAAGCTCACGGATGGGAATTTTCATAACCATCGGTGGTTCAGTGGTAGAATGCTCGCCTTAACGCGGGCGACCCGGGTTCAATTCCCGGCCGATGCATTTTTTTTTTTTTTTACAATTTTTAAAACTCATTTATATATTATACAAAATTGACATCCACGGCGCCAATTTATAATTGTAACGAATAGTATTTGAATAAAAGCATTTAATCGGGTAAAACCCGGGCGTTGCCCGGGTCAATCGTATATAATAATTGTATAAACGAATGCAAGACAAAATCACCGCGAATGTTTCTTTTTTTTAAGGCAATTTCTTTTTAAGGCAATTATCGTTTTTTATCGTTAATTTTTGTTTCGATTTTATTGAAAAAAAAAAACGATATTGTGCCTTTAAAAAATGATCTTTATTACTATGCAGTTTTCTATTTAGTCAATATACCTAAGTTCATGTTGCAAATGTAATTATCTCTATCGATTTAGTAGGTGAAATGCGAAAAAAAAATCGACATGATGAAATCTTTATGAAAATTCACATTTTTATTTTTATATTTTCAAGACACACAGTTTGGGGCGGGACGTTTCACAAAAGAGACATCCACGGCGCCAATTTATAATTGTAACGAAGAGTATTTTAATTAAAACATTTTAAAAACACACAGTTTGGAACGGGACGTTTCACAAGAGTGACATCCATGGCGCCAATTTATAATTGTAACGAATAGTATTTGAATTAAAACGTTTTTAAAATATATACGCACTCGGGTAAAACCCGGGCGTTGCCCGGGCCATTCGTCTAGTTGATAAAATAAAAGATAAGCAATGAGGGAAGTTTACAGAGTAGCAAAATATAAACATAAAAATTGATAACTCTGTTAAGAAAATAATTAATAATAATAAAATAACAAATTCGTTGTTACAATATTACAACGTCATTTCGCAAAATTTTCACGCCTTGAACCGGCATCAGGTCCTTATTTTAAACTCGTAAAAGTTCGAATTATCCAAGACATAATTCGAATTAACCACGATTTTTTAACATTATTTATATAGGAAATTCAAGGGACCAAGATAAATATTCGAATTAAAGAGGATTTCGAATTAAAGAAGTTCGAATTATCCAAGTTCTACTGTAATAAAAATTCCTTAAATAAATTGTACTAACCCAATCAAACTTTGTTTGTTTGTTACTAAAGCTAAAGTTGTGAAGCCATATATTTCAGAGGATAAAGAAGACTAATTAAAATAATAAGAAAGGAAAACGAGTAAAGCATAGCTATTGTAGAATTATCTAAAAAAATCGAAAAGCGCTACTAGAAACTAGGAAAATAATTTCACCTCTGAATATCTCGGAGGCCAGGCGAATCTTTCCTTGTTTAGTGTGGGGAAGCTTTAAGCACAAAACAAAGAAAAGTAAGGCGAAAGATGCAATGAGAAGCTTAGATGTTCACGCTGCGCGGAAGAACATTTAACAACCGAATGTTTCTACCTCAGAAAGAAACCGCGCTGTCACAGATGTCAATTTATACAATATACAAAGAATATTCTTGAAGAAAATTCCAGGATAACTAGCACTGCAACATCAGTAGATTTTTTTCAAATGACTGCCGATTGACTTGGCTGTATAAGCCAAATGCGAAATTTGTTTGCAATTTCAACTGATATTCATCCACGTCCGTTTCTTTTGAACCTCGTCCTAGTCTCTAACCTTCAGATTATCCCCTCTCCAGCTGATATTTTCCCCATCAACATAAAAATAATTCCTTCCTTATGACGGGTGCTATTACGCAGATGATTTTAAAACAAATCGTAATTTTTAAAACAACTTCAATTGTAAGTATTCCAGCAAAATAAGTTGACTTTCCCCTTTTGATCAAGTGTTCTGTATTGTAGGCTGAAGCGATAGCCTTAATTAGAACACTTGAGTATGTATGTTCACAGCCTGAGCGCCTAAATATTGTTATGAATAACAAGGCTCTCATCTGTAAATAACACTAGTACACAAAATGAAAAAATAAATTCTCCTCCTCAAATAAATAAAACATTTTCTGGGTTAACTTTTAGTTCTGATTAACGTGGTTTCAATATTTTTTTTCGATTAGCTCAATTTATCAAGTTATGGATATAATGCCTTTTACCCATGATATTCATCTATTGGAGGAAAAGTTATGACATTAAACCTGTTACTATATAAATAAATGCGCCAAATATAGTGCAAATGAAGAAACAATATTATTCATATATGAAGTAAACGAAAAAATTGCGCTACAAATTTTAAAATAAAACTACAACCTTTCGCAATAAGTTTCTTTTTTTTTTTAGTTTAAGAAACTTATTGCGAAAGGTTGTAGTTTTATTTTAAAATTATTCATATATGCATGTGTATATATTTTACTTCAATAACTTCCCTTAGATATATATATTTATCAAACTACTTACTCTATTCATATAAATTTTCATATAAAAATCTATTTTTTTCCCCTTTCTTTTTCAAAATTAACAGGAGAATTGTTATTATATATCAGATGGAAGGTCTTAACAAAAACCTGTGTATGCGAAAAAACATTTTATTTGGTTTAATAAACAATTTTTATAAAGATGCAGTAATATTTAGGAATAAAAAAATATATATTCATGGATTTAAAGATTTTTTCTTTGATGTCTATTATATTTTGCTTGTTTTTCATCAGATTCCAACAATAATCCGCCACCATATGTTGATTCCAAAGACCATTGTATCGTTGCTCAATGATTTAAATATCTTTGTGGAAGCGTTCACCTTGTTCTTCGCTCTCTGCACCGAGATTATCAGGGAAAAAGTTTAAATGTGAATCCATAAAATGCAATTTTAGATTCATTAAGCACCCGAGCTTATAGAATTTGGAAATCATTTTTTCTACGATTCTCGCATAATTCGGTGACTTATTATTGCCCAAAAAGTGTTTGACAACATCAATGAATGCAAGCCAAGCATTTTTTCTCATCTTCTTTCAATGTTGTAATAAACTCTTCGCCATTTATTAGTTTAGGAATTAGACGTCCAATGAAAATACCTTCCTTATCTTTGAACAACTAATCTTCGGAAATTTAGTCATTAAATATTTGACAGCATTTCTACTATATCTTTCTTTAAAGCCTTTACAAAATTTTTCATTAACCCTAATTTGATATGTAAAGGGGGAAGAAGCATTTTTAGTTTATGGGCAAGCGGTTCATTTTCAACGTTTTGTCACCTAAGCGAAACATACTTCTTTCAGGCCACATTTTTGGTATATATTAATTATTTCTGTCTCTGCTGTCCCACTTGCATTAAAAACAAGGATACTTTGTGTTTCCTTTCTGCAAGCCCTGTAAAATTCCTATGATATTAAGATCACCTCAAACTTTCCAACAATGTTTGGTATATTTCAACAATTCAAAGATTTTATTAAGAGTCGAATAGGTTCCTTCCATTTGGGTTGAATAGGCAACTGGTATGGAAGGTAATACACTACCATAGTGCAGCAAACAAGCCTTCAAACTTTGTTTAGAGGGATCAATAGTCTATGCTCGGTAGCATTGTAATTAGATTCAAAGTTTTAAAAACGCCTTCAATATCATTGCAGTACACTATTACCCTTGTTCTTCAAAAAAAAATGGCAAAAAAAAAATTGTTTCCTATTACGATAGACATAGATTTAGGTTTGTGGTAACAAGAAGTTCCATTGCTTTAATCTTGATCCAAGGATTTATGCTGTTTCTTTTGATAGCCCTAGATCCCTACCTAACTAGATCATTTAATTTTGCCTGATCAAATAAATGTGGAATGGCACTTTCATTTGAAATAAATTCAGGGTCTTCTAATTGATGATCATCCGCAAATGCTGTGTGCTGATCATCCTTTTTGATATAGGATTCTTGAACCGTTTTAGGAATAGGTATAGGATTCTCGAGGTCGTGAGGAATAGGTTGCCTAGCTGATGGTATATCAGGATAAAAGTTAGTTTGCTTCTTTTTGCTATTAAGGTCTGTGATTTTGCAGGCACAGAAATAAATATCGTCATGGTGATAATTTGGTTCTCGCCAAACTATTGGTACACCAAAAGGCATACCTTTTGATTTCCCCATTTCCATTGCAAAAGCCCTTGATAGCACGTTCCGCACACACTATGGGGGCACCACCACTTGTCTTGATCACCTAAGGCCACACCAAAATATTATTTATAACATTCTTTTATCTTTGGGGTGATACGTTTCCTCTGTTAGGGAATTGTCAATTTCCCACAAATGTAGCAGAACATTTCTGGATTAGTTTAGCATTTACGCGGCATTATTTATTTATTTAAAATATTAATGAAAATAAATGTATTGTTAAACATTTTCTTGATATAAAATTGCAATGGTATGCATTTAATCTTAATGATGATCAAATTTTATGCTTACAAAGTCAATATCTTAAACATATTTTGATGAAAGCGATGACATCAGCTTCTTTATAGATTTAAATATTTTCAAATATTTTTCAAAATAATTGAGCTAATTTTGAAAACTGAAGGTTATATTCATGATCTACGGCTTGGAATTTATTAGAAAAAACTTTAAAATATTGAGAAGGAAAAAGTGTGTGTACTTGTGTAATCTAAGAATTAAAAATAAACTAATTGTGGATGCGCTGTACATCATACGCACAATTAATCAAGAAGACAGAATATCAGTTACTTGGGTCAAAGGCTACAGCAATTTCTAGGCAGCATCAAGGTAATTGAACATGCTTGAAAGGCGACATGATGTTCCCTTCTTAACATAAAAATCTTTCTCAATCAATTTAAAAATAAAATTTCAAGAGGAAATTTGGAACTCTGGGAGAAAAAAAATTGAATCATTGACCAAAATCTTATTTTAAAAGTTTGGCCGTTTGTCATTATCTTATATAAATAAGAAGAAGTATTTTAAAATCATTATTATCAATATGCAGTAAGATTAGTAACTGGCTATACTTGGATCAATGCGTTTTCGAGCAAAATTGTTAAATTAGATTATCCGGAGAGTCCTTAATGCGAATCTGATAATATGAAACAATCGAACGCATTCTTTTTGACTGAGAGGAATCATATTTATCTCGAAAATGATTTAAGAAATTTCCTAGTCAATTTGTCAGACTTTATTTTTTATTCTAGAGCATTCAGGGCTACCGTCTGTTTCCTTTTGAGTCGTTAAATAGGATGAATCTTAGCCTCAGAATAAAAAAAAATAAAGCAACTTAAATTTCACCAAATCTAGCTACCAATCGTTTCCCATTTAGTAGGTTTTTGTCTACCTCATGTTAATTTGTATATAAATATTGCACGATAGACACATAACCATGTATACCAAAATAAATATAACTACCGTTGTAGATCGTTTTACTAAGGCGGGGCGTGTAGAATTAGATGGCGAAGGGTGCACGCCGAGGATATAAATGATCGGTAAATTTAGGGATATGCAAAATATAAAATGATTTTCTTGAACACAAAAGAAAACTCTAAAAAGTATAAAGACCATTTTATAAACTTATCAGAAATAAGAAATCAGGAAATAACACCAATAGGCCAAGGACAATGAATGTGTTATATATTTTAATCATATCACTGATATTTTATATCTAGAAATCACCTCCATACAAAATTATTTACTTAGAGTTAAATAATATCAATTTTTTTTGTTTTTGGAAAATGAACATACCCCGTATTTTTCAAAATTTGTCTTCAAAGAAATTGTTATTAAATTTGGAAACACAGTTTTTAATCATACACAATTCCTTTTTAAATCAATAGTTACATTTAAAAATCAATAATAATCTTTTAATAAACGTAAATTTTGAATATTCACACACACAATGAAAAGATTCTCATATTTAAATAGGAATGGTTTACCTTTAGAGGAGATGTGGCTTGAAATTGAGAAAATAGTTTTCTTCACACTTTTATATTATAAGGTTTTGCATTTTTTTAAATATCTTTCATAAATTTATCTTTTTCTACACAAATGGATTCGTATTTAATTTCGAGAGGTTGAGAAAATAGAAAAAATATTTTAAATTGGAATCAGATATTTGAAAATATAATCAAAGTTGAATCAAAAGATATTCCGAGTATTTTAATAATGGAAGATTAACGCAGAGAGAGTATTAGCATTGGATTAAAGCAGGAGTTTTTTTTTATTATATTAAATATCCAGGAACCTGAGTTTTCAATATCTCTCGCTTATTAATTAAATAGTCAAAATATCATTAAACTTCCTACAAGACATAGAATTCTCCCCTCTCTCTTCGCTTCATTTCTATTTTTAACCGAAAGAATAATGGTAGCTAGGAACTAAGACTGAATATCTAAGCTTACATCTTAGTCACAGTATGGATAACCTAACTAAAATAATGCTACTAGACTTTTACTGATTTCGATTTATTGTAACCTCCAGTATACGTCTCTTATGGGACAAAGATGATAAATTTTTTGCAGTCAATAATTTCTATTCCAAACTCTTCGACAATCGGAAATATTTGAAGGGGCATATATAAATATGTTTTAAAAGGAAGGCATTTTTCAATAAACAATAAAAATATGATGTCATTTATGAATTTGTTAACTAATTAATTGAGTAACATTTCAACCATAGACTACAAGTTCTGAGGTATCTCAGAAAAATTAATGAAATAATATCTCTTGGAATTTTACAAAATGAGCCAACTTCCAGTAGTTAGCAGATTTACCAACTTTCAGTGGCGTAACACCGCACCACATAACACCATTTTTTTATACCAAAATTATAAATTTCACAAATTTTGTGACAACTTATTCTCTCAATCACGAAATCACTAGTATATAAATTAATGAGTTTAAAATGACCTTAGAATTAATCAAATATTTGTTATATATACATTTATCAAATATATTTATCTCTTAATTGCCTGGGTTTTGCAGAAATGTGTGTAAAAATACAATATAACTTATTAAATAGATATATTCCAAATACCACATAAAAACTTGTGCCCACCCATCGACGGTATATTCTCGAGTGCATGATCGATTGAGCGTTGTTTTATAACCAAATTGACGAGAAATCTCAGCTGTCTCCCATGTTGCTAGGTATCTCGATACTGTTTTATCAGAACGTCCAAGATGTTTTTCTTTGCAGTACGGATTATATAATTTTTAATACATCTTTAAAGAGTTTATAAATTATATCATACATTGCTATTTTAATTATAGTGAATATGTCTTATAATAGCAGGCAACGTCTGGATTTATTTTTTTTTATCACATTTGTTGATTTATGCTCCAATTTGAATGTATTTTCCTTTATGTATGTTAAAAAAAAAACTCTTTATGTCTGAAAAGACAAGGTGTTCCTCAAGGGCGCCACGCTGTCACCGAGCGTGACAAGAAGAACGTGGCCGCCATAGATGTGATCTAAGCCCTCAAGTGTCATGGGCGCGCCCATCTATGGTCTTGGAGTTTAAATATACCAAAATACAGGGGAAAAAAAACATAGTTTAATTTTGCCTGATCTTATCACTATGTTTTCTACCTATCTCTATTATTAAATATTATGGAGAAAGGAGAACGTAAATGGAAGTAAAGAAATGGAAGATTGTTGTTTTTTTGTTTCAGAGCGATAATGAACGTTGTAAAGGATTATTTTTGTTGAAAAATACAAATTTGAGATAAATACACTTTAAAAAGAATAAAATAAATTTAATAGCATTGCCCACTGGTTGAGAGAGAGAAGGTGGTTCAATATCAGTGGGATTCACTAGCTAGGCAACTTGAAGAATAACTAGTTTTCTAGAGCAACAAGTGATCTGCTCTCATCCTCCTCGGCATAAAAGAAGGAGTCTTCTTCCTCCGGGATCTCGAAGTTGCCCTGCTCGTCCCCCACCAGCTTGGCGACCATCTTCTCGATGTCCACCTTGCCCCGCGCGTCCACCTCCACCTCCTGCTTGAAGGCCTCCAGCTCGCGCTCTGTCAGCGGGTCACCGTAGGTCGTCAGCACGAAGGCCAGCTTTTCCATCTCGATCCTGCCCGTCTGGTTGATGTCGAAGCTTGAGAAACTCTCCAAGATCTCCTGCCGCGAGTCACGCAGGTTCCACTGGGATTGCAGCACCACCATGCACTTGGAGAAATCGATGGCCTCAAGCTCCATGTCGGACGGGTCCAGCTCTCGCAAGTCGCTGAAGATTTTCTCCAACTGCTCAAATGTGGGGTTGAGACCCATCTTCTGCAGCAGCTCTGGCAGCAGGTGAGAGACCAGAAAACCTCTCTGATCAGACAACATCTTGAAGACTTCTTCCAATTCGGCGAGATCGTTTCCGCTTATTTCTTCTTTCTTCACTTTCACATTACACTTTAAATCCATGCCTTCCCTTTGGCCCTGGATAATTTTATGTTTAAATTTGGTAACCTTTTATTTTCTGTGCACGCGCTCCCTTCTTACACGAGAAGAAAGCTCAATCTCTTCATATATGGTACTAGCCCAGCGTTTCTCAGCATTTATATTGACCAAAGACTCTATGCTTTTGGAGATATATAGAAATTGTGAGATGAATTCACATAAGAAGTGTATAGTTGAGAACGAATTTCTAGAATACTTGAAGCTATTCAGCATTTTGTGTTTTATTTTTTAATATATCAAATTTTACTTAAACTCTTGACAGTTCAGCGATAAAACTGAGGAACCCTCGCGGCACATCTCTCGGTAAAACCCTGCACTAGTTTATTCATATAAAGCTTTTCTTTATTAGGTATATCGCTTTGTATTAAAGGTTTTGAAATCATAATTTGAAAATATTGCACACAATCCTATATATTTTTTAATTTATCACATCTTGTTTCCTGACATTGTAGTGTAGAAAATTAGGCGAGAAAAACTTCAGGAAGAAACGGCAATTTATTTAAGGGCAAGCACAGAGAGAGATATTTATAACCCCAGGTTTTTTTTTTAGGCAAACACGAATTAAATTTGATAAAATACAAAAGAAGCAATGTATGTGAGGCAGTTTATACAGAATAATAAAATATATAACATCAAAATTAGTAATATGTTAATAAAATAATGAGCACTTCGCTACAATATATTTTAAAAATCCAATAAAAAATAAAATCGTAAACATTGATGAATAAATGACTGAACTCTGGTATTTCAGATTTATATGGAATTTAGATGATAATATTTTCCTTTACATCATCATTATCCTATTTGCACAAAGAGAGAGAGAGAGGAGAGAAACAATGAGAAATTAATGCCTTTTATTAATGCATTTTAAGGGAGAGGTGCCCATTTAGGTACAAGGATAGAGATATATATAAAATGAAAGGATTTAAAAAGCACGAATGTTTCTTTTATACATATTACAAACTTCTACTGCCCTTACTGCGATGAAATAATATATTGGGAGGGCTTGGCTCATCAGTGGTGAACCCTCCCAGCTGTTTCGCCAATTTAATCCACCAAACCGCTTCTCAGAGCTCTAATACTGTAATGGACGATTCTGTTTATATATGCAGCACTGAAGGATGGAATCTCAGAAATGGTTTTCAAGAAAACTATGGACATAAGCTTATAGGACAGTAGAATTATATTCAAATATTTGCATCGAGCAATGCTCATCCGCAAACAATAAAGACAAGGCCAGTTAGGCATAAATTAACACAAAGCAATAACGCGCCATCTACACATAAAAATGAAAGGATTTAAAAGCCCGAATGTTTCTTTTATACATAATAAAAACTTATACTGCCCTTACTGAGATGAAAAATATATTGGGAGGGCTTGGCTCATCAGTGGTGAACCCTCCCAGCGGTTTCACCAATTTAATCCACCAGACCGTTTCACAGAGCTCTAATACTTTATTGGACGAAGTTTGTATTATGTATAAAAAAAACATTCGTGCTTTTGAATCCTTTAATTTTATATGTATAGATGGTGCGTTATTGCTTTGTGTTAATTTATGCCTAACTGACCTGTCATTATTATTTGCGGAAGAGCATTGCTCGATGCAAATATTGAATGGAATTCTACTCCC
>CP092867.1:67786414-67853970 GCA_030710605.1 Cordylochernes scorpioides | reverse complement strand
TGTGCGACAATATGTGGCACATTGTCGAGAATGTCAACGGCGAAAAGGTTCTACCGAACGTCCACCAGGGCAACTTGTGTCAATTCCGCCGGTTGCACGACCTTTTCAGAAAATAGGGATAGATTTGTTAGGAAGATTTCCTTCCTCGAACTATGGCAATAAATGGACCGTGGTCGCCGCAGACTATCTAACCAAGTAAGCTATGACCAAAGCCATACCAAATGGAAGTTCGAAAGAAGTTGGAAAATTTATAGTAGAAGTTCGACCGGGGTCGAACGTTTATATCCCACACAATACGGGAGATTAACAACCTCTGTGAAACCGCACATCGCTTTATTTCTGCCTACCACCTCCACACTTGGGTGACATTCTGTCCATGTATGTTGACGTAGACCAAAGAAACTGGGACTCTGTTTTCCCTTAGGTAACTTTTGCCTATAACACCGCCAAACAGGAAACCACTGGGTTTTGCCCTTTCTATCTTGTACACGGATGCGATGTCGAGACCCCATTGGACACCATCCTGATGTACAGAGAGGAAGCCAATCTGGAAGACTACGTGGGGAGTTGGTCACAAATGCCAGGACGCACGCCAGCTGGCCCGTTTGAACATCTTAAAGGTGCAAGAAAAAGACAAATCTCGATACGACAAAAGCCACAGACCTGTCCAGTACCGCGCGAAAGACCTTGTGTGAGTGTACTCGTATATATATATTTTTGTTTAACATGTAGTCAAATTTGTTTGTCTTGTGTTAATGGAAACCATAATGGTTCAACCAGGATGGAAAGAGATTGGTACCGGGCTGGAACTTGTCAAAGGTAAGCCCGGCGGGAGTTTCATCCCTTCTACCTTACTCCCCTACCAATCTCTTCGACCAATAAATATATGAAATGAAATAAAAGAAAGAGTTGAAAAATATTTTAAAATTAATATATTTTATTTTTATTGTGGGTGGTTGGAATTATGACCGTGTGTGTATGTTAATTTTTATATGTGTGTGTTGTATGTGTATTTGTGTGTGTGTGTGTTTATGTGTATTTTCTAGAGAGTATGTGTGTACATATTCTTGTGTGTGTGAATCACAATTAAGGGCTTTTCTTAAAAGAAGAAATCGTGTGTGAATACTCCACACATGTGTACTCTTAAACATTAGTATATATATCCAATGACAAGTCTCAAGCAGTTCGAATTACAATCAAAATATAGTAACATGGTGTATATTTATAAAAAAAAACTATCAATATGTGCCTTTTTTAATATAAATTATGAGTACATTTAAAATCCCATGTATTTATCAAGTCTATTATTATTATGTTTATTATATTATTACTATTATTCTTTTATGTATATTTTATTTTTAAAAGGATTATCAACACAAAAAAAAACATAATTTAAAAAAATACTTCAAAAAAATACAAATTTTCTTTCTTTTTAACTTTAAATGTTCGATAAAAAGATAACATGGTTCTGTCTTTGATCTTTTTATTATCCTAATACCTTCAATTCTTCCTTTTTTTTATATGTTCTGCTTAAATGACGCGTAACTGCCGAGGCAAAAGCGTGAACTTGTTATAACCATATGTTGTTACTAAAAAAAACCTTTTTGATACCCTAATAGTAATATTTTTATAATTTGTTTTTAATTATCATTAATTTACAACTATCTTTCATATAAATTATATTTAATTCTACTATATATATTATATTTTAAAAAATAAAAAGATATGATTTCTGTTGTTTTGGACCATATTGATGATTATACTATGGTGGTGCAGTCGTGGCTAAATCCTGAAAGAATAATAATAAAAATGGTTTTGATCAGATATTGATTTATTTGAGCTGAGGTATGAATTCATATGAAAAACATAATTTTGTACAAGTACTGCCTGGCTTAAGGCGTAAGAATGATTAAAAGAAAATATTATTTACATAATTACAAAGTTTAGGGTCGGACAAACGGTGAGAGAAAATATCTTTATTTTACGGGGCTGCTAACCAAAATGAATGATTTTTGAGCCCCGATGGACGCATAGAGCGGAATATATACAAAGCATAGTTGGGGGGCCTGGGGATGGGTGGCCAGGGATCATCGCAAGGGATCCTAGGATCTGGCAGTGGAGGTGTCATCGCAGGGGGGAGGAAGATGGAGAGGTCAAGGAAACAGCGCCTTGATGGGTGAGAAGCCTGGATGGAGGCCAGTTGAGGAGGCAGGAGGTCCTGGAAGCCTAGAACTTGAGGGCTCTAAGCTTCAAGATGGGGCAGCTTGAGGCTCTCGCCTCGTGCTTGTCTGGGAGGCCCTTGGCACAGCAGTTGGCGCACTTGGAAGTGTGCCAGTCGGCAACTGAGGGGCAGGCACGGCCTTCATGGCCGCTTTCACCGCAGTGGAAGCACGTGGGAGCTCTGGTGCATTGGGCAGAGTTGTGGCCGAAGCCACAACAGCGGAAGCAGACTCGTGCGCGGATGGACTCCTCGAAGTTGAGGATCACACCATCCACCACGATCCTTCCACGATTTCCCAGAGCTCGGAAGGTCGTGAGGTCCACCTCGATGAAGGCGGTGCAGGTCCCGTTTCTGGGTGCAGAGCGATGCGCCACGCGCACTACCTTGTCCCCAGGGAGTTGGCTGACAGCAGGGGTTTCCAGCAGCGTCTCTTCAATGGTGGAGTTGGATGTTTCCTCATCCACTTTGAAGAGGCAGATGCGAGGCAGGATCACCTTCTGTTGGCGGACCTTCATGCCATCCAGCTTGTTGGCCAGGGAGGTGGTAACAGCTGGGATGGTATCGGGGTTGCTGGAGTGGAGGACAAGCTTCCCTTTGGTTCGCAGGGAGGCCCAAACGCCTTGGGGTAGAGTGTGGGCAGCGCGGACAGCTTTAAGCATTGCTCTTGGGTCAGCCTGTGGGTCATCAGAGATGACCACTGTGTGGGCCGCCGATTTTTCCCCATGGAGGACCACTTGGGCGGCCGCAGGCTTGGGGACTCGGGAGGGCGCAGGTTTTGCGGGACCATTGAGGTTGGTCCTCTTTGCGGGCGGGTAGGGAGCCTCAGGCTGCTTCCTTTTGGTTGGAGCGGGAGTGGCGGGCTTGGTGGGGTCAGTCTGAGTGCTGGTTTCCTTGCAGGAGGGAGAAGGGCTGGTTTGAGTGCTGTGGCAGGCTGTCTGTGGCTTGATTTCGTCCAGTTCCTTAAAGGACGCGAGGGTGCCAGAGAGGTTCTCTACCTCGGCAATGAGGGTCTTGATCTGCTCAGACCGTAAGTTGATGAATTCCATTAGGCTTTGGAACAGGTAAAATCGGGAGGTAGGGTAAGTATTCTGTATTTTCTGCTCGAAGTTCTGCTTCACCTCTTCGTTCTCCATCTCCAGTTGGGCGAGGGTTACGAGGGGCTTCTCGGCATTCTCGGCATTCTTCTTCTTCTTCCTAGGAGCCATGGCAGGAGCAAATTGTTGTGACCAACGAGGAACCTTTATTTTATGCACAACTATATCTTACGACAAACGGTGAAGAGAAAATATCTTTATTTACGGGCTACTAACCAAAAGTTATGATTTTTGAGCCCAAATTCGATGTCAGGTGGCAAGGGACCCTAGGATGTGGAAGCAGGAGATGTCTCGCAGGGGTGGTGGAAACGTTGGGCAAGCAGGGGAATAGCGCCAGGGTGCAGTGAGGCGAGTGCGTTGAATAGGCCAGGAATCCAGGAGAAGTGGCAGATGGAAATGGAGGCAGAAGGTCCTTGAAGCCTAGAACTTGAGGGCCCTAGACTTCAGGATGGGGCAACTTGAGGCTCTCGCCTCGTGCTTGTCAGGAAGGCCCTGGGAGCAGCAGTTTGGCATATTTGGATGTGCGCTGGTCAGCAATGGATGGGCAGGTTCGGCCTTCATGGCCGTCTTCACCGCAGTGGAAGCACTTAGGAGCTCTGGTGCATTGGGCAGAGTTGTGGCCGAAGCCACAACAGCGGAAGCAGACGCGGGCGCGGATGGACTCCTCGAAGTTGAGGATTACTCCATCCACCACGATCCTCCCGCGAACGCCCAGGGCTCTAAAGGTCTTGAGGTCCACCTCGATGAAGGCGGTGCAGGTCCCGTTTCTGGGTGCAGAACGGTGCGCCATGCGCACCACCTTGTCCCCAGGAAGTTTTCTAACAGCAGCGGTTTCCAGGAAGGTCTCCTCAATTGTGGAGTTGGATGTCTCCTCATCCACTTTGAAGAGGCAGATCCGTGGCAGGATCTCCTTCTGCTGGCGGACCTTCATTCCATTCAACTTGCTGGCCAGGGAGGTTGTAACCTCAGGGATGGTGTCAGGATTGCTGGAATGGAGGACCAGCTTCCCCTTGGTGCGCAGGGAGGCCCAAACGCCTTGGGGGAGAGTGTGAGCAGCGCGGACTGTTTTCAGCATCTCCCTTGGGTCAGCCTGTGGGTCATCTGAGATGACCACTGTGTGGGCCGCCGATTTTTCTCCATGAAGGATAACTTGGGCGGCCGCAGGCTTGGAGACGTGGGAAGGCACAGGTTTTGAAGGACCATTCAGGTTTGTCCTCTTTGCAGGCGGGTTGGGAGCTTCAGACTGCTTCCTTTTGGTTGGAGCAGGAGCAGGCAGGGAGGAGGCAGGCTTCTTGGCAGGGAGAGCAGCAGGAGCAGGAGTGGCGGGCTTGATTGGGTCAGTCTGGGAGCTGGTTTCATTGCAGGAAGGAGCAGGGCAGGTTTGAGTGCCGCGGCAAGCAGTCTTGGGCTTGTTGGCCTCCTCAATTTCGTCCAACTCTGCGAAGGACTCGAGGGTGTCAGTGAGGTTCTCTACATTGGTAGCGAGGGCCTTGATCATTTCAGTCCGCGAGGCGATGTAGCGGATCAGGTCCTCATGCAGGGATTTCAGGGCAGGATGGCCAATGGAGCTCAGGATGCTGCAGTTGCGTGAGATCACCATCTCATCTTCCCTCTCCAGGTCGGCGACGTTCACGATGCGGGTTGTAGGCTTGTAGGCCTTCTTTTTCTTCTTGGCAGGATTCATACGACAAACGGTGAAGAACAACAATGAGTATTTATAGAGAAAGCGCGACCTCTGGCGGTCGATTCAAACAGAGTATTTATATCTATGAAATAATAATTTTTTAAATAAAACAATACTTTTATATAACATTTCCCCCCTGTGAAGAAAATAATATGGGTTCATTCAGAGAAAAGTGATAAAAAATATAGTTTAAAAAAAGATAAAATGATTGATAAAAATAAAAGGTGAGAGGTGATATTCACTTATCATATTGGTTTTGGGATGGTAACCAATAGACAGGAAAGTACAATAGTTAAATGATAAAAATGTGATATTCCATAATCATATTGGTTTGTTGTTAACCAATAGATTGGAAAAGACATGAAAAATGGTACAAATATATTATTAATGAGGAAGAAAATAAAATGAATGAAAATTACAACAAAATATATAAATGAAAAATATTAGCTAATTATTTAAAATATATTGATACTGTAAGAAAATGCAATTTATTATTGTTGTTCTCCTGGCCGACTGTTTTACATATAGAATTTTAAAAAATGAAATTTGTAAATGGTTTAGCTTAAATTGCAAAGGTTTAAAAGTAAAATATAGAATGAGGTATATTTAGTAACTAATTATACAAAGGAAAATAAAGGTTTACAAGGATCAAAAGGTGTGATAACATTTAACGGGGCAAAAACAACTATGGTAAAATTGGTATCTAAATTATTTGAGAAAAAGGGATATAACTAAGAAAATAGGCATCATATATTGTATGCGAAAACTGAAATAGCAGGAAAGTGGGAGCATGGAAAACAGGTAGACAGATATAAAGTACCTTGGAAAGGATGATTCCGGCTTGAGTTGAAAACTTCGGGAGATTGCTGGCTTTGAGCGGAAGATGTGATGTGGAAGTTGGAGATGGAAGGGTTTGCAAAATTGATATTCGATAATTTTTATCGAGATTTGAAACAACAAAAAAATAAATAAATAAAAAACAGGTAGATATGATTTCTGTTGTTTTGGATCATATTGAGATTATACTATGGTTGTGCAGTCGTGGCTAAAATCCTGAAAGAATAATAATAAAAATGGTTTTGATCAGATATTGATTTATTTGAGCTGAGGTATGAATTCATATGAAAAACATAATTTTGTACAAGTACTGCCTGGCTTAAGGCGTAAGAATGATTAAAACAAAATATTATTTACATAATTACAAAGTTTTGGGTCGGCCAATCGGGGAAGAACAACAATGAGTATTTATAGAGAAAGCGCGACCTCTGGCGGTCGATTTAAACAGAGTATTTATATCTAAGAAATAATATTTTTTTAAATAAAACAATACTTTTATATAACATATATATGTGATATCTTGGGACCTCTGGGACCAGTGTTACCTGATGCTAGACGACCCTCGATGTCAACTCTACCGTGCAGTCGTGGTGGAAGGCGACACAGCTGGGCCAAAGGTGAAATAAACAAACAGAGATTCCACTAAGAAGCGTCTGACGTCAAGAAGGAATGGGACGAGGAGAGAGGGAGATCTTTAGAGCAAGTGTTACCTTGTTGAGAGCCAAGCGTAGACTGCCTAACCTAGGTTCTCGATTTAACACCAAGACCTTTCTTCTTTCTAATTGGTAGGAAGCTGTCACATGACCGTTTTCTATTGGTTGACCTATTTAGGTGATTCTTTCCTCATTGGTAGGAATATGTCACATGGCCGTTGGCCTACTTAGGTGTTACCTTCTAATTGGTCTTTTGCTGATGCTTTTGTCGGAAGATACGTCCGGTCTTGGCCAGGAAGTACTGGGCGTTACTCTTAGCTTTTATGGTTTCCGCGATCGTAAAATTGACTGTAGATTTATTAATAGTGGTTCTAACTTTAAGCCTCTTTTGCTAGGCCTTACTTCTACGATCACCTAAGCCTGATTTGTTTTAACCTTAACTTTCTCCTGTTAGTCTCCATTCCTTCTATCTGTACAGTTGTTATACTTTATTAGATTCTTACGCGGTACAGATTGATGTTAGTTGAGGCTTTCTATGTGCAGTACATAAGAAGTTATATACAGTCATGGGGTGGAACATGTGGTAGTAGATATCTAGACTATTTACAACAATTCCATGGTCTTAAATCATCACATATATATAGTATATTTTAAACTGTATGACAGTTTTAGTATATGTCACATATCTTCCAATTAGTTAAAGCCGATACCTTAAAATAGCCTACCCTTCTATTGAAATGTACACTATTTCTATTTACTACCACCCCATATTTTGTATATAAACTATTTGTATTTTAACCCCCTATTTGTATTTAAAACTAAAAATAGTGACGTCAAAATAAAGATCCAAAGAGTGTTCAATCAGCTGGTGGCAGGGACAGAGGGGAGGAAAAAGGCAACGCCCAGCCCATGTGGGGTCCCGAGGGACATTTTTATAGACGACCCCTGTAAACAGGACAGGTTTTGGCAGGGGGTCAGCAGATGTTCTAGGGTGTGGCCATCGGCAGGCGGCTTCTGTCTCAAGGAAACACACTCTCTCTCCATGTCTCGGTGATAAGCATCCAAGTTTGTGTCATGGCCTCTATCTCTATCCCGTGGGCTGTCCCCGATAACTCTCTGTGCTAACATCTAGCCCTGTCTCTGCTTCTTGTTGTCCGCGTGTGGGAAGAACATCAACACTCGCGTCACGTACACGACTGCCAGTTCATCCATTCGTCGGCACATTTGCAACAATTATACGTATATATATATATTTTTAATATTGGTTTTATTATTATTATTATTTTATTTTGATACTAGCCGAGTGACCCGGGCAACGCCCCGGGTTTACACGAATGGCCCGCAGAGACATTAAGAGTATGAATAGTGGCTTTGAAATTGCAATGGATGTAATCTTATTTCTAAAAGGCAGCATTTCAAATATAAGGGTGAGTCAAAAATACTTTCTAAGTAAATGCATTCGGTCTGATCTTATATATTTATATATCAAAATGAGAATGGAATCATATCATCTATAGCAAACCTTATAATCAACAACATATTAGACAACACAGAGCAAAATGTAGAAAATTATGTATAGAGCAGTGGGGGGAATAGGTTAAATAATGAGAAGACTGATAATCAAAATACAGTATAACCTCGTTAATTCGACACACCCCAATTCGACACTCGGCGGTAATTCGACTATGTTCTGATGTCCCGACCTCGGGCCTATAAATAACAAACCGTAATTCGACATTATAGATAATACGACACTTCCGATAGTTCAACCATTTTAAAATTCGAATTTCGACAATTGGATGTTTTTTTTTTACATACAACTTTGCCGATAAAAAGGTATTACAGCGGCGGCAAGCAGCGACGATCGGCGGTCGCCGATAGGATCGCGCCTACGCACTTTTGGTTTCTGGTTAGTTTAAGTTTTACTTTGCAATGCCGTTGTTACGCAATGTAGCAAGTGTTTTTTTTTTTTTCACGTGAGAATTGAGGCATCGTGCGCTAATTAATATTACTATGATAATTTCAACATTAAAATATTTTAGTTATTTTAAAAATTACGAATAAGTTAATTTTAAATAAATAAATCTTTATAAAATGTAGCCACAATGATTATGATAACATTTTATTTCAATATTCCATTTTCACGTTATTATAAAAGATTCAAACACAAAATCAATAACACCTGCAGCAGCAGTGGATGCCTTTTTAATACAATAAAAACTCTTTATTATTTAAAAGACATTTCAGAGGAAGAAAGACATTCATGTCTTTTAAAAATAGACCATCTGGAATACATCCTGAATAGGATTTCAGTGCAAAAACACATCTATAAAATAATTTTTATAAGATCTCCATGATTCTTTTTATAATTAATATTCAAAAAAAATTATTTTATTTTTCATATTCATTTTTAAAAATTTTATTGTAGCGAGTTAGATGATTATCTATTCATCTAACTTTAAATCAACCGAAAACTCTGATCCCTTGGGGTGTTGCATTAAAAAGGTTCGACTGTATTTGATGATAAATAGTTTATTAGTAAACAAATATGAAAAACTATAGGCATTGGTGCCTATGTCTAAAAAAATAATTTTAAATGAAAAAAGAAGAAAAATTTTAACAAATCATTGAATAAAATTGCAAACAACACAACTATATTGCAAATAAGACAACATATAAAAGGAATTAATTCATTTAAAGGATCTTATTGAAAAATAAATTTCTAGTTTTATATCGACACATGATAATTTGACCATGTTTTCATTTCCTGAACTATGGCCTATAATATAACAAATTGTAATTCGACACTATCGATAATTCGACCATTGTAAAATTCAAATTTACATAGTTGATTGTTGTTTAAATACAACTTTACCGGTAAAAAGATATTACAGAGGCGACGGTGGCCACTGAAAAATGTACAAAATTTAAGTATAGAGAAATGGGGAAAATTAGTAAATAAAGAGAAGACCAAAATAAAAAAATGATAATAAATAGTTTATTAGTGAACAAATAATACCAAAAAATCCTCTCAGGTTAGAAACTATAGGCATTGTTTAAATTTATATAAATGTATTTAGAATTTTGAAAATATAAGAAAATAAATCATGAAAAAGAAGTTTCCAACTATATTGCAGAGGAGATAACTTTTAAAATAATTAATCTAAAGAAATAATTAAAAATAAATATATATTTTTATTCATAAATAGGTTCAACTTTATATGTATGCTATCCAAAGTTCGAACACGTGAAAAAGCCACATTGAGCTGTCCATACGTAAACACAGGCTCTTGTAGCAATAACCCAAAGATTTGGCATTATTTATAGTCATAGCAAAAGCCAAATTTAGTGAAAACTGATGCCTCTTCAGAATGAAGGGAAGGCTGATATCTGAAGGAGAAAAATATATTTTTGCACCAATACAGTGTGTCCAACATCGGTCCCTGTCAGCATTTGTGCTTCAACTTTACTTGTATGCTATGGAAAGTTCGCACACGTGAAAAAGCCACATAGAACTGTCCATGCATAAACACAGGCTCTTGTAGCAAGAGACCCACTCTAGCAAAGGTTTGGCCTTGAGCCTTATATATAGTCATAGGAAAGGCCAACATTAGTGGAAACTCTTGCCTCTTCAGAATGAAGGGAATGTTGATATCTGAAGGAGCCAAAGATATTTTGACACCAATACAGTGTGTCTAACATTGGTCAGTATTTGTACTTCAAGGACATGAGAGTACATGCACTGTATCACCATACGTTTGCTATTGTAAAGACTCTGCTTATGATTAAAATTTCTCAGAAGCATAACAATAGCACCAACCTAGAGTTTAACTGGTGTGGAGGCATTCCTCTCGGAGTAAGGCTATTGAGAAATTCAATAGGAAGTTTTTTTGTTCCTCCATAATCTTACTCTCCACACTGACTCATGTTTGGTAAGCATTTTCAAGAAGGAATCTCTAGGCATTGGTTGAAGAATAAATTGCAAACAATACTACTATATTTCAGATAAGACATCATATAAAAGGAATGAATTCATTTGAAAGACCTCAATAAAAACTACATTTCTAGTTTTATATAAACAATATAACCTCGATAATTCGACACGGGTTTGTTGTACTACCTACAGACTATCATGTAACAAACTGTAATTCGACACTATCGATAATTCGATCATTTTAAATTTGAACAATTGATTGTTTCTTAAATACAACTTCACTGCTAAAAAGGTATTACAGAGACGACGGCTGCCAATGAAAATGTATAAAATTTATGTATAGAGCAAGGGAAAATGAAGAGAAGACCAAAATCAAATTAATTGATAATAAATATATTATTACCAAAAAAGATAAGAAATTATTACCTAAAAAAGATAAGAAAATAAATCAGAATATACATTTACAAACTATATTTCAGAGGAGACGATTTATAATAGGAATTCATTTAAATGACCTCTTTAAAAAATACATTCTATATATATGTGAGTTCAACTTTACATGTATGATATCCAAAGTTCGCACACTTTAAGAAGCCACATTGAGTTACCCATGTATAAACACAGGCTCTTGTAGCAAAGGTTTGGCCTTGAGCCCTATTTATAGTCATAACAAAATCCAACCTTAGTGAAAACGAACGCCTCTCTAGAATGAAGCGAAGGTTGGTATCCGAAGAGGCCAAAGATATTTCAGACACTATACAGTGTGTTCAACTTTGGGCACTGTCAGTATATGTGCTTCAAGGACATAAGAGCACATGCGCTGGTACACCATACGTGTTCCATTGCAAAGATCCTATAGGCATTGGTGAAAAGTGTAAATGAATATTTCGGAAATGAAAAAAAAATATATATATAAGAAAATAAATTAGAATATAAATTTACAAACTATATCTCAGAGGAGACAATATATTTGAAAGGAAAAATTAGGAAAATCGCAAACAACACAAATATATATCAGATATGACAACATATTAAAATGAATAAATTCATTTAAAAGACCTGATTAAAAACTACATTTCTATTTTATATATATACAATATAACCTCATTAATTCAACACACGATATTTGACTATTTTTGATGTCTCGACCTACGGCCTATCATATGACAAACTGTAATTCGACACTTTCGATAATTCAAATATTTTGAAATTTAAATTTCAACAGTTGAATTTTGTCGAAAAACACTAAAATTAACAACATATTAGACTGCATAGTGCAAAAATGTAGAATTTGCATGTATATAATTGTAGGCATATAATAATTGTATATATAGATCAATGAGTAAAATAAATAAATAAAGAGAAGACCAAAAATACAAATAATTGATAAAAGTTTATTTGATAACATAGATTAAAAATATATTCTCAGGTGAGAAATTATAGGAATTGGTAAAAGGTTTAAATAAATATATTTGAAATGAAAAAAAAAATTGCAAACAACACAACTATATTGCAGATATGACAAAATAATAATGGAATAAATTCACTTAAAAGACCTCATCAAAAACTACATTTCTAATTTTATAAATATGTGGGTTAAACTTACACATCCATTACACTCTATCCAAAGTTCGCACATGTTAAAAAGCCATTTGAAGCTGTCCATGCGTAAACAAAGGCACTTGTAGCAAAAGACCCACTCTAGCAAAGGTTTGGCCTTGAGACTTTATTTAATTATATTTATAGTTTATTTATATTTATAGCAAAAGCCAACCTTAGTGGTGACTGAAACCTCTTCAAAATTAGGGGAAGGTTGTAATAAACTTACCTGGTTGGTAAGCAATTCAGTACTTTATCATTAATCTCTAATGAGCTACCAACAGTTTCCATGGGAAATGCGGGGCTGAGAAATTAGGGAAGACTATTTCCAGGCCTCCAATAATATATTCAGTGGAACAGAAGAAATAGGATTAGGGGTGTTGTTCCTGCAGCGAGTCATATAAGCACGCCTAGGGGTTTGGTGTGTGAGTCTTCCACGGCCTTTTCGAGGCATGACAGAAGATGCTGAAAAAAAAAGGTAAAATAAGAACCAAGCAGAGGAAAACTCTGAAACTGAATGCCAGGACAGGCATAAAAAGGAAATTCCAATCAGGTGAGGAAAAATTGATTGAAAAAAATATATATATTCCAAAAATAATGCAAAAAAAGAAAACCAGACACCAAAATGGAGCTAAATTCAAATGAAAAACTATAACAAACTAAGTAATCTAAAATTGATTATACAAATTATATCAGCCTATTTATGATAGAAAAAAAGATGCCAAATAAATTAAGAAAGATACTGCAAAAAAGAAAACCAGACACAAAAATTGAGCTAAATTCAAATGAAAATCGATAACAAATTAAGGAATCAACAATTGATTATACGAATACAGCATCAGCCTATTTATTAGAAAAAAAAAAGATGCCGAAGACATTTAGGAAAGATACTGCAAAAAAGTAAACTAGACACAAAAATAAAGCTAAATTCAAATGAAAAACTATAACAAATTAGGTAATCAACAATTGATTATACAAATACAGCATCAACCTATTTATGAGAACAAAAAAGATGCCAAAGACATTAGGAAAAATATTGCCAAAAGGAAAACCAGACACCAAAATGGAGCTAAATTCAAATGAAAATCTATAACAAATTAAATAATCAATTTTGATTATACAAATACAGCATAAGCATTAAAAAAATACGCCAAAGACATTAGGAAAGATACTGCCAAAAAGAAAACAAGTCACCAAAATGGAGCTAAATTCAAATGACAAACTATAACAAATTAAGTAATTAACAATCGATTATACAAATTATATCATATATTTATGAGAAAAAAAAAAGATGTCAAAGACATTAGGGAAATCTACTGCAAAAAAGACACAAAAATTGAAATAATTTTAAATGAAAAACTATAACAAAGTACTTTCAAATTATGATTAATAACAATTTATAATATAAATGTAACAATTGAATCAGAAATACGAAATATATATTAGAAATTTGTAAAAGGAAATAATAAAAAAGAACGTGTTTTAAAAATAAACAATTCGATGATGAAAAACAACAAATAAGATAAACAACATTTGAAGGCATAAAATCTACGATTGCAAAATCAAACAAATTAAAAATAAATGAATCTATTATTATTTGGAAAATAAAAATAAAACGGTCATGTGAAGCAAAAATTAACGAACATTTTGGTACATAGATGGCTATATAGTTAAGTATCTTTGGAGGAGATAGCCTCAAACTGTACAACTGAGTACTCTGTACCCCTATTATCTATATAGATTGGTAAAATAAATAATTTTATGATAGAATATATGCCTTTTTATTTAGAGATTTATTTATGGATTGCTCTATTTTCAAAAAAAAAATATATATATATAGATGTGATAAAGAGTTGCTGTCAAATTATCTGTGATGAGATCCTGTCGACTTAATTGTGATAAAGAGTGCTGTCGACTTATCTGTGATGAGATCCTGTCGACTCTCGCTATAAGCTGTGGTAACCGGTGGTCAAACCTGTAGTAGCCGAAAGGGACAGTCAGGGCGTGGAGAGTTTTCCAGTACCTCTCTGCACTTTGGAAGACCTTTAACAGTTTTCACGGAGTACAGGCAGTCGTGGTCGAGGCAGAGTGGAAAGCTTGGGAATGTCCACACACACAAAACGAAGAGACACAGCTGTAGTAGGAAAGTTCCATGAACAGATAGGAGTCGAGCTAAGCAAGATGGAGTTAGAAGGGTTCCTACTGTTTTACATGGCGATAAGGTGGTCCTGGCTAAGACCGACAAGGGCTCACGCCGACTGTGAAAGGGGTGACTGCTGACTAACTAGGCTCGGCTAAAACCGAGGTGTTTATATACCATTCCCGAGGAGGGGGGGGGGAGTTGGACTTTAAACGTCTGCGGCATTCCGCACCCTTTGGACCAGATGGCAACGGGCTGCCGAATTCCTTTTCAGGGTTGTTGGATTTCTCTCTCGATTTAAGACGTTTTTGAACTTCTCAATCTTGCTTTAACTCAGCTCTTAATCTATTACATAGTTTTATTTATTTGTCTTCAGTTTGTACAAAGTACATTACATATGGTGATGCAATGACACAGATTAATCATGCGTATAATTATTTATAGATGTGTTTCTATATACAACATGACAATCTTGTTATAAGTAGTTATACAATATAGGGTTGTTGGTTTAAATTACCATAGATGAGCCCCGGGAGTGAAAGGGTTTATCCGGGTTTAAACGGGTAAAGCCTCTCTAACACAGGTAAGTAATTAAAATTTCTTTTAATTAATTTAAACTGTGAGGGTTAAAAAGGGCTATAACAAGATGTTTTGTTTGGATATATCTGCAAATTCTAAAAAATACAACTTATGTTTAATTTAAAAGTCATGATATTCATATAAAAGAGAAATTAAGATAAAACCTTTGTTTGTTAAAAAATAATGATGATGTTCTAAGAGATTGTTGGCGGGCGTTGGAAAGGGCTAGTGGTTAAAGAATATGCAATTGTAAGTATTACACAGGTAATCAAATACTTAGGTCCAGGTGCAAAGCGAGGATATAGACTTGTGCGTCTTCCGAGGCAATGTTTCAGCTGTGATCCTGTATAAGGGTTACAGTGCTTTGTCACAATTGTAGGGTTATTGCGTTGAAAAGTTGTTGAAGAACAAGTTGTTCATTAATATGATTGAAAGGGGTGAAATGGAGTCATGCGTTAAGTAGAATTGTTTTAGCGACAGTAAGTGATCTGACTTGACTTAAAATCAAAGGTTGATTGTGATCCGCTAGAGCTAAAAAAATTGAGTTGTGAGAGTTGTGGACGCTTTGTGTTTGCGTGGGTGATTATGCTCTAGGGATGATTGTAGTAAACTTTTGAAACATGTTCAGGCCAGAAGTTGGGATTTTTAAATCTGGGGAACTTTGTTCAATGAGTTTGTTGAAATTACGAAATCAAAAAATTGTCAAGCAGTACTATCGTTTTTCTACGTTGATGTGAAGCAATGACTGAGAAGATAGTAGTGTAAAGTACACTGAAGTGGTTAGAGAAATAGATTGTTGTATGCCCGAAAGTTAATGATAACATAGTCATTTTATATAAAGGTATAAAAACAAATATAAAATGAATAAAAATATAGCAATATCATTGTGGTTGAATAAAGTTTAAGTGGATAAAATCAAACAATCAATATATAAAAGTGATAATAATGAAGAATTAAAGTGATTTTTGACAACAAATAAATCTTTTGTAATACTAAAATAATATTATGAAAATAAAAATAAAATTGATTTGTTTTTAGATAATGTTGGATTAGAAACTAGGGTTATATAATTGAAAGGCAAAAATAAAAAATAAAATATTTTATACAAAAAACAGAATATAATTAAAGATTGTGATCTCAATTTAACATGTAAAATGTTTGATATGTAGAAAAAATTAGAGATTTACACGGAATCCAAATATTAAAAATGTTCAATTTAAGGAAGGTCTTGTTCTAATTCAAATATCTAAATGTTTAAAAGTTAGGTTAAGAAATCGACTGTTAATGTAGTAAGAGGAATGCGGGACACACTCCAAATTTTCTGGAGGCGAAATAGGGGGAGAGACGCGGGATGGTGTCGAATTGTTTAGTCTATCAATCCGGTATTTTTATATTCTGTCTGGGAATTTGTGAAATTCTAGGGGAAATATAAATGGCTGATGGGAAACACATGGCGGTCGTTCCGAAAGCGTATTTTAAGTTGACAGCTTTGTTAGCGGGGAAATAGGTGATTACGTCCATTTTTACGACCGGGGTGCGATGTTTTGGAAGGGGAAGATATGGGGCTTGTCTGGGATGCACGTGCGTTCTCTAGTCTGGATCTGGTGGTTTCAAAGATATCTTTATATTGTGTGAAATAGAGTAAGTAATACAGATCCAAATGGGTTGGTGTAGTGTAGATAGGATAGGATTTTGAATTAAACGGGGAATTTTCTGGTCGCTACTTGAGGTTGGTTTTAAAACGATCGATGTTAAATAAATCTGGATTTAAATGTAGGAATAGCTGGGAAGTTTGAGACGGTATAATTCGGAATAGTTGCGTCTCGAAGATATCTGGAGTCAAATGATTGAATTCACTGAGATATACATCTGGGGACATTCGCTGTGGTTCGTTTTGAATAAATCGGGTTTGTGGAGGTGTAATGTACAGAACATTCTCTGTAACATTCTCAATATTTTAATTTATTGACATGTATGGTGTCACTGTCTCTATTGAGAGGTTGATTGGGGCGATCTATTCGAACGACATTGGGTGATATTATTTCAATTACTGTGTATGGTCCCGTAAATTATGGTGCTAATTTGCCTGTGTCGGGGTGTCTATAATTTTTGACCAAAACAAGATCATTCACTTCGAAATGTGGTGTTCTGTGCTGCTTATCAAATATTTCTTTATCTTTTTTATGCTTATTTTGGGTACGAGAACGTGCTATCTCTCTAGCTCTAGTTATTTCGGGGTATGGGTTAAGATGAGTTCTTAGATCTGGGGGGACAACATTGAACATTAAGTAGGTGGTGGAAAACTTGTGACAGAATGGGGTTTGTTATTCTACGTCTGAGTGACGCGTTTAACAAGTTGAGCCCAGGAAGCTTTTGGATTTTCTAGATAAGATAGTCTGAGTTTGCCTGTAATGGTGGCATTTAAGCGTTCTATTAAACCGTTTGCCTGTGGGTTATTGTTTGTGGTGAGCAGGGGTTGTATACCATGTGTTATTAGAAATTTACGGAATTTCTCTGAGGTAAAAGCGGGCGCTCTGTCAGATAACAGACATTTTGAAAATCCTTGTCGAAGTACAGTTCTGAGGGCTTGCATGTACGTTAGTGTACTGTTTAACTGGTTAAACTCCCTTTGAGAGTGGTGAAAGCTTGTTGGCAGTTTTATGGTCTATTTGAAGATGTAGTTTTCTCGGTGTTCGTAAGTGTTGCCTTTCGACGCTGTTGCGGTAAAAATGTTATTCAATGATGTCAGGTTTAGATGTGGGTAAAAGTGCGACTTTCGACGTGGACACGCTTTGGGGTGAGAAGTGTCACAGGCATGAAGGCGTCTTTGTGGCCTTTTAAGTGAGAAAAATTGTTGTGATACGCTGTGTGACACGAGTGAGTGTATTGAATGGAAAGGTGTCACGTGAAGTCTTTGTTTTTGGTACAGCATCTAACTTGTTTCATCATGAACAACAAATTTACTAGTCATGAGTGCTGGTTGTACAAAACACATCGAGATATCTTGGCTGTTAGTGGATGTGGCACGTTTAGTGGCGACGATATGGAGCTTATGTGGCTCGAGATTGATTTGTTGCTAAGTCGCGCGCTGATAGATGATGGCCAATTGGAGAAAGTGATGGGGGAGTGTGTTGAAGTTTGTTGAGAGAGATGTGTGGATGATTAATAATTATGCATGTAAAAAGAAAGGACGAGGGAATGAAACTTTGTTGGATTTTTAACTTGTTTTGGGGAAGGACAGTTACTCTTCTAGTTGTGATTTTAAAGATATTGTATCTTTCGCTTTTTGCAATTTAAAAAAAAAATGCGTTTCACCTATGTTTATTAAAATTTGAATATATTTTTTAAATCGTTGATTATGGTAGTGCAAAAATTATCCTTGTAAAAGGGGCAATGGCGTGAGAGTGACTTATAAATTGAATGGGGCGTTTATATAAAATATTGAACATAAAAATGATTTTTGCAAAGTTTTGAGCATTTGATTAAGAAATTGGTGTTTTGGTATAAAAATAAGATATTAAGAAAAACACACAAATACGTTTAGAATTATGATTCGAGTAATTAAAAAAAAATAATGATTTTTTTTAAAATGTAAAATTGAAAGTAATGAATTAAAATATATAATTTGCTTAAAATAAAATAAAAATTGATAAATGAGGGTGTAAAAGATTTAATATTTGAATTGAAATGATATAAAAATGGTAAAAATTGAATTAAAATGATTACAGTGAAAATAAACATTAAATTTATGGAGAATCAAGTTGTGAGCATGAGGTGAAAGTTTACGAAGTTTTTTAAAAATCACAGTTTTGAGGATTGTTCAGTCAGGAGACTTGGGCTTTAGTTGTCGTCCTGATGACGCGGAAGACGCTCCAAGCAGAGCTTGTAGAAGCTTGTAACTTCTGTTTGGCGACGACGGCATGTCGCCTGGAAGATGGGTGCGTTGTAAGGCCGAAGGTGGGGAACTTCTCACCGGCTTATTTTGCGGGATTTTCGGCTGTGTCGTTAGGGTGTTGACAGCTTGCTCCAGATATATAGTCTCTTGTTGGCGGGGAGATTGCTTGATCGTTTCGTTGGACTGGCGGGTTGTTCCTCCATCTTTGCTTTTCCTCGCTTCTATCTTGACAGGCTTCCTACCTTCTTCATTGTGGTCTTACTTCGTTGTGATCATCCTGTCGGCTTAGATGTGATAAAGAGTTCCTGTCGACTTATCTGTGATGAGATCCTGTCGACTTAATTGTGATAAAGAGTGCTGTCGACTTATCTGTGATGAGATCCTGTCGACTCTTGCTATGTGGTAACCGGTGGTCAAACCTGTAGTAGCCGAAAGGGACAGTCAGGGCGTGGAGAGGTTTCCAGTACCTCTCTCCAATTTGGAAGACCTTTAACAGTTTTCATAGAGTACAGGCAGTCGTGGTCGAGGCAGAGTGGAAAGCTTGGGAATGTCCACACACACAAAACGAAGAGACACAGCTGTAGTAGGAAAGTTCCATGAACAGATAGGAGTCGAGCTAAGCAAGATGGAGTTAGAAGGGTTCTTACAGTTTTACATGGTGATAAGGTGGTCCTGACTAAGACCGAAAAGGGCTCACGCCGACGGTGAAAGGGGTGACTGCTGACTAACTAGGCTCGGCTAAAACCGAGGTGTTTATATACCATTCCCGAGGAGGGGGGGGGGGGAGTTGGACTTTAAACGTCTGCGGCATTCCGCACCCTTTGGACCAGATGGCAACGGGCTGCCGAATTCCTTTTCAGGGAGGTTGGATTTCTCTCTCGATTTTAGACGTTTTTGAACTTCTCTATCTTGCTTTAACTCAGCTCTTAATCTATTACATAGTTTTATTTATTTGTCTTTAGTTTGTACAAAGTACATTACATATGATGATGCAATGACACAGATTAATCATGCGTATAATTATTTATAGATGTGTTTCTATATACAACATGACAATCTTGTTATAAGTAGTTTTACAATATAGGGTTGTTGGTTTAAATTACCATATATATATATACATATATATATGGTAATTTAAACCAACAACCCTATATTGTAAAAACTACTTATACATTAAATTACTTATACATATATATATATATATATATGAAAATGTATATATATGAAAAAACAATAGAAAAAATAAAAGATAAGTGGGTCAGGTGTTGATATTAAAAATAAAAACGGCATCTCCTGACCACGAGCACATGTGCTTTTTAGATGGCAGAGCGCCATCTAGTGGAGCAAAAATAAACTAAAAGTTTATTTAGCTTGCTCCGTGATATGCTTCGTGGATGGCTTTTCTTGATAAATCAAGAAATTGGGTTGGCCAAATATCACGGAGCAAGCTAAATAAACGTTTAGTTTATTTTTGCTCCACTAGATGGCGCTCTGCCATCTAAAAAGCACATGTGCTTGTGGTCAGGAGATGCCTTCTTTATTTTAAATATCAACACCTGACCCATTTATCTTTTATTTTTTCAATTGTTTTTTCATATATATATATATGTAGCATAGTTATGAAAAATTTTAAGATTAATATTTTTTTTAATTTAATGTGAATGTGTGAGGTTTATTTTTTATTTTTTGTAATAAATAATTAGATAGATTATATTTTTAAAAAGTTACACCAGCAAAGCATCGGCAGTTACGCGTCATAGACTGGGTTGAAAAAAGGGAATAAGCGAAGAGAAAGTTTTAAAGAGAAGAGCAAAGACAGAACCATGATAATAATTTTCCAAATATAAAATAAAGCTAATTAGAGAGAGAGAAGTATTTTTTTGCTCTATTTTCTCTCTTGATGAGAGAAGATAGATTTGGGTGAATATTTATTTTTTTTGTTTTTTTTTTTTAATTTTTTATAAGCTTATTTTGAAGACAATATAGTGTAAATGTGGAGGACACGATATAAGATAATATATTAAATTAGGAAGGATGAAAACCTTAAGGGTTAGACCAGATGAAAACCATAAAGGTTAGACCAGATGGAAAGAGGATGGTACTCAGGCGGGCCTCTTCAGATGAAGACCTGAGCAGCAGTTTCGGCCCTTACTCCATTACTGCCAAATTTTTGTATACACAAACTCAGCGCCGAATAGTGTCATAATATCACAGTTGAAATCAATTGATATATAGAGTAGGTGGGAGAAATTTGTGCATGAAAAAATTATTATAAAAATGCAATCAACAATGTAAAAGTTTAACCAAATAGAAACTAGTATTTTTAGAAAATCAACCCACACAGGTAATTATTTAAATTTCAATTCTTTAGGCCCCGTTCACCATAAAAATCGCTGTGGTTAAATCTCTCTCCAAAAGATTAAATTCACATTGCTCATCAAAATTTTATGATTTAGTGGAGAGAAATAGAATATTCAGTGAATTAAAAAACAACAATTACCCAAGCAAATTTATCGAAAAACATTTTTATAAACCAAAATCTCCACCATTACATAACACCCCTGATCAAACAAAAAAGCTTTTCTGCTCCCTCCCCTACAGCTACGGCTCTGAACGCATCGCCAGAGTCCTAAAGAGATACAACATCACAACCACCTATCAATCATCTTTAAATTTAAAAAAAGGCCCTACGCCATCCAGACACTAAGCAAATTAACAAAATGGAAAACAAAATCAACGTAATTTACAAAATACCTTGTAACAATTGCCATGCTAATTATATAAGGGAAACCAGCAAACTACTCAAAGAGATCGTATTAATCAACACAAATCAGAATTAAGGAATTACAACTCACTGTCTCTCCTTGTAGATCATGCACTAAAAAACAACCACACTCCGGATTTCGAAAATACAGCCATTTTATACCAGAACATTAAGGAAAAACACTGCCGATTGTTCTTAGAAAGCTGGGCCTCTGTAGAAGACAAAGAAAGCATAAATAGGAAAATTGATTTACCAGACATCTACACACCATTTAGATCTACTTAATTTTTTTGTCTAATTATTTTAATTTCAATTAGTTAATTTTTATTTTTAAATCGACTTATTATGTATTATTTTAAAGGGAGAGGTGCCGTTTTTTTTAATTTCATAACTTTGCTTTATTTAATTTGTTTTTGCTTTAATTAATTTCTAAATTTTGTTGTAATACCCGCGATTTCTTAAATTATATTGTCACACATAAGTAATAACCTGTAATTAATACATACCACTTGTTTAATTATTTTTACATTTATCGCTTTAAAACGCAAAAGTATTGACACATTAAATATATAACATATTACATGCAATAATTTAAACTTTTTTAGTTTCCACTTTTTAATTTTTTTTTTTCATATATTCATCCTAAATTGTTTTAACTTCCATTTTAATGCATTTTTATACAATATTTTTTACTTATATATAAATCGATCTCCATAAATTTTGAAATGAATTTTTTAAATACCCAAATTATTTTTTAAAACTTTTTAAAAAGGTTCTTACAGTTTATTGTTTAAATCATTTTAAATTTATTTTCAAATGGTTTTGTTGTAAGATTTAGGTACTTACAGCTTGTATGAAGGCATGAGGACGTTGATGATTATATAATAATAATCTTTATTATCCATTTAGTAGAAAAACAAGTTATAGTAGCGAACACATTTAGAGAAGAAGTAAACAAACTGTAGTGATGATGATAAGGCCAGTGTGGCGCTAGCTGTCGTAGCATTCAGTTTCCAACAATCCCCGTCATGAATGTGGAGACGTCACGAGGTTGTTGCGTAACTTCTCAAATGTCGGCCTTGGTAGCGGCTTGGTCAGGATGTCCGCCTTCATGTCGCCTGTCGGGCAGTAGATCATTTTTATCACTGTCTTCTTCTGAAGATCCTTCAGGTGATGGATCTTGGTTGCGATGTGCTTGGTTCTAGAAGACACTTTTTCGGATGAACATATCTTGAGACATTATTGATTGTCTTGATGGAAGTAGATTGGAGCTTTCTGTTCCAGTTCGAGATCCTTTAGCAAGTCGAGGAGCCACAACAGTTCTTGTGAGGCTTCAGCTGCGGGGATTAGTTCCGCTTCGGTGGGTGAGAGAGATACGCAACCTTGTTTCCCAGTCATCCATGAGATGGGGTTTGATCCCAGTAGGAACAAGTTTCCGCTTAGTATTTTTTGTCGGTGTTGTCGCTTGCCCATGTGGCATCACTGTATGCATTCAGTGTGGGAGTTTTTTTGGTTAGATATGCGTAGCTAGAGTTCTTTATTAGTTTTTAGATATCTTACGATTCTTTTTGCTGCATTCCAGACACAATTTCTAGGATTCTGGTTTCTGCTGCTGAGTATGCAGACCGGAGCAGCGATATCTGGTCTGGATACTACGCTTAGGTACAATAGTGAGCCTATCAGTTGTTGGTATTGGACGTTGTTTGGTAGAAGTTTTACATCAGATATACCGGGGTATCCGCTTTCCATGGGAGTGAAAGTATGTTTCGCTTCTTGGAGGTTGTACCTTTCAACTAATTCTTGGATTTTATTCTTTTGGCTCAGAATGAGTTACCTTCTCTGTTCCTTGATATTTGTATACCAATGAATTGAGTGGGGTCTCCAAGGTTCTTTATTTCGAATTCTTTTCGAGAGTTTTTGCAGTGTTTTGGATGATTATTTCGGAAACGCTTGCAAGGGGCATGTCATCCACATATAGAATCAAGTAGATGGAATGATTTTCTTCATTCTTGGTGAATAGGCATGGGTCTACAATACTCTGTTTGAAGTTATTTTTAATTAGAGTGCTTGCGATTTTTGTGTTCCAAGATCTTCCGGCTTGTTTTAGACCGTAAATTTTTTCTTTAGTTTGCAGACTTCGTTTGTTTGTTTTGTATAGAGTCCTTCTGGGAGTTCCATGTAGAGTTCTTTATCTAGGTCGCCGTGTAGGAACGCTGTCTTGACATCGAGGTGGTTCACTTGCATCCCTTTGTAGACTGATGCAGCTAGAAGGCTCTAATTGTAGAATGCTTCACAATTGGTGCAAAGGTTTCTTCGTAGTCTCGGCCAAATTTCTGATTGAACCCTTTTTCTACGAGTCTGGCTTTGTACCGCTCTATTTCTCCTTTGGAATTGAGTTTCTGTTTATAGATCCATTTACATCCTATGATCTTTTTGTCCTTAGGTAGAGGCGTTAGTTCCCAGACATTGTTCTTCTCAAGATAATTTAGTTCTTCGTTCATTGCTTGTAGCCATTTTTCTCTTTCTATTTTTGGTAATTGTAGGACTTCCGAGTAGCTGGTGGGTGTCTGAATGTCTTGAGCTTCAGTTTTGAACAGCATGTAGTCATTTCTTATGGGAGGTATTCCCTTTGTTGGTCTCGCGGATCTTCTTTGTGTGACCACTTGTGTTCCTGTGCTTGTACCGGGTTGAATGTAATCCTCGGTTTCTAAGTCCTCAAGGTTTTCGGATTGTGTTCCTGGTTCCTGACTTTCCTCTGCATTTCCAATATAATTAGAGGAAGTTAGATCTGTACTTGGTAATTGTGGTGAAGTTGTTTTTGTGGAAGCGTGGTAAAACCCATTTTCTTTTTCTAGAAATTTTACGGATCTGCTGATTGTGATGTTATCTGTGTCGTGCAGGATTCTGTATCCTTTGCTTCGATCATTGTATCCAAGAAAGATCCATTCGATAACTTTGCTATCCAACTTGTTTCTTTTCATCTTGGGAATATAGGCGAAGGCTTTACAACCGAATCTTTTTAGAGGCTTCAGACTGGGCTTCCTGTTGGTCCATAGTTCAAATGGAGTTTTGTCTGTAGCTTTCGAGGGTATTCGGTTGTGTAGGTAATTAGCTGTGGTAACCGCTTCCGCCCATAGCGACTGTGGGAGTCCTGAGTCAAACAGCATGCATCTTGTCATCTCCATCAGTGATCGATTTTTCCTTTCGGCTACTCCGTTCTGGGCTGGTGAGTAGGGGACTGTTAGCTGATGTTTGATTCCGCTTTGGTTCAGGAAATCTTCGATTTGTGGGTTTACGTACTCACGACCGTTGTCTGTCCGTATGGTTTGGATATTTTTTCCAAATTCCGTGTATGCTGAGATGACGTAGTCTTATTTTTTCATAGACTTCGTCTTTTCCTTTCAGGAGGTAGATCTTCGTGTATCTGCTGTAGTCATCGGTGAAGGTGATGAAGTATCTCTTACCGCTAAGAGAGTTAGTTGGTAGTGAACCGCAGACATCACTGTGGACAAGTTGAAGCGTTTCAGTTGCTCTGTACTCTGTCTTCTTTGGAAATGGGGTTTCGGTGAGTTTACCTTGAATGCACTTAACGCAATCTGTGCTGTGCGAACAGTTATTTAGACTTAGTCCTCTTGCTAGGTCTCATTTTAAATTTTCTTAATTGATTCTATATTTCTATGTCCTAGTCTGTCGTGCCAGAGCATGAGACAATTTTTGTTTTTGCAGTTGTTTTGTTTTGCTACATTTGCTTTGAATGTGCGAGTTTGTAGGTTGTCATCCAGGTGGAGTCGGTATATTCCATTGTCAAGTATACCGTTCGCGAGGGCTGTGTTGTCTCTTTCGATGGTACACCAATCTCTTTTGAACGTCACTTTACATCCGTTGGAGGTGGCCGCACTCACTGACAGAAGGTTGTCTGTTAGTTCCGGGATGTAGAGAACTTTTGTGAGAAGTAAGGTGTCAGTCTTTCCTTGGGGTGTGATTACTTTGATTTCTCCTTGTCCTATCCCTTTGACCTGCAGCTTATTGCCATTGGCAACCACAACATTTTGTGTTTGTTCTCTGTTAAATTCAGTGAAGAAGCTTTCATCGTACGCCATATGAGATGTGGCTCCAGAGTCAACGAACCAGTTGTGTACACTTGATTCTCGTTGAGTGCAATTGAGAGCTTTTGGGTTAGGTCCTTTTGTTGTTCTATGATTTGTTGGTTGTTCTTGGGTGAAACTCGACTGATTTGTGTACTTTGGTACGTTTCTTCTTCTGAAGTTTTCATATTTGTACACTTTGTTGCTGTTGTTTCGCTTTTGATAGTGCCAACATTCTTCCTTGGAGTGGTTTGGTTTGTGGCAGAAGGAACAGAATTTCTTCTCTTTTTCTCTTCTTTGGCTTGAAGCTCCATGGAGGCTTTTAAAGGCTTTTGATTCAGTGCTTTCGTCTTTCGAGCTTTCTACTCTGCGTGTGTGTTCATCAAGGAGTTTGTTCTTGGTGAATTCAAGCGTTAGATCGTCATCAGGCCTTGATTCCAACATCGTGATGAGATTGGAGTAGCTCTTTAGAAGCGAGCAAAGCAGTATAGCCGTGATGTGAGAGTCCTTTAGTGTTTCGCCAATGGTTCGCAGTTTGTCAACTAGTTCCATCATGGTAGTCATGTGCTGTTGCATGTCTTTGTCTTCTTCGAGTTTTAAGCTGTATAGTTTCCTTAGCAAATAAATTTTTCCTGATAGTGTTTTTCTTTCATAGATATTTTTAAGAGTGTCCCAGGTAGCTTTGGCTGTTAGTAGGTTTTTAACATGCACTATTTGTGAGTAGGCGATGCTTAGATTAATGATAGCTCTAGCTTTTGAGTCTTTCCTTTTCCATTTTCGATTTTAGGTTCATCTGGAATATTTTCGGTGACAACTTCCCAAAGATCTTCCTTTTGCAAGAGCATTTCAATTTTAAAAGACCATAGTGAGTAGTTATAGCCGTCGAACTTATCTAGGGTTACATCGTGTCTCGGGAGTGACACCATTTTTGCTAAGCCTTTTTTCTTTGTCTTAACTCGTTAGTTGAGTTTCATGCAATATTCAGTCTCATAATCTAATTGTTGTAAGATTTAGGTACTTACAGCTTGTATGACGGCATGAGGACGTTGATGATTATATAATAATAATCTTTATTATCCATTTAATATAAAAAACAAGTTATAGTAGCGAACACATTTATAATATAGAGAAGAAGTAAACAAAAACTGTAGTGATGATGATAAGGCCAGTGTGGCGCTAGCTGTCGTAGCATTCAGTTTCCAACAGTTTTAATAGATACATTTATTTTTACATTTATCTCTTAATTAGTTATTAATGAATTATTTTTATGTACTTATTACAATTTTTTTAATATAAGATAGAACTCATTTTTTTCCGTTAATATTTTAAGATATTTTACATTTTTGATTGCATTTTTATAATAATTTTTTCATGCACAAATTTCTCCCACCTACTCTGTATTTTAATTGATTTCAACTGTGATATTATGACAATATGCGGCGCTGAGTTTGTGTATACAAAAATGTAATGCCTCGATAAAGGTTGGCGTTCAGCCAGCCGAAATATTGGCAAAATAAATATTTTATTAAATCCAATATATGCCTTTTATTATCTAATATATATATATATATACTAGACGAATGACCCGGGCAACGCCCGTGTTTTACCCGATTGAATGTTTTTATTCCAATACTATTTGTTACAATTATAAATTGGAGCCGTGGATGTCACTCTTGTGAAACGTCCCGCTCCAAAATTTACATGTACATTAGGTCAGCTGGTATTACCCCTCATTTTTACCGCTAGAGGCGCGAGCGAATTGACTTTTTGTAAATATACATATTTATAAAGATAGAAGCTTCTATAGAAGATAATGATCATAATGATGATGCGCGCGCATCCGTGACATGAGGAATTGAGGAAAGACGGTCGTGACTATATATATTAATAATAAAATAATAAAATAATAATAATAATAATAATTATTATTATTATTATCATTAGATAATGATCATAATGATGATGCGCGCGCATCCGTGACATGAGAAATTGAGGAATTGATTGAGGAGGAAAGACGGTCGTGACTATATATGTTGATAATAATAATAATAATAATAATTATTATTATTATTATTATAATTAGATAATGATAATGATCATAATGATGATGCGCGCGCATCCGTGGCATGAGGAATTGAGGAATTGTTGACGGTGGAAAGACGGTCGTGACTATATATGTTGATAATAATAATAACAATATAATAATAATAATTATTATTATTATCATTAGATAATGATAATGATCATTAAAAAACAATAATAAACATTAAGAGGAGCCTCTTGTGTAAATTTCTTTAATACCGCAAGCTTTCGAACAAAACGTTCTTCAATGGGCGTGGATAGTGAACCGTACTAACATATTTTTAGAGGAGAAAAACTAATATGTACACCAATAAATTTACACACTAGAGAGATAATAGCGTAAAAGAGAATACAGCATAAATATTTAAAAATTGAAATTTGCATGTTACAAACGTGACAACGAAAATATGCGATAAACTTTGCATTTGACTAAAAACTAAGGTAAAAATTATTAAAACGGCGACATCCTTAAAAGAACATAGAATATAACAGTATATGGAATCTAAAACCCAAAAGGCCAAGGCAAGGGGGGGGGGGGTCCCACCCAGTGCTACCACCATCTTTGAGATATAAAGGGGGGGTTGAAAGAAAGGCTAATTATAGAGTATCTGATAAATATCTGGGAGGTCTATTCTACGGTTACAGCTATTGTTTTGTGTGGAGATAATAGATTCTAGGCAGAGTCTGTGATGTTTGTTATATATGTGTCGGTATTTAACTTGAGGATGGTCGAGATCAAAACTATGGCCTGTTTGAGCTATATGTGTGAAAATTAAGGATTTAGGATCTTTATTGCGGATGTTGCGTCTGTGTTCTGAAATTCGGATGCCAGTGGTTCTGCCTGTTTCCCCAACATAAGAAGTTGGGCAATTCAGGCACATTTTACCCATTGTTCCTTACCCATTTTTAAAACATAAGAAAGATCCAAAATCCATTCCTTATTAACAACCGCTGGTTATCCCATAGATTTTATAGAAAAACATACTTTTGATCCATGTATCCATAGAACCACTACAATTCATAGGGCCACATGTTGGCTTCCGTTCTCCCCTGCCGCAGTATCTATATCCAGAGTCCTACGTCCATACGGCATAAAAGTTCTCTACAATAGTCCCCCTAACTTAGCCACCATCCTTAGACATCACATCACCAAATCTGATAAACCCACCCTACCCATAAACTCTACCGGTGCAGTATATTCCGTACAGTGCCTGAATTGCCCAACTTCTTATGTTGGGGAAACAGGCAGAACCACTGGCATCCGAATTTCAGAACACAGACGCAACATCCGCAATAAATATCCTAAATCCTTAATTTTCACACATATAGCTCAAACAGGCCATAGTTTTGATTTCGACCATCCTCAAGTTGAATACCGACACATATATAACAAACATCACAGACTCTGCCTAGAATCTATTATCTCCACACAAAACAATAGCTGTAACCGTAGAATAGACCTCCCAGACATTTACCAGATACTCTATAAATAGCCTTTCTTTCACCCCCCCCCAACCCCCCCCCCCTTTTATATCTCAAAGATGGTGGTAGCACTGGGTGGGACCCCCCCCCCCCTTGCCTTGGCCTTTTGGGTTTTAGCTTCCATATTGTTGCACCAGGTTGCGGCTTGGCAGACTCTTCAGGCATGATTCTCTCCTGTGCTGGGTCTTGCCTCTTACCAGAGCGTGTTTCAACCATCCTACAAATTTATATCAGGGAATAATGAGATAAGTCTACTTTAAGTAGCCTCCAGAATAATTTATTTATTTCCTCACATCAAAGAGAGCAGTGAAGTCACACGTGTACCTAAATACAAATGATGATAATCTAAAAAATAATCTGTTTTAAATAAATATATCATAGAATATAAAAATAAATAAATATATAATTTAAATTTCAAATAAATTAAAAATGATATAAGAAATACGCCATTAATCATGATGTAACACTTCCCCCTCTCCAGAGGTCGTCACGTCCTCGTGAGTTACCTCATCAATTCTCTCAAAATAGGGTTTGAGTCTTGAGACATGGACAATCAATGGGTCTTGGCCAGGATTATCTTTCGGCTCAATTAAGTAATTTACGTTAGACAGCTTCTTTAATATTCGATATGGGCCAAAATATTTTCTCAATAGTTTTTCACATTTTCCGATTTTCCTGACTGGTGTCCAAACTGCCACTAAATGTCCTGGTTCATAGATTTTCTCATTGTGTTTTTTGTCATAGTTTCTTTTCATTCTTTCCTGAGTCTTCTCTGTGTTGTTAAAGACTACCTGTCTCGTCCTTGCTATTTTATCTAAGTAGTTTTCTATATATTCGTCGTAATCGTCCATGTTACTGTCCGTTGGGATATTCTCGTCGTCTAAGAGGGACATGGGTTCCCTTCCAAACAACAGAAAAAATGGAGAGTAGCCTGTGGTTTCTTGAATCGTGGTATTATACGCGTGGGTGATAAAAGGGAGGATTTCATCCCAGTTCTTTTGGTCTGTGTTCACATACATGCTGATCATATTGATTAAAGTTCTATTTAGCCGTTCCGTTAGTCCGTTAGTCTGGGGGTGGTAGCTCGTTGTGAAGCAGTGTTTCACTTTGCACATTTTCATTACCTCCTTCATCAAATTGCTAGTGAATTGTGAACCTCTATCGCTAATAAGAAATTTTGGGGCCCCGTGACGTAAAATAATATGTTCGATTAAAAATGTAGAGACTTCTTTCACGGTTGCTTCTGATACTGCCTTTGTTTCAGAATACTTGGTATAATAATCAGTCAACACAATTATCCACTTCCTTCTTCTTTTCGTTGATGGCAAGGGGCCAACAAAGTCAATTCCGATTCTTTCAAAAGGGTAGTTAGCTGGGGGAATAGGTTGTAGAAGTCCAGAAGGCAAGTGATTTGAACCTTTCCGACTTTGGCAAAGATGGCACGTCTTTACAAATTCTGAAACATCTTTCAACATGGAAGGCCAATAGTATTTATTCTTCAATCGGTAAGTGGTTCTGGCGACGCCCAGATGGCCATTCAGCATATGGTTGTGGTATTCACTCATGACTTCCTTCCTTCTCTTCTTTGGCACTACCAGCAACCATGCCCTACCTTCAGAATTTGGATTTTTCTTGTAGAGACACCCATTTTCTTCTTTGAAGTTCTGTGTAATTGAACGCTTGTTTCCACTAAGGTTCTCCTTAATATTCTCAATAAAATCATCCTTTTCGTCTATTATTTGATTCAGAAATAGTCTTTCATAATCTTCGTCCCATTCGTTTTCAGGTAAGGGTCCTCTAGATAGACCATCAGCGTCCAGATGTTTTTTACCCGATTTGTGTATAATTTCGAAATTATATTCCTGAATCTTCAGTGCCCATCGTGCTAATCGGCCGGTCGGATCTTTCAGATTCTTAAGCCAGCATAGTGCGTGATGATCAGTTACGATTTTGAAGTGCCTTCCATATAGGTAGGGTCGTAACTTGGACATTGACCACACAACAGCTAGACATTCTTTTTCGGTAGTCGAATAATTTTGCTCAGGTTTGCTCAGTGTTCGACTTAAATATGAGATAACTTTTTCTTTATCGCCGAACTTTTGGACTAATGTTGCACCCAGGCCGATGTTAGATGCGTCAGTATGAATGTAAGTAATTGCATTCGGGTCAAAGTGCCCTAAGATTGGAGGATTTATCAATGCTACTTTAAGGGTTTGAAATGCTTTTTCTTGATTTTCTGTCCAGGTAAAAGGTACATTTTTTTTTATAAGACTGGTTAATGGATCGGCAATTTTTGAAAAACCTTTGATAAATTTTCTATAATATGAGCACATTCCTAAAAATGATTGAACTTCTTTTATCTTTTTGGGCCGAGGAAAATCTCTAATAGCCTTGATATTATGCTCCGCTGGTTTTATACCATGTTGATTAGTTATATGGCCAAGAATCTCCAGTTCTTCGAAAGCAAATTGGCATTTTTTGTTGTTCAATTTTAAATTAGCCTCGCGAAAACATTTTAAAACAGCTTCTATTCTTTTGAGATGTGTTGAAAAATCCGAGCTATAAATGATTACGTCATCTAGATAACATAAGCAAATTTGCCATCTAAGATTACCAAGCATATTTTCCATGTTCCTCTCAAATGTAGCAGGGGCATTGCATAGACCAAAGGGCATTACGTTGAACTCATATAGGCCATGTGCTGTAGTGAAGGCTGTCTTTTCTTTATCTTTCTCCTCAACCTCTACTTGCCAATATCCTGATTTAAGGTCAATTGCTGAAAAGTATTTGGATCCTTGAAGTGTATCCAATACTTCATCAATTCTGGGAATTGGGTAAACATCCTTCACTGTTACATCATTCAATTTTCTGTAGTCAACGCAAAATCTGTACTTACCATCTCGTTTCTTGACCAAGATTACAGGGAAGGACCATGGACTCGAGGATGGTCTAATTATGCCGTCTCTGAGCATTTCATCAATTTGTTCTTTTATGATTTCTCGCTCTTTCGCGCTCACCCTATACGGCTTGTGTTTGATCGGTTTCGCGCCTTCTGTATCGATCCGATGTTTCGCTAAGTTGGATCTTCCTAATCCCGACGAAAACAAATCCTCGTACCTTTCCAAAACTTGTTTCAATTGCTCCTTTTCCTTATATGCTAAATTTTCGTTTATCTGAAATTGGGGTTCTTCATGCTCTTTTTGTTCACTTTCTTCCACAAGATTCACTTCGGCTGGCTGGCTTCCAAAGCACAATGTTTGGTTTTTTAATATTTTTAATGGTCGAGGGTAAGGGTTTGTTATCCAGATATATGTTTCCTTATTCACAACATTTATTAAGCTTCTCGCTAGTCGAAGTCCATTTGTTTGAAACATTTTATGGTTCTCCTCGATGATGTATTCGCCATCCTCTGCTTCTACAAATGCATTAATCAATTTAATAGAAAGTTCTGGTATAATGTCATCCTTTGCACTTTTTATTTTCTTCTGTTGATATTTGATTACGTCACGATTTTCTGTCAAGTCATATTTGATTATTTCACGCTGACAATCAATTTTTGCGTTCATTTTCTTAAAAAAATCACGTCCAAGTATAAATATTCGCAAATGTGTTCTCATTATCACAAATTGATGTGTAATTGTTTTGTCATCAAATTTTATATTTAAAATAATATTTCCTACGATATCTAATTCTTTGCCATCGGGTCCGGAGCACATTTTATCAGGATTTATTATTTCAAGACCTGTGTTAGAGAGCTGTACTAAGGTCGACCACTGAAAGATCGGCGCCTGTATCAATCAAAGCTTCGCAGATACCGATTCTATCCACGTTAATGTTCATTTTATATTTGGGGTCCAACTTTTTAATTCCATTTATGGTCGACTTGCTTTGATTGACGGACTCAGGCGCGATGTTTAGTTTAAATCTTCTAATGCGGCATATCTATTCCTTGTAGGGATACTCGAGTACGGGCTATTACTTACGTCCGCGTAGAGCAGAGGTCTCGACTTCTGAGTTCCATTATCCATTCGGATTTCTTCTTCGACCTTGTCTTGTGTAACTATGGGGTCCTCTTCCACAATTCTTACAAACCTGACTCTGCAATACCGCGCTACGTGTCCTGGCTTGTTACACTTGAAACATATTGGTCTCCCGTCTTCTGTCCTATTCCTATTTGAATTTGGATTCTTATTGTATGTTTTACTTGGGTAGACCGGTTTTGGCTCAGGATTGGGAGTGTAAGATCGTCTAGGGGCAGATACCTGGGGCAGAGGCTTGTTCTGGTAATACCTCGGAGTGGGGGCCTGGGGCTTGGAGGTGTTCTGGTAGTACCTCGGAGCGGGGGCCTGGGGCTTGGAGGTGTTCTGATATGGTCTTCTGAACGACGTAGCATTCTTCCATTGCTCTTGATGATGGGGACGAGGAGAGCGTGGTCCATTATAAAGAGCTTTTGATTTTTCTGCACGTTCTTGGTAATTCTTTTCGAACAAATCCAGCTTTTTACAAATTTCTAGAAGTTCATTGGTATTTTTAGGAGGGTTTAGGTGAAGGGCAAAAGAGTATTCTTTCTTTAACCCTCCAATAACCCAGTTTATTTTAGTCTCTTCTTCCATTTGGGGGTCGACCTTGTTGCACAGTACAAGGATATCCTCTGCGAACCTGATTGCAGGTTCATTCCACTGCTGCATTCTGTTTAGCCTCATCTTCATTTCTTCTTTGTTGGCGTCTGAGGCAAAATCCTGAATTAGGCGGCTCTTGAAATTTTCCCAGCTGGTGAAACTTATCTTGTGTAGGTTCAGCCAGGTTTTGGCGCTACCAATCATATTCATGGCAGCATAACGAGAGATAATGTAGTCTGCCCAATGGTACAGGAAGCCAATTTCTTCAAGAGATTCAATCCATGGGCGAGGGTCTTCCGTTCCATCAAACTTGGGGATGTCGATGTTGGGATTCAGGACAACTGGGTCGGAACTAGCATCTCTACCAATTGTTGCACCAGGTTGCGGCTTGGCAGACTCTTCAGGCATGATTCTCTCCTGTGCTGGGTCTTGCCTCTTACCAGAGCGTGTTTCAACCATCCTACAAATTTATATCAGGGAATAATGAGATAAGTCTACCCTAAGTAGCCTCCAGAATAATTTATTTATTTCCTCACATCAAAGAGAGCAGTGAAGTCACACGTGTACCTAAATACAAATGATGATAATCTAAAAAATAATCTGTTTTAAATAAATATATCATAGAATATAAAAATAAATAAATATATAATTTAAATTTCAAATATATTAAAAATGATATAAGAAATACGCCATTAATCATGATGTAACAATATACTGTTATATTCTATGTTCTTTTAATGTAAGGATGTCGCCGTTTTAATAATATTTACCTTAGTTTTTAGTCTCATGCAAAGTTTATTGCATATTTTCGTTGTCACGTTTGTAACATGCAAATTTCAATTTTTAAATATTTATGCTGTATTCTCTTTTACGCTATTATCTCTTTAGTATGTAAATTTATTGGTGTACATATTAGTTTTTCTCCTCTAATAATATGTTAGTACGGTTTACTATCCACGCCCATTGAAGAACGTTTTGTTCGAAAGCTTGCGGTATTAAAGAAATTTACACAAGAGGCTCCTCTTAATGTTTATTATTGTTTTTTAATGATCGTGATTTTAAGATTTTTAATCCTACAATGATAATAATCATAATGATGATGCGCGCGCATCCGTGACATGAGGAATTGAGGAATTGATTGAGGAGGAAAGACGGTCGTGACTATATATGTTGATATGTGAAAAAATAGTACAAATGTAATATTGTACTGGGATAAGGTGCATAAATTAAGAAAAAAAGCATCTCCTTTTCGTGCAACTGAAAGTTGCTGATGGCTTGCGCCATCTTCTATCGGAATAAATATCAACTATTCTCGTTGATTTTTAATTATTTGGCCACTTCTGGAATAATTAAAAATCAACGAGAATAGTTGATATTTATTCCTATAGAAGATGGCGCAAGCCATCAGCAACTTTCAGTTGCACGATAAGGAGATGCTTTTTTTCTTAATATATATATATATATATATATATATATATATATATATTTAATACGACGGAAGTTTACAATTTTAAGGTTTTAACCATTATACCTCCTATCAAATTTTACTATTCATATAGATCTACCAAAAAATTAACCTTATTTTTCTGCATTGAGCAAACCCGTTTTTATTATTAAAATATTACTACTCATATGTTTGGTTTTTTCAATATTTATCACACAAATACTATTATTTATATTAATCTGTTCAAAATATCATATCCAATCTATGCATAATACTCCAACATATTTTCTAATTATAACGGTTTAGCCATCTCCGACCCAGGAAACCATTTTAATAACAAAATAAAACTAATTTACCAATTCTTCTAAACCTAAACGGATCAGACAATACAAAAGCGAAAAGCCTACCTTTAGAGTATATTCTTGTGAAAAAATTCACCTGGTCAATAAATAAAACTTCGACATATGAACTTTGTCTCGAAGACCTAAATCCTCTCCAACTACCAGAAGACGCCTCAATAGATCTATTAGCTGACACTCTTACTAGCAGGATTCAAACATCAATGGTGAGAGCAGGAATGCTAACAAAGGAAAGAGCGGATAGTTCGCGGTCTAAGCCATGGTTTGGCGGGAAATGTTATACAGCAAAAATATATATATATATATATGGAAAAAAATCTTAAGTTATAATTGACTCGCAAAACTCCTATTTTATAAAGATTTTTTATTACGAGTAAACGCAAATATCTATCATTGCTCAAATACAAAAAGAACGAATACTCTAATTCTGTTCAAGCTGCCCTTAGCAATGTTAGGGACTCTGCCGAATTTTGGAAAATGATTGCGTCTTTTAAGAAGGAAATAACGCAAAAGGAAATATTGACATCTCAGAGTGGGAATCTTTTATCAGGGTTTATTGTCGCCTCCTCAAATAATTGTGGCTTATATACCTACTCTACAAATTCCTATTGACCCCGAGCTGGACGCCGAAATTTCACTTTTGGAAATTGCAAGGGAAATCCTTATCTTAAAAAACAATAAAGCAGCAGGTTACGAGAGTATACCAAATGAAGCTATCAAAGCCCTCCTGGAATAGTTTAATCCTTTCATCTAACTTATTCAATAAAATATTAACTTAATCCCATGTTCCTTCACAGTGGTCAAAAACCATCATCCATCCAATATTCAAAAATGGTGATCCAAATGCACCATCAAATTATAGGGGCATTGCCCTTATAAGCAACTTGTCAAAACTTTTTACATCGATATTAAAAAATAGACTAATTAATTGGATTGAAAATAGAAAACTCATAGCGGAAAACCAGGCAGGATTCAGTAGGGGCTACTCGTGCCAAGACCATATCTTCACGCTTTACGTCACTAATCCAAATGACATTAAACCGCAAAAGGAGGAAATTTTACGCATTCTTTGTTGATCTTAAAAAAGCGTTTGATTCAGTTCCACATTTACTATTATGGAGAAACCTTGCGCTTGTTGGTTTAAGTGGGCGCGATTTATCAAACTTATACAGAACTACTATGCTCAAATGATGGCAGCGGTTAGATGAAACGGTTCTTTTACAGAATTTATCAAAATACAATCAGGTGTTCTTCATGAAGAACCTCTTTCACCGTATTTATTTATTATTTCCATCAACGATCTGGTTACTACGCTGGATGATTCTGACCTGCCAGGTATATACTTACCGGGCCATGGAACTACACATCTCCTCCTGTTTGCGGATGATATAGTCCTCTTTGGTGAATCCAAGATAAATCTCCGAATAAAGATTAATTTAATAAAAAAGATATTTTGAGGAAAATGGTTCAATTCTGAACCAATCCAAGTCTAAAATCGTAGTGTTTCGAAATGGAGGCCGCTTGGCCAGATCTGACGTTTGGTTTTGGGGCCAACAACCCTTGACAGTATCTTCAAAATATACGTATCTTGGCTACCCCTTAACAACCAAGAATCCAACTGCTTACGTGGCGCAGCACCTTAAAAGCAAAGTATTGGTTGCTACAAACGCAGTATGAAGAATACTCTCTAAGTCAAGAACCAAATCGTTCGGAGCAGTGATGAAACCACTTGACTCCATAGTTTTATCCACGTTGTTATACTCGGCCCCACTGTGGGCGACGAATCATATAGGAGTTGTAAACCAGATCCAGGATATTTTCCTACGGCGATTTCTTGACCTTCCCAAATATACTCCGGGCTGTATCTTACGAACAGAAACCGGAAGGATGTCCCTTGAATTAAATATTACGGTGTTGATTCTAACGTTCTGGATACGGATTTTAAAAATGGACAGGACAAGATTAACTTATGTTTGCTTGTCCCAGCTTTGGAAAGTTTCAATGGTGGGAAAAGCGGGAAACAACTTTATTTATGTAATATATCAGCATGAAATATTCTGTGAACATTGTTTGCTTCTATAATTCTCAAGTTGTTATCATCATAGTTGTTTTGAATATATATAATTTGAATTATTTTCTTCTTTATTGCATTCATTTGAATTAATATTTTTGTGTTTATTTCTTTTGATCAATCATTCAAATATATATAAATAAATATATATATGGTAATTTAAACCAACAACCCCATATTGTATATAACTTATAACAAGATTTTCATGTTGTATAATAGAAACATATCTGTAAATGGTTATATGCATGAGTGACATGTGTCATTATATCATCATATGTAATGTACTGTGTACAAACTGAGGATGAATAAATAAAACTCTGTAATAGATTAAGAGTTGAGCTAAGCAAGAGATAGAAGTCATAACGTCTAAAATCGAGATAGATTTAGAATTCCCGCAACAAGGTCTAAAAATGGAAACTGCAACGGCGCCAGTAGAATTTCTCCAGACGATCCACGCCCCTGTCGCATAAAGCCCCCGTCTTAACCTATAAATACAGTCACTTGACAGTTAGTTTTCAGTAAATTAATCCTTGATATAATGAAATCTTTGAGTATACCTGGAATATACAAATCATAAAATTGTTCATCTTCTGTTGATAAATTATTCAACTCATATAACCTATAATTCTAGATTCCATATAATCAGTGATCAAAGGAATATTGGCTAAGGTGTGAACACAGTTATAACTGGTTGTTTTATATGTTTGGGTACACCATAGCAGAATTTGATATTGCATTGAGTTCAGTTTGTACTTATATTTTTTGCTAATAAATTGAAAGCATATTTATTTTCCGTAAGTTAACCCTGGTCTTATTATAGATTTATAAAATGTAAGCCTTTTTTGGGTGCTAAGACCCCAAGATTTTCCACATATTGAAAAAAGAAGGTTTTTCAATCTTTGGGTTTTGTTTAGTATAATGTTAAGGTGAGGGCCAAAATTCAATTTGTTTTTCCATCTATGATTCGCAATCGTAATTCCAAGAATTTTAATTTCTTCTACGGGCATAATAATATTGTCTCTAAAATTAATTGAAATTTTGTCTTTATTGTGCAAGTGTAAAATACTAGTTTTATCAAGATTGATATTCAGCTTATTATCATTACACCATTGATCTATCTTTTCCAAATTAAACTCAATCGACTTTTTTAGATTTGTTAATCCATTATACAACAACAAACAACAAAACAGCTTTATTAGGGCATCTTGCCCTGTACGGATTCTCCGTGGAGTTACAGACAATATTAACCATAAGAGAACAGGTGAAAATATAGTATTTACAGTCAAGGTATGTCAAACAGGGTGACTTTTTATTGTGCCCCTGTTCTTCTCTCTTCCATGAGTGCAATTTTATTCCCAACCGCTTTTTGAAAGTTGAACAGTTCAATTGCCCAACTTTTCTTATCTGAAACAGTTTTTATTAGCTTTATTGAGTTCAAATGCTGTCTAGGAAGACTTTTCAGGATCTTTTTTCTCTCTCCTTCCAAATCCCCGCACTCAGCAATAAAATGGTATATTTCATCAGTTATCTGACTTCCACATAACCCACAGTACAAATCTTCTTTCTTAATTGCGTAAATATGATTTTCTTTGATCATTGTTGACATTAATCTGATCTGTGCAATAAAACTCACTAAAGCTGAAGACAGATTGCATGAAAAGTAATTTTCTGGAATAAATGAATCATAAAGTAACCTATAGTTTGAGTATGTTTTCGTAAGAGATAATTTTGCCAGATCTTGCTGCAATAGCTGTTCAATTTTTATTTTTGGTATATTCGGAAGTTCGATCTGTATGTCATCATAATTTAACCTATAGTTTAGCCATGTGAGTCCACAATGATTGATAATATCCATAATATTCTTACAGAATCCTATAGGTTTTTTTGTCATTAAGGAAATTTCCTTCAATCTATTCCAGCATAGCTTAGGTAGTCTATTGTCTTCCATTTTTTGTAATCTAATGAAATATTTCAAAATTAATTTGATCGTTGTAAAAGTCAAAGATATTCTGCCTGTTTCCAGCCTTACAATGTACCCTGGTATATATCTTGGTAGATTCAGAAAAATTTTGATAAACGTATTCTGTAATTGGTCTATAATATCCGTATTGTCCCAAGCCCACACAGGGGCCGCATAGAGCAGTATTGATTTAATAACTGAGTCAAATAGATTCAGAGCAACTTTTAATGAGTTAATTTTTTCTTTTTTATCAGTCTAATAGTTGCATTTATTGCCGTATTTGCTTTGGCTTTATAAAAGAGGGCTACCTTTTTACTATTAATAGTGGAAGGGAATGGATATCCCAGATATGTAATATTGGACGCAACAGTCAGTGGGGTGTCACCCCAGTCCCAGTTTTCGTGTCTTGCCGGTCTTCCTCCATTTCTGAATACTATTATTTTGGACTTATTTTCATTTAAAACTAATTTGTTCTTATCCAGGTAAGACTTTAGTAAATTGATTTTAATTTGAAGATTAATTTTCGATTCTCCAATTATGGCTATGTCATCCGCATACATAAGTAGGTGTAAAACGCCAAAATCAGGGAGATGAAATCCTGTAAGTGCTGAGTTATTATAAAGTTCTATTAGGTCGGCCATATATAGTATAAATAAAAGTGGGGAAAGTGATTCTCCCTGCAACACTCCAGAATTAATTTTCACATTATTTGAATATTGTCCTTTCCATCGGATAGTGATCTTAGCTTCTTGGTAAAAGTTTTTTATCAGCATTACAAATTTATTGCTAATGCCCATTTTATGCAATTTTTGCCAAAGTAAATCATGTGGGACTGTGTCGAAAGCTTTAGTCAAATCGACGAAGAAGACAGATAGCTTGCCTCGTTTTCTTCTCAGAGATAATTGGATGAGTGAATTCAGTAGTATTATGTGGTCAGTGCATGATCGGTTCTTACGGAAACCTGCTTGGTTTTTTAAAATAATCTCTCTTTTTTCTATCCAGTTGTTTAATCTTTTTCTTAGTATTGTAGTAAATAATTTAGATATATTACTGCAGAGGGCAATCCCTCTGTAATTTGTTGGGTTATTCTTATCACAGCTTTTATATATAGGGTGTACTATTGAGTTCGTCCAGAGTTGCGGGTATTTTTCTGTGGACATTATTTTGTTGAATAGGTTTTTCAATTTATTTAAAGTCGGTATTGGTAAATTCTTTATCAACTCATTTGGTATACCATCGAGTCCCACTGCTTTGCCGTTCGCTAGTTTTTTTACTACATCATGGATCTCTTCAAGGGTTATTTCCGCGTCTAAATCTGGATCTTTCCAACCGATCATCTGGTTTACCGTAAAAGTAGCTTCTTTATTTTCTTTGTTCAGTAAATTTTTATAAAATAAAAACCATTCTTTTATATCAATCTCACCTTGTATTATTGTTTTTTTTCTGAAGGATGCAATGGCATTCCAGAAGGATTTGGGATCTTTGGCGTTCTTTATCCTTTCATTCTTGTCCTTATTGAATTCATCTCTTTTTCTTTGCAGGAGCTTAAAATATTCCCTCCTAGCCTCAATATATTTTTGGCGGTCGTGTATGTTATTTGAGTTCCTACATCTTTGTAAACTTACTTTGGTCGTTTTTTTCATAATATAGCAATCTTTGTCATACCAAGGTTTTGAAAGTTGGTGTCGTCGTTTAGCAAATTTAATTATATTTGCCGATTCCATTGCCGTGTAGATCTGTTTAGTAAAATTTGCTGTTTCTGTGTTAATATCGGTTTCATTTCCAACTTCAATATCACTTAAATTATGTTTTAGCATCTCCACATTTTCTTTCGTCCAAATGAATTTTCGTGTTAGTATTTCATTTTTGTACGAGAATTTAATAGCTTCATACCCAGTATTAATTTGTAAAACAATTGGTAAGTGTTCTGAATATGAAAGTTCTTCGATCCACATATCCGATATGATCTGTGTTAAACCGTGTGTGTACATGAAATAATCCAAAACCGATGAACCTCTTTCTGAAATAAAAGTGAATGAGCCGTGCGTGTCACCCTTAGTTCTTCCATTAGCTATTGTTATAGAATTTGAATCAATGAAGGAAATTAGTTTTTCAGATAGTTTCGAAGATATTGGGTCTTTAGATTTCCTATATTTGTTGAGGGGTGAATGTAGTTTCAGTGGGTTATGGAAGCCTCCAGCATTGCCTATTCTAATATTGATGTCACCAGCTATTAGCACTTCGTTACCTTCACTCATGTGATAATCAATATGCCTAAGTAAATTTGTTGAATTTTGTTCTTGTAATGCATTAGGAGGTAAATAAGCAAACAGCAAACATATACTCTCGGTGGTTTTGTCTAGAAATTTGTGTGTCAAGACAGATATCCAGTAAGGGTTTGTTTCGATTTTTCTAACCGTATGTTGGAAGTTTTTTTTTATTCCAATCAGAATTCCCCCCGAGCCCCTTCCCTTTAGTTCTGTCTGCATTGCTGGGCTTTGAATTATGTAATATTCATCAGTTAACAATTCAATAACACCAGTGATCCATGTTTCATTTAGTGCAAAAAGTTCGTATTTTTTTAGGTATTCAACGAGTGGAAATATTGATGTTATTCTATTGAATCCATTTATATTCCATTGTAATATTTTAATTTTAGTATCTATATGTTTGGCCTGAGTTACTTGTTTGTCTTTTATTGCCGATTCACAGTTTTTCGTATGTGTATACCTAATTTTAGTTGTATTTCTATCTGATATATTTTCCATAACCTTTGAGTTTTTAATTTTAGAAGTTTTAGCCGTGAGTGTTTTATCATAAAGTGGCTGTATGGACATTGTATTAGAGATCTGTTTATCAATGGGTTGACTATTTACAAATGATTGTTTCCTATCTGCCTGCTACAATGAATGTCCATTGGCATCTACAATTTGTCCATCACAGACCTTATATGCTATGCCATTAATTATTAACTTATTGTCCCTTAGCTTAGCTAGAGTACCTTTTTCGACGAGTTCTCTTCTTTTGACATTCAGAACGCGTCGTTGTTCTCTCATCTTCATACTATAGTCCTTCGATAGTGAAATTTTAGTTCCTCTTAGATTGAAAGCAGCTTTGAATAGAGTTGTTCTATCGTTTTGTTCTGGGACTTCAACCAGGATCGGTGCACCAGGTTTTCTGGATACTCGGTGGCATCGCGTGATGTTTATCTTCTCCGTTGTCCGCATATTTTCTTCGATAACCCTCCGTATCCGTTCTCGGCAGTCCTCGTTAATGTCTTGTTCTATTCCGTAAAAAATAAGGTTCCTTTCTCTGCTCTTTGCATCCAAGTATTCAAGCTGGTCTTCTAAGTCTTTTATTTTTTTGGAGTTTTGAGAGAGTGCTGCCTTTGTAACGGCAGAAGATTCCTCTAATTGTTGCAGTCTTTGATTTATATTTTCTACTCTATCGTCGATTGCCGAAAGACGGGATTCCAGCCTCTCACCCCAGTTATCCAGCCTTTTGGTGAGTGCATTTATCAGATCTTTGATCTCTTTATCCCTATCTAAGCTTGTTTCCAACGTCGTTTGTTTGGACATCCTAGGGCCTGGATTTTGTTCAATACCAGCTAATATTAAGAGCATTAAAACTACACATATAAGGAGAAAGTTTCGGAAATATTTTGAAAGTGAAATATTGACGCGTGATAAGCAAATCTTTTTGCCGCCGTATGTATCCGGCTTGAAAGTATGTAAATTTAACTCAGAATTCTTGTCTAATAGACATAAAATTATGATGGTAAGATATATTGGATATGAAGGTTTCATTTCAGATATATTGAGTTTGAACTTTAGCAAAAATAGAGGAAATATTTTAGTAAGGCAGTTCACTTACCGAGAGCGACGTTGCTTGCAGCCTATTCGTGCCGCCTCCTAGCGGAGAATCCCGTTAATCCATTATTCCAACATATAATATTTACATCATCAGCATAGCAAATGATTTAAGAGTTTGGTGATTGCAAATTAGTTAGCAGATCATTTAAATATATCAGCCATAACAACGGAGACAATGGTCCACCCTGAGGACAGCCCTTTGTTAATATCTTTGAAACTTTCATATTATTATACTTGAAAATCGTTTTTCTATTTTTCAAAAAAGAACGTAAAATTTTGATCAATTCAACTGGTAAATTGTCTTCGTCTAATTTTTTAAACAAGCTGGCCACCATGTATTATCAAACGCTCCTTGTATATCAATTGCAATCAGCGTAACTAGTTGTTTCTGTCTATGTTCCATTATGATCTTTGTGATTTGTTTCAAACAGGTTGTTGTTGACTTATTCTTCAAGAAACCATGTTGTCTGGGGCTAAGGAGATCATTTTTTCATAGTATTCGTATATTTTATTTTTCAAAATTCTTTCAAATATTTTTGATAAGTTAGAAATTAATGAAATAGGTCGATAACTCTTCACTAATTCTAAATTCGTTTTGTGAGGTTTTGGAATTATCCTGAGAGCTGCCTCTTTCCATCTATCTGGATAATATCCGAAGTGAATGCATTTATTAAATAAATCGCATATTAATGGAAAAATTTTGGAGGGCACTTTTGATCATGTTGTTACTTATACTGACAACCCCAGAAGCTTTTTTGATGTCTATGTTAGATATTAGGTTCACTATTTCCCCTTCTTCAACACAGACCTTATTCTTGTTAATCATTTTTAGTTTGTAATTTCTAATTAGTTGATGGTAAGAATCATCCGTATCGAAATTATCATATGGTACCAACTCATTTAACAAATTGCTCATTGATCGTTCTTTTAGGTGTTCTGGGGAATTGTCAATTAAGGGTATTCCCCTTTGTTTATCTAGTGTTCTTAATTTATTAAAAAATTTATATGCGTTACCAAATGGATTGTTTGTAAAATTTTCTTCTATAAGATATCGCCAGTTAATTTTCTTTGCTTTATCAATTGCATTAGTGTATCGATTCCTAGTCAACTTGAATGTGTTATAACTGATTGCTCCGTGGCGATAATATAGGTTTCTTATGTAGTATTTATGCTTATGAGGTGATACAGCAGCGTATTTACAATTAGAGAGGAGACAAAATGAATTAAATCTAGAAAAAAGAAATGAGGACATATCGGTCATTAAAGTCTGAGAGGCAAGGCCTTCAGCCAGTTCAGGGCTTCCGGGGTGACAGAATTGAGATTGGAGATTCCTCCATTGAATTTGTACAGCGGGCAGTCATCTAGTATATGGGACATTGATTGTGGGACGTTGCAGGCACAATTTGGATCTTTGGTGTAGCCCCATAACTTCATCAGCTCTGCACACCTTCCGTTAAAGCCGCGTTTTTTTTTTCGACTTCCAAGTCGTTCCGCCAAGAGATCAACACCACAGAGGTCCGTACGTCTCTTGACCTCACGGACAATACAGCAGCTACATTATGCACTCATGATATGTCTTATGTAGTGAAAATGATCTTTCATTTTTTTCAATTCATTATTCCACCAGTTATTACTAGAATAATATTTAGAGTTGGAGGATATAACTTCCAAAGATTTAAAGGCAGCTTCTGTTAAAAGGTTTGTAAGTCCATTTACTATCATATCAATATCTAAATCTGAAATAACTCTTTCCACTTTACTTTTAAGTCTTATTATTTCTGTTAAAGATATATTATGAGAAAATCGAGACCAATCAGCATATTTTTCTTTGAATTTCCAAGTGGAATTTTGATTATTGAATAAATATTCGGTTTTTTTTTTATTTCGAATTTATAGCAACATGGTCCGAAATATTTGTTAGTTGGGAAGTTTGCCAGTTATTTATTAAGCATAATGAATGTTTATTGGAAATAGTAAGATCGATTATACTAGTTTCGCGACACACAGGTAGGCGTTTTCAAGTTATGTATATAGAGATCGTTTTCATCTATAATTGGTTTTAATTTAAATCCGTTAGAGTTAGTTACTTTGTCGAACCATAATGGGTGACGAGAATTAAAGTCGCCACAGAGTACTACTGGTTGGTTTTTATAGGTTTCAAGTAATCTGCTCATAAAATTCAGATGATAATTGTTTAGTGAATTAGGATGAATATAGAAATTTGAGATAATTATGTTTTCTTTAAAAGTAGATAAAGCCATTGTTGTACAAAAAGAATTAGTGAAATTTTCTACCATAGAGCATTTTAGCTTTTTGTTTAATACAATAATTGCCGTGTATTTTTCTTCTATCCTATTCGAACACACTATCTGAGAATCCATATCGTACATTATATTGTTGTGTAAAACATAAGGTTCTTGAATCAGTAGAATATCGGTTGGGTTATCTGTAATATAACCTTGTAATTCATTTATTGCCCTAATACTCTTTCTAACATTTTGTTGAGTACATTTTAAGTATTCATTCATTGTTGTTTACATAGGTAAGACATATATATTTAAATTATATATTTGACAAAACCGATTCCTCGATAATAGGCGTATATTGCGTTCTTTGTATGACTCTGTCCAGTTGTATCTTATATAATGGACACTCGTTGGAATTTGATCTATGATTTAATGAATGGGTTTTGAATTTTGGGTGTTTAGAACAATTATAACAATTTATTTCTCCGGTGCAGCTGTGACTACCCTGAATACCACAGTTTTTACATACCCTAGCATTTTGACAGTCTTTCAGTTTGTGATTCGGGTTAAATTGAAAACAGTTTTGGCATTGTCTAACAAAAACTTTGTCTTGAATATAACATCTTTCAAATTCAGTATATACTGTATTTTTCATTTTCTTAAGTATTTGGTATACTTTAGGTGATACTCTTAATACTATGTTGTGTTGTGGTGTATTTGATTTCATAGTGAAGAGTACATTCATTTCACCATCCAAACCTTCCAATTCTGGATTCATTCTACATACCGTTTTTACAAAAGTTGCGATTTCTGTTATTTTGCATACATTCTTGACAATGATTGTTGGATCTCTTGGCTTAGGTATGTAAATTTTGCTCATATTCTTTATTTCTTCTGAATTATTCAATTCTTCAAGTAATATATTTGTATCTTTTTGGCATGGATATTTATAATTATAGTTTTCTTAGCGTTTATAATTCCATTAATTTTAATATTTTTACCTTTCTCTCTAATAATTTTGATATTTTTAGAAATAGCTTGAATCATATCCTGACTGCGCTCCTCGTTATTTAATGCTACAATTAAATTAGATTAATCTTTTATTGTCTGCTGTTTTTTATCAATGAGTTCTGTTTCTTGTCTAACTGTTGGGGGTATGAAGGTTTAGACTTGGGTATTTTTCCTTGATAAACTTATCTAATTTTTGATCAATCATTTTACCTAATGTGTCAGTCAAACCCTCCGTAATGCTTTGTTTAGAAATTTCAGTGATAGACTCAATTCCATTTTTTGTTCGTTTTATCATTGAAGCCAAAAAAGAAATATCATTTTTAAGACAAATAATCCTTTCAATAATTATAATAACGAAAAGATTCAAAAAGGATAAGTTTCTTTATTTGAAAAATAAATTCGAGCTTTCGGGCGTAAGCTGCCCTTCTACAGGAATAATGGATATAATTTTAAGTAGTCATGTATTTACAGTTATAAATATTTTCTTTAAATGGTTTCTCGCTTTGGTCTTGTATAGCGTGAGTGGATCGCACACCCACGTGATTTAGTTTAAATCAAAGAAAAGCCTTGATAAAGAGAGGCGTGTTGCCCCTAGAAATACTAGTTGACCAATAATTTATATCCAGTATATGCCCTATATTTATCTATACATATATATAAATATATATATATATATATATATATAAGCTATTTTTTGCATATCTAGGATTATTTATGTAGTTTTATATTTTATTATTTAAGTAAAATTATTGCTATGTAAATTTTTAATTGGTTTATATTATTATATGCAAAATTGTTAAGTGGTGTAATGAAGAGAAAACGGATAATTCTATTTTAGTATTTGGACCAGCCTATCATATGTCTCCGGGATATCTATGTGTCTATTTATACTATTATATTTTGATGAAATCAGTGCTTCCAGTATTAATCTTTTGTATTTACTATTTATGTTTGTATAATTAATATTAGGGTTTACTAGGTTGAAATCGTGATCTGTGTTTCTGATATGTTGTACTATTAGAGATTTGGGGTCTTTGTTTTTAATATTTCTTCTATGTTCGTCTATTCTATCTTTTATATGTCTGCCTGTTTCACCTACATATACATTATTACATTGGTTGCATGGTATGGAATATACTGCTTTGCTATTGTATAGTTTTGTTATAGGAATACTGTTTCTTGTAATAGGGTTTCTTATTATGGTTGCTATACTCGGGTTGCTTTCATAGTATGTTCTTATACCGTGTTTGATTAAATTTCTGGCTATATTGGTACTACTATGGGAATAGGAGAATATACATATTGATTTATAAACATGATTATTTCTTATAAGAGAGGGATTATGGAAATGTCTTAATATAAAGTTTTTCGGATATCCACTAGTCACAAGATCAACACTGTAAAAACCCTCTCAAAACGAATATATACACATTGTTCCACCCAACTCTCAAAAGATACAGAAACCCAATTTTTGATCAATAAACTCACTTCTAGTGGATATCCGAAAAACTTTATATTAAGACATTTCCATAATCCCTCTCTTATGAGAAATAATCATGTTTATAAATCAATATTTATATTCCCTTATTCCCATAGTAATACCAATATAGCCAGAATTTTAAGCAAACACGGTATAAGTATATACTATGAAAGCAACCCGAGTATAGAAACCATAATAAGAAACCCTATTACAAGAAACAGTATTCCTATAACAAAACTATACAATAGCTAAGCAGTATATTCCATACCATGCAACCAATGTAATAATGTATATGTAGGTGAAACAGGCAGACATATAAAAGATAGAATAGACGAACATAGAAGAAATATTAAAAACAAAGACCCCAAATCTCTAATAGTACAACATATCAGAAACACAGATCACGATTTCAACCTAGTAAACCCTAATATTAATTATACAAACATAAATAGTAAATACAAAAGATTAATACTGGAAGCACTGATTTCATCAAAATATAATAGTATAAATAGACACATAGATATCCCGGAGACATATGATAGGCTGGTCCAAATACTAAAATAGAATTATCCGTTTTCTCTTCATTACACCACTTAACAATTTTGCATATAATAATATAAACCAATTAAAAATTTACATAGCAATAATTTTACTTAAATAATAAAATATAAAACTACATAAATAATCCTAGATATGCAAAAAATAGCTTATATATATATATATATATATATTTATATATATGTATAGATAAATATAGGGCATATACTGGATATAAATTATTGTTCAACTAGTATTTCTAGGGGCAACACGCCTCTCTTTATCAAGGCTTTTCTTTGATTTAAACTAAATCACGTGGGTGTGCGATCCACTCACGCTATACAAGACCAAAGCGAGAAACCATTTAAAGAAAATATTTATAACTGTAAATACGTGACTACTTAAAAGTATATCCATTTTTCCTGTAGAAGGGCAGCTTACGCCCGAAAGCTCGAATTTATTTTTCAAATAAAGAAACTTATCCTTTTGAATCTTTTCGTTATTATAAATATCATTTTTATTCAAATTTTTCTGATTAGTTTCAAATTTATTTTCAAAATATTATAAAATTTCATCAAGTTTAACGTCTATCGATTTTAAAATGGAATCCATTTTTTTTAGCCATTTTCTTTTTTACCTTTTTTCCCTCTTCTCTCTTTATCTAAGTATTGTTCAAACAAATGGCAAGCGGTCGCGCCGCGCCTTCTGCTGATATGCAATTCAGCTGTATATAAAGTGATTAAGTGTACTTAAGAGTTGGTTAATATATGTATAGTAATATAAGTTTAAAAAATTGAAGTAATATTTACCGTAGACCAGTAAGAAACTTCTATCTCCCCATCTTTCGCTCCTAGCTCAACTTTTATCTGTTCACGGAACTTTCTTAGGGCAACTGTGTCTTCGTTTTTTGTGTGGACATTCCCAAGCTTTCCACTCTGCCTCGACCACGACTGTCTGTACTTTGTGAGAACTGTAAAAGGTCTTCCAAGGTGCAGAGAGGTACTGGAAAACTCCCCATCCTGACTGTTCCTCTCGGTCAACACAGTATAGCGAGAGTCAACACTTCATCATCACAAAGTTAGTCGACAGGATTCTACAAGAGTCAACAGTAACTCAACTCATTACACATATATATAATAATAAAAATATATAACAATAAAAGTTTTCTTTCTTAATTTCACTAAAGTTATTGCAACTGGCGACGAGGATCTAAGCGTAAGTACCCGAAGAAAATAATTTGTTTTTGGATTTAATTTTTGATACTCTTGCAAATGGCTCGTTTCCAATTTAGTGAATTTAATGAAGAGGTTGAAAGTTTTAGCACGTTCTTTGAACGTTTGAACAATTTTTAATTTTGGAAGACGCTAGCAAGGACAAAAAGAAGGCGTATCTCCTAACACTTATTGGAGCAAAGGCCTATGAGGTTTTAAAAAACTTATGCAGTCCAGAACTTCCGAAAAATAAGACCTTTGAGGAACATAATGAAAAATTAAATACTCATTTTTCCCTAAAACGTTCGATCATAGTCCAGTGGTTCATTATTTTTAAAAGGATGCAGTTGGGCAGTTTGAACATTCTATGGAGTAAATAACGTTTCCTGCCGTGCTGTGAGGTTCATTATAATTGTGTTTCATTATCTGGTTTCGGAGAAGGGATCCTGAGGTAGGTGCGCAGGTGAAATAGGTTTCAATTCCGAATTTCAATAAGAATCTTGCTATTGTGGAGGATAATGGTGAATATGGCATATTGCAAATCGATCTGTATATTGGAGGCTGTATCTTTTTAGATGGGTCGTAAAAGTGTCGTAATATAAAAGATATTGGGTATGCGCAGTTTTTGAGGTTAGCTATTATGTTTTGTGTTTCAAGGTTTTTGTACTTCTGGAGGGAGCAGTGGGTATGTACGCGTTTTGATAGAGGGCAATGACTTTATTGTTATTATGACTGATTGGACAAAAGGACGAGTTTTGAACGTAATTAGGGCGGAAGGATGGTTTATAATAAACGGTGGTGTGTAATTCATGTTGGTAACGGATTATTTTTATGTCGAGAAATGGAAGGATACTATTGTTCTCTTTTTCAACAGTGAAGTGAAGATCAGGGTGATAATTGTGTAGATTGCTGAGGATGTTTTAGGTTTGGGTGGTGGTGCAGATGCAAAAAATATCATCGATATACCTGCGCCAAAAGACTATGTCATGGAGGAACTTTGAAGTAATACATCGGTCTATTGCACGCATTGAGATCTCTGCTATTGTAGTAGATAGAGGGCTTCCCATTGTGGACCCTTTTGCTTGCCTGTATGATTTGGAGTTAATTGTAAATATGCAGTTATTTAGACATATGAAAATGAGTTGTGTGATTTTTTGAATGATATCTGTATCAATATGATGTTCTTGTAGTAGTTATAGTGTATCCCTCGTGATCAGAGGGTGTGGAAGGCTGTGGTATAAGGATTGTACGTCAAATGACACCATGTTGCGGTCAGATTCAGGTTTGATTTTTAGGACTTCTCCTCTGAAGGTTTGAGTGTTGGATATGGGGAATGGAGCATTTTGTAATCGGACGAAAGGTTTTAGAAAATTGGCTATAAATTTGGAATGGGGGGCTGTTGGAGAAGAGAAAAAGGTCACTATAGGACGTAAGGGAATTTCTGGTTTGTGTGTTTTTGGGAGGCCGTAAATATATGGTTCATTGTGTGGGCTGGACAGATTAGATAGGAATTCTTTAAGTTCGTATTTTATTATATTTACCCGAAATGTATAATATATTATTCCCTTCTGATACCCAACCTCCCATTGTATCATGAAATCAGAGACCAAAAATTTCAGTTTATTGATTTATTCAAATGTATCTGACGCACGAGTAGTCTCGCGTGTGTTTGTTTCTGATATTTATTTTAGATTGTTTGTTATACATTTGCCTCGCTGAATCTTAGTGTAATATAGTTTAAATTTCTTTATTTTTATTTTTAATTTTCCTGTAGAAGGGCGTTGCCCGAAAGCTCGAAATAAATTTATTTGCAAAAGAAACTCATCCCTCAAGCTTTTAGATTTGAACATGCATAACATTATTACTATTAATATGATTTAAAAGTTCAGTATGAATTAGACTTTCAAATATTTTACCTAAATTAGAAGACAAGCTTTTTTATAGGGCGGTAGGCTTTCGGATCTTTATAATTTTCTTTATTAGGTTTTTTTTATAATCATTACTGCTGACTTTCTCCAGGCCTTCGGATAATAATTAAGTCGGAAACAAGCATTGAACAATTTGTTAACACCGGAGATAAATGATGAACTGCCGTTTTGATCATCTGAATGCTTATATGATCTATTCCTGGAGCCTTGTCATTTTTTGAATTTTTTAATTATTGAACAGATTTGAATATTATCAAAATAAATGATTTTTTCATTAGAAAAAGTATAACTCCTGTCTCTGATTAATTTATGATAGTTTGAGTCAGAAGATTGACAGTCTTTAGGAAATAGAGAAGAGAGAAAATTTTTCATTTCTGATTCGAGCACATATTGAGATACATTTAGAATTGGTAAATCAAAAGACCTAAGATAAAATTTTTGTTTAAAAGTTTTATAAGTATTACCAAAAGGAGATGTATTTTCAACTTCCTCCAGGAATACCCTCCAGCTTACATTTCTTGTTTTTTCAATAATATTCATATACTTATTTCGTATTTCTTTATACATTTTTTTTATCAACTAGCTGTCTATTAGACCGTTTACCCCGATAATATAGATTCCGAACATATTTAAAATAATTTTTAAAAAGTTCCAGTTCATCTGTCCATCAATTAAATGGATTTTTTAAAAAATATTTTGGTTTTACTCGTAGAGATGCATATGCAGCTTCAATTAATATGTCAGTTATGAGAGAAACTACACAGTTTATATCGTTTATATTTACTATTTCACCTAATTTCATCGTTGCCTCATTTATCCTAGACACCTTGATTGCCTGCTCATATTTTTGCCAATTGGCTCTTTTTTCTTGAAAATACCATGTAGAATTATTTTCTTGTAATAAACTTTCTGTTTCCAGACTAATGTCGAATAAGATTGCGTGATGGTCTGTAATTGGCGAAAGATTTAACGTTTTCCATCCATTAACAAGTACATGTGAGCATGACTATTAGTAATAGTAAGATCTATTATACTTAATCCTCGACATGTTTTGTTTCGATTGTTATGTATAAGCATATTGTGAAAATTAATTATAGGTTGAAGTCTTCTACCTTTTGATTAATAATATTATCAAACCACATCTGACTTCGAGCGTTAAAATCTCCAGCTAAAATCAATGGATTTGTGTTAAAATTTTTAATTAATTTATCAAGGAATTGAACATAACAGGTATCCATTTTATTAGGGTGTATATAAATATTTTAAAGAATAATTTGCCGTTTAGTAGTTTGTACTGATATAGTGGTTGCAAATGGATTTAAAATTCTGTAATTAATTTAAATGATAAGAAAGGGTTTGTAACGATTGTTGCGGTATATATTGGAACTCCCGGTATATTTGCATAATATATTTTTGAACGCATATTAAAGATTACTTCATTATTTATACTATATGGTTCTTGAACTATAATCAAATCATATTTTTCCTTAGAAATAAATTCCATTGTTTCATTATTAACCAAATTGCTTTTCCGCGTGTTTTGTTGTAGAATTTTTAATTTGAACATTAACCAAAAAATAAATCTATTCTAATCCAAAGTAACAATATCATGATCCAAATCTACATAACATGTTCTTTGTATCTCATATTTTATTTGTTGGAGGAACACAGGACATAATTTGTCATTAGAACGATGATTATTGCTATTCCTATATTTAGGATGTGTAGAGCAATTTATGCACTTCGGTAAGGATTGACAGTTAACATGAACATTTAATAAATGTTCGAGCTTATACAAAGTTTCTTTTCCGTGTTGTTTTATGTTTCATTGGGCTCTTGTTTTTCAGAATAAAATATTGTTACGTAGAATCAAAAAGGCGCATTCCAGAATAGAATGTTTCAGAACGTTCAAGAAAATGTATAAAAATCGGAGAACAACTGATTGGCCAATCTAAAGCGATTACGCAAGGCTTAGTGCTGGCGGCTTTCTGATTGGCTGACCAACCATGACCGTTCTGGAAAGATCTACTCCGAGATATATAGGAATGAGAAACTCATTCCGGGAAGGGAAAAATAAGAAGAAACAGAAGAAGAAAAACGAAGCTACGTGGTGTACTCCAAGCAAACGCGAGCTGCTGTCTCAAGAGGTCGGACTGCTGCTTACCACCGACGCCGGCGGTATCTATTTTGGCATAAAGCATACGAAAACCAGGATGATCTGGGATCTATTCTGGCCTAAAGCGTACTAAAACCAGGATTTTCTGGGATCTATTCTGGCTTAGGGCGTACTAAAACCAGGATGTTCTGAGATCTATTATGGGCATAAAGCGTACTAAAACCAAGATGCTCCGGGATATATTCTGGCCTAAAGCGTACTAAACCAGGATAGTGTTATACAGCTATATATAGCGAAAATGTAAAAGACAATTCCTGTATCAGGAAATACGAGTGCAGAATTTGGAGTCACACTCCATGTGCTGCGATAATCATCACGCTCTAGTAACACATGAGGTTTAAAACCTTAACGATCAATTTATTTTTTATGAAAAAATTGACCTAGCTTTCAAGACAAAAAAAAGGATTTTCTATTCACAGTCTTAATACAATAAATGCAATTTATATTTTATAGTATTTGATTTATTTAATTATAATAGGGTCACTTGAAAAAAGTCCTTTCTGATTCGAAATCTTTCAGAATAGTTTTACCTAAATAAATAAATGAATTGTAAGATTTTAATTTTCGTGTTTTGAATAGCAGTAGAAATGTATGTTCAGTTTACTACGTTCTCTCTACTGTCTCGTTTATAAGTAATTATCAAGACACGATCGTAAGCAAGACTGCGAGTCTAGTATCATAACGAGCTCAACTTGAAGATCAATTTCTTGAGGTCGCGTTCCGTCCTCACTGGAAAACATATATTACCTAATTTCTGATAAAACGAGGGCGTCTGTCCATTCTTGCTAGTGTCTCTTTGTCGTAGAAAGTCGCTGCCGTGGTGCTAGGTACGAGGTGTGTTCAAAAAGTATCGCGACTTTTGTGTTTTTTTTTAAATTATCCATTTATTCATGAATACCTATTTTGTCCCCTTCAAAGTAATCCTCATGAGATATTATACACTTGTGCCAACGGTTTTTCCAATCTTCGAAGCACTTCAAAAATCATTTTTTAAAATATTTTTCAGCTCCTCCTTCGATGCCATCATTAGTGTGTTGTTTTTGGCCAAAAATTCGCGCACAAGCAACGAGGGGTGAGCAGGGGCGTTATCGTGGTGCAAAAGCCTAATTTTGTTCTTCCACAAATCCGGGTGTTTCTGGCGGATTGCTTCGCGCAAATTGCGCATAACTTGCAGGTAATATTCCTTATTGACCGTTCTACCCTGTGGCAAGAACTCATGATGCACCACGCCCCTGCAATCGAAGAAAACTGTCAGCAAAACTTTCACATTCGACCGAACTTGGCGCGCTTTTTTCGGTCTTGGTTCGTGCGGCAGCTTCCATTGAGATGATTGAGCTTTGGTTTCCACATCATAACCATAAACCCACGCTTCGTCACCAGTTATGACCCTCTGGAGCAAATTTGGGTCGTCGCGGACAGAGTTCAACATCTCATTAGCAATGTTCATGCGATGCTGTTTTTGGTCGCAATTGAGCAATTTTGGTACGAATTTCGCGGCGACCCGTCTCATGCCCAAATCATTGATAAAAATCGAATGGCACGAGCCAATCGATATGTTTAGATCCTCAACAACTTCTCTAACGGTGATTCGACGATTGGCCAATATCATTTTCTCCACTTCATTAATTTTTTCGTCTGTTGTTGAAGTGCTCGGGCGTCCGGCACGCTTTTCGTCGTTCACATCTTCTCGGCCTTCTGAGAACATTTTGTACCACCGATAAACGTTGCTTCGGTCCAAGGTAGCTTCTCCGTATGCCACAGTTAACATTCGGAATGCATCCGCGCACTTAATTTCGTTTTTCACACAAAATTTGATACAGGTTCTTTGATCCATTTTTTTTAATATGTAAAAATTGAAGACGATCCAAAACACCTGCAAACAAAGCAGCTGTCAACAATTAAGTGAACTTTCAAAATGGCCGAGCTTGTGGGCATAAGTGAGAGACATGAGTACCAACATAAAGCCACAAAAAGAACGAAATTCGAATATACGTAACCCGCGAAAATTCAAAATTCGCGATACTTTTTAAACACACCTCGTATATACAGCCAAGTCTGTCTCCTTACTAGGGTCACGTCGATGGAATTCTTTACGCAATTGTAATTTTTTTTGTTGCAGCCTTGGTGAGAGAGGAAAATTTGCGCCGCTAATTTATCTTCATGGACACTTTCCGCTGGTCAGTTAAAAAGTTTTTTTAAAATGTTAGTTAATTATGTGTCTCTTTGACGGCCGAGGATAAAATCAATTTTGCCGAGGGTTGATGAGCTCTGGCCATTTCTTTTCAGTCATTTCGCTGAGCTAATATCTAGAAAATTATCATTCCTCATATAGTATGGAGCAAATTCTTATTCCCCAAGTCCTATTTTATATACCTTCCAGAAATCTACTTTTTCCTTGATTACTCATTGCAAAATGATCCTTGAATTTCTATTTGGTTCTTAAACCAAAAGGCATTTGCTATCACTCTGTAAAAAATACTGCCTAAATTTACTTGAGTTAGTGCTTTCTGCATTATTATTTTTTTTAGTCAAATTATTCTTAATATAGTTTCTCCGTGATATTTAATGAGGTCGTTCTATTTAATGGATAAATGACTTTTCAAGATGTAAAAGATGAATTAATCTATTTCCGCTTTTATGAAATATTGTTTTTAAAAATGCAAAATTGAAAGCATTTGAGTTTAAACCATTTGATTCTTTCCTCAAGGCTGAAAGATGTCAAATTCTCTTTTTTGTTTGGGCCACAAAGAGCCTTCGTGCTCCATCTTAAGATCTTTCGTGTTTTTAAAGCTTCGTCAGGCAGACGTAGTTAGGAATTCCAGATGATAAACAGGAGTTCTGAGATACGTTGTTACAAATTTTGAGAATGATGGATTTCGAGAAGGCTTCATTAATGGTCCTCCATGTTGGTCAGAAAGAGGCGAAACGATCACGGCATGGAAAGGCAATCAAGAATTTCACCTGACTACCAGGAGTTACCAATTGTTTTATAGGTGTTGTTAGGTTACTCTATTAACTCACGCTCTCTTTATACATAAATTTTATCCAAGTTAAGATTTTTATTTTTATTTTAAATAACTAGCACGTTCAACCAGGGCTATGAATTTTACTGAAGGTTCAAGAAATTTAACAGGACGGTCGCATTAAATTGATGAAAAATAATTAATAGATAAAAGATACATTTAAAAAAGCTTTTATTTAAATGCACACTAAAAATAAAATCAAATTATTTTGTATATTCTGTCATTGAACAATTAGTTGTATCTGTGTGAAAATAAAAGCGGCGGGGGACAATCATCATGAATTTCGAACCTAATGTGATTTAATATGTAGCAGCTGATCAGCGATTTTTATATTTGTTTGCTATATTTTTACCTCTTCTCTAAATCTGATCGTCCCCCGCCGCTTTTATTTTCACTCAGATACATATAATTGCTCAATGACAGATTATACAATATTTTATTTTTTCATTTTTAGTGCATTCAAATAAAAGCTTTTTTAAAAATGCATTTTTATCTATCAAAAATTTAGTTATTATATATATAAAGTCATGAATTTACAAAACTTAGAATCAAAAGTACCCTGGAGGATTAGGCCTTAAATAGACGGATTGGTTAATTCTTTGTAAGGGGCGTTACTTAAGAATTATACAAATTTGTTCATTCCTGGCCCTTCCGACCAGAATTCTTGAAATTTGTACACTTGCATTGATCATTAGACTGAGTGACTGTTAAAAGTTTCATACTTCTATGTGATCTGGAAGTATATAAAAATTAATTTACAAAATTTGAAAGGCAATTTGGAAATTTGTCCATATCCGGCCAAACTGACAACCCAGAAGTCTGAAATTTTGTCAACTTGCATTGTCATCGGGTTCTGAAAAGTGTACCAAATTTCAGATTCTTACGTGCTCTAAAGTATATTAAAAATCGATTGCAAGATTTGTCGACAGACAGACAAAGAAGCAAGTTAAATAAAAGCTTTTAAAAAGGGGGCAAAACGCTATAAAGGTATATTTCTTTCCGATCATTCCTGGAAAATTATTATCAATTTTAATACAACTAATTTTCGAATTTTTAAGGCATTTTACAAAATATTCAAATATTCGCCCATTAGGCTTCAAGACGTTCTCAACTTTTATAATCTCAGCATATAAAATGGAAGGTATTATACTGTGTATATTGGAATGAATTTATTTATTTAAGTTTCATTTCATTCATAAGAATGGATAGAAGATTCAATGTTGGTGGATAATAGGTGTTCTGCTCTTAAAAAAAAGTAGTTTTGATCTTTTTTTTTGGAAAATTCACATTTCAGGTTAGATTCCTCTTGTCCAGTCTCTATCTTGAATCCTATATTCACTGTCTAACCTATATTCTCTCTAAACCGTTTCCAGCCTAACCTAAATTCTCTTTAAACGGATTCCAGCCTAACTCAAATCCTTTTTTTTCCAATTCCAGTCTAATTCGAATCCTCATTTAGCCGATTCCAGTCTAACCTGAATCCTCTTTTCACTGATTATATTCTGATCTGAAACTCTTTTCACCGATTCCAGTCTTATCTGAATTCTCTTTCCACTGATTCTCCAGTTTAGCTAAAATCTTCTTTTCACCGATTCCAGTCTAACCTAATCCCTCTTTTCGCCTATTTAAGCCTAATCTAAATCTTCTTTTAACCGATTCTAGTCTAATCTACATCCTCGTTTCATCGACACCAGCCCAGCCTAAATCATCTTTTCACTGATATCAGTTTCTCTAGAACTAGAGACTTGATCCCAGTTTATCTCTAAACAACTACCAAATAGAGGTTTGGTGGGGTTGAGAGTGAACAAATAAAAACCTGCCGATAAACAGCACACACTAGATTACATATAAATAATTGTGCAAAATATATTAGATGGAAATGATAGATCTCATTTCTGCTGCCAACAAAGGAATTTTACATCCAGCAAATAATACTTTTGGAAGACTATATTGATACTTCAAAAATATTTTGTTAAAATTTCAACTCTATTTTTGTCTTCTTGATATTATTTTATTATTAGAAAATATAATGGTAACATCGAAGTGACAGATTTCCTTCTCTTTATACATTCTTATTTTTATAAATATCATTTCTATATATTATCTTATTTCTAAGTATGCCACGCAACACATAGTCACCCAACATTTGTTCTGGAAACAGCCCATATATCCCTGAGTTATCAGGACTTGGGTAATCAGCCCTGCCCTGCCCTCGGAAGTAAACGGTGAAGAAATCGGCTAATTGGGCGAGAGACATAAAGCACCTCGTAAACTACTGTGGGTATAAAGGAGAGCGCGGGGCAGGATTGGTCAGTTCCTGGACGAATCAACATGAATACTGTGGTAAGTTCAGCTCTTACCTAGACTGCGAACTATGTTTTCTGCAGTTCTTTCACAGGTATCAATGCCTATATCATCTCTGGCTACGTTGTCAAATCTTTATTCTGCAGTACTTGGTATTTACCCAATGTACAAGTCAGTATAACCCTGGTAGGTAGCTAGCAGCTGCTTATAATGTATGTATACCATACATGTATAAGTAGTTTCCCTTCACACGTATAAGGCTCGAAAGCTCTGTTTGTGTACTTTCACTCACTGGCTGATTTGTACTTGTGCTAGGCAAGTCCAATAAAGATATCCATACCTTTTTCAAAATAAAAGGAATGCGCAGTGTGGGATTCAATCTAAGGTCCATGTAACCAGCCCCAACTGTTTTCTTTTACTTTCCCTAAGAATTATATTTTCCAATATATTTATTTCACCCTGAAGAGCACCTTCTTCACCCTTAGATTCATACATAGAATCTGAAATTTGAAAATGCTCCTCAAATTATATTATAGTGGTTAAATAAGCTTTATCGTGAAGATAGAGGCTGCCTGGCCGGCATTCATATTTCTTGAAAAAAGACACCTCGGCCAGTATAAATCTTTTTATTACCTCGACGTTTCGACAAAAAGCTTTTGTCCTCGTCAGGAGCAAATAAAAATTAAAACATGTAGCAAGGCAAGACCAATTTTTATCGCCTTGCTACATGTTTTAATTTTTATTTGCTCCTGACGAGGACAAAAGCTTTTTGTCGAAACGTCGAGGTAATAAAAAGATTTATACTGGCCGAGGTGTCTTTTTTCAAGAAATAAATAAGCTTTAGTATTAATATGTCTGATGAACAAAGGTATTGTTTTCCCTGCTATCTTTGATCATAACAGTCATTCTCTTTCTTTCTTTTATAAAACTATAGCTGAAAATTTGTTTTGTTCACCGTCATGTCAAGTGAAGAACGCTTTCCCTAAATATGTGTATTTTTCTTAAATATAAATTTTCAGGCGAAAATATTCGAATTGAGAATATTTCTCAAATTATTATCTAGTATTAATGGGTTTAATGAGCAAAAGTTCTCTGTTAACCTTCCATTCTCTTTCTTTCCCTCATAAAAATATCGCTGGACATAACATTCGTTTTTAACCATTGTATGTATCACACTTTCTTTAAATCGATTCATGCAGAGAATCTGCCAACTGATATTGATATTCAAAATCGATATATTTAGATTATCTAATAAACTCCAATATTGATATGTCTAATGAACAAAGGTCATGTCCTATCCATCCCAAATGGACTAGAGCTGAAGTTGTGTCCTCTACCTCAGTTTCTTAAACAATTTGCTGGGGTTCGATATCAGAACTGCTTCCCTTTATGTTTGTATTGAATATACGTTTTAAAGCTTGTGTGTGTGTATGTGTGTGTGTGTGCGCGATAAATGTTCAATAGAAATATAATAGGTTTATTTAAAATAAGTATGGTTGAAGAAATTGAAAATAATTAAAATATTGGTAAAACAGAAAAAGACAATTGGGAAAAAGGAGCCATTATTTTTACTGAATTTTCAACAAAATCCTGATGTCTTCCTCAGCATAATCTTACCAAAGGTGTACATATGGAAGGGTGTTAAAACTAGGTGTAAACGTATTTTAAGGACACACAGATATTCAGTCGAAAAACGTCCATGAAAATAATTTATTTAACTGGCAGAATCAAATTATGGGAATTTATCAATTATTAAGCATCTATTTGTGTTCAGGGAATTTCAAAAGACTTTGGAACAAAACTAAGTGTACGTTAAATAATCATTCGCTAGGAACCTCTTAAAATATTTATAACTTCTTTGCTATAAAACGAATTGATGCCCGCAAACATCTCTGAAGATCCAAGCATCTGTATTTAATACTATCTATAAATTGGATAGTTTTCCAAATATATGAATCAATCAATTATGTTTTATTCACCGTCCCAAGGTGTCCTGTAAAACCTTTGCTTATAATCCCATTTTTGACAATTTTTTGACGAATCAATGCAGCAAAAGTATAATATAGTGAAATCTCTTATTAGCTACTACCTCCCTGAAAAAAATACCTTCATGTAATCAAAAATTATTTAATTGAGCCAACCCAGCCTCCAATGAGAGACCACCTTAAGAAGACATCCAGAGATTATTATTTTTTTACGTTATTGTCTCTCATGAAAGGTTGTGCTGCACATCGAGCTATCTATTATCAAATAAATATTAAGTTGATTTTAGCCGCTCCAATTTCTCAGTGATTAAATTAAAGTTTTCTTCTCCTGAGCGCATCTACCTTTCAGTGACGCAATGCCTCATTTATGAATTATTATTTTTTTCTTCACTTATATTCCTATCCAGTCTATTAGTCCAATTCCTTTTCTTTTTATTGTGTTCCCCCTTTCCATTCATTTTTTACCCTCCAAATTATTCTTAAACCTTATGATATAAACAGTTTTCGCACTCCGATTATTATATTTCCTGCTGAACGACAAAATATGCTCTATGAACTACACAGTCCGATGTCTGCAGGTGATCCTACTGTTGGCCCTGGTCGCCTGCACCGCCGCCTACAAGGCCGCATTCCCTGAGATCGGGGACATCTACCGCGGACTGGGCGGCCGCTACACCGGCAAGTACGGGGGCGAGGCACCTGCCGTGGGCTACGGCGCACCTCAGGGAGGCTATGTGGCTGCCGCGAGAGGTCCCATGGAAGGCTATGGGGGGTCTATGGGACAAGGCGCAGCAAAAGTTTCTGGAGGGGTCGTAGGAGGCGGCTACAGAGGATCTGTGGGAGGAGGCTACAGGGGACCCGTGGGAAGTGGTTATGGAAGCGCCGTTGGTGGAAGCTACGGAGGTGGACGTGGAGTCTCCCGGACCTGGAGCCAGCGCTACAGCGAGAGGCTGCCAAAGGGAGGCCAATTCGGCAACCATGCCGACCGCCCTGGAAAATACACCTTCCCCAGGAAGAAGTGAGTATATGTATACGCTTCAATACCTTGTCAGTAATACGGTTAGAGCGAAACAAACCTTGTGAAAACAAATCACATTGGATAGACTACAATTACAAACTCTATATAGAGTGGTTTAATACTACCTTTTCTATGTATAATATATATTTAAGGCAAGTTTAGCCTTTAGCGAAAATTTGTAGAATGTTTTTTTTTTTCCTTTGTCGCAAAATTATTAATCTTAATTTATAAAGTATCCCCCTAAAACACCTTATTACGGACATGTGAAACCACTTTCAAATAGTTCCAAGTTATCTCCTTTGAAATGATGTCCTCAATAACGACCAAGGTCTCAAATCTTATCAACAACTACTAAAAGAGATTCCCGAAGATTAAGTGCCTTTAATAAATAATATTAAATATTCATCCCTATTTTACTATTAAAATAATTCCATAACGAAGCTCTCTTTATAAGAAAACTGGTCTATAACGAATCCTTTTATGAGAAAATATTATATATATCGAAACCTTTTAGGCACAGAGGCTATTTTATATCTCTCTCAAAGCTATTTACAAACAAAAACTCTCCATAACAACGTTTTTATAAGGAAAAATGCACTCTTTATAAGGACATAAAACTTTATGCGCTGAAATGCTTTATAACTAAGCAATAGGAAAAACGAATAAATACTTGAATTCCTTCCATTTTTACCAATTGGAAAATCGGTATTTGTTAAAACTTCTTGAGATAGAATATAGGGGTTTATATAATTCCTGTTGTGATTATCATCCTACACTTCAGAAAACTCTAACATTTATTTATAAATACATCAGACTACTGGGTGTAATCTAATGTACTAAGGCAAACTATTTTGCGCTTCCTCTTTTAAGAATATTTTCAAATGTTTTCTCTTACTGCATTAAAAAAATACCTTGCGAGAAACTCAGGGGATTCACCATTGTATTATCTGTAGAGATATATTTCAACAGTCATGATAATTGTGTTTAAATTAAAGATACTTAGGCCAGTAAATCTTTTATAAAAAGCATTTATTGGCCGAAGTATCTTTAATTTAAAGAACTATGAACGCCGGCCAGGCAACCTCTATCTTTGCGATAATTGTGTTTAAGGAAACTATGGCCATAATATTCTGTGTATCTGTAGAGATACATATTTAGAAATATAAACATTCAAAACGTTAATATGTTATCTTAATTATTTAAAAATATATAAAAAGTGTTTTAAAACATATATTAATAATTTTTAAATCCTAACAATGTTATCGACAAGATTTTAATATACATATGTGATAACCGAGGGTCTCTCGCTGTGGTGTGGTAACCGAGAGGGGCAAACCTGTAGTAACCGAGAGTGACAGTCAAGGCGTGGAGAGTTTTCCAGTACCTCTCTGCACCTTGGAAGACCTTTAACAGTTCTCACAGAGTACAGGCAGTCGTGGTCGAGGCAGAGTGGAAAGCTTGGGAATGTCCACACAAAAAACGAAGAGACACAGTTGTACTAGGAAAGTTCCGTGAACAGATAGGAGTCGAGCTAAGCAACGAAAGATGGAGAGATAGAAGAGTTCTTTCTGGTCTACATGGTCGATGAGGAGGACCTTAGTGACAACCAACGAGGGCTCACGCTGATGGTGAAGTGACTATCTTTTCGGCTGGGGCGGAGGTCTTATATATCTTTGCCGAGAGAGGAAGTATTGACTTTCAGCGGATGCAACAAGAGCGGGGTGCGGAAGCGATATTGTACACTCTGTCAATGACCTGATGGCAACGACCTGAGAGTTTCTTCTCTTTAGGCATCGTTGTTGGACTTCTATCTCAATCTCTTACTTTTAGCTCATTTCTTAATCTATTACAGAGTTTTATTTATTTATCCTTAGTTTGTACAAAGTACATTACATATGGTGATGTACTGACACGTGTCAATCATGCGTATAATTATTTATAGATTTGTTCGATTATACAACATGAAAATCTTGCTATATTATATACAATATGAGGTTGTGTTGGTTTAAATTACCATATATATATTCTATCGATCAAAAAGGTTTCTTCAAAAGATCGCATACATTGTCTATGAATTTAATTTAAAATTCTTGTCAATATATATATATATATATATCTAAAGAGACAAGGGTCGCCTCTCCCGTCAAAATAGACGTCTAAAACCAGACGCCATCTATTGACCGTCGCCGCAACTAGCGGCCTCGGGTCGGTGACAAAGCCACAACACCAGCTTTGGCAAACTGAAAAGCGTCCACCTAGAGACCATGGTTTCGGGCTAATGGCCCTCGTCAGTCTAGATGGCGTCTGGTTTTAGACGTCTATTTTGACGGGAGAGGCGACCCTTGTCTCTTTAGATCAATTTCCTCCCGGCAAAATTTCCATCTATATTTTAGCCATAGATATGGCCCAGCCACTGTGCCAGCTAAACACCTCTTTGGCAGATTGTCAAGATTCCATTAGATCCCGTGCGGATCTCATGGAATAAAGTCCGCCCTAGACTGACGAGGGCCATTAGCCCGAAACCATGGTCTCTAGGTGGACGCTTTTCAGTTTGCCAAAGCTGGTGTTGTGGCTTTGTCACCGACCCGAGGCCGCTAGTTGCGGCGACGGTCAATAGATGGCGTCTGGTTTTAGACGTCTATTTTGACGGGAGAGGCGACCCTTGTCTCTTTAGATCAATTTCCTCCCGGCAAAATTTCCATCTATATATATATATATATATATATATATATATATGGAAGCAACGGTCGCCTCTCCCGTCAAAATAAACGTCAGAATCTGACGCCATGTATTTTGACGGGAGAGGCGACCATTGCTTCAATGGATTAATTTCCTCCCGGCAAATTTTCCATCTATGTTTTGCCAATAGATTTGGCCCAGCCACATTGCCAGCAAAACACCTCTTTGGTAGATTGTGAGGATTCCATTAGATCCCGTGTGGGTTTCATGGAATAAAGTCCGCCCTAGACTGACGAGGGCCATTAGCCCGAAACCATGGTCTCTAGGTGGACGCTTATCAGTTTGCCAAAGTTGGTGTTGTGGCTTTGTCACCGAACCGATGCCGCTAGTTGCGGCGACGGTCAATAGATGGCGTCAGATTCTGGCGTTTATTTTGACGGGAGAGGCGACCATTGCTTCCATGGATTAATTTCCTCCCGGCAAATTTTTATCTATATATATATATATATATATTAAAAATGGCATATCCTGACCAGGAGCACATGTGCTTTTCAGAAGGCAGAGCGCCATCTGGTGGAACAGAAATCAACTATTCATTGATTTAGCCTGTTCCCTGATATTTGGCCAACCCAATTTCTTGATAAATCAAGAAAAGCCATCCACGAACGCGTTTCGCGCTTTTAGCGCTCGTCAGCGTGAAGTAGGCTGAACCATTGCGACCAAAAAATAATTTTTGATCCCAATGGCTTCCTGAAAAACCAAGAAATGGGTATTTAAGGCCAAACTTGCGTAAATACGCTTAGCACATTAAAAAACGAAAGAAAAAAATAAAAGATAAAAAGATCAGGTGTTGAAATCAATATTAAAAATGGCATATCCTGACCAGGAGCACATGTGCTTTTCATTTCATTATCAGGGAACAGGCTAAATCAATGAATAGTTGATTTCTGTTCCACCAGATGGCGCTCTGCCTTCTGAAAAGCACATGTGCTCCTGGTCAGGATATGCCATTTTTAATATTGATTTCAACACCTGATCTTTTTATCTTTTATTTTTTTCTTTCGTTTTTTAATGTGCTAAGCGTATTTACGCAAGTTTGGCCTTAAATACCCATTTCTTGGTTTTTCAGGAAGCCATTGGGATCAAAAATTATTTTTTGGTCGCAATGGTTCAGCCTACTTCACGCTGACGAGCGCCAAAAGCGCGAAACGCGTTCGTGGATGGCTTTTCTTGATTTATCAAGAAATTGGGTTGGCCAAATATCAGGGAACAGGCTAAATCAATGAATAGTTGATTTCTGTTCCACCAGATGGCGCTCTGCCTTCTGAAAAGCACATGTGCTCCTGGTCAGGATATGCCATTTTTAATATTGATTTCAACACCTGATCTTTTTATCTTTTATTTTTTTCTTTCGTTTTTTAATATATATATATATGTAATATTTTTGAAAATAGAGCAATCCATAAATAAATCTTTAATTAAAAAGGTTTATATTGGATCAAAAAATCATTTATTTTATTAATATTTCAGTTGGCTGAACGCCAACTTTTATCAAGGTGTTATAATATCATGTTATAACATATATGTTATGACACCTTGATAAAGGTTGGCGTTCAGCCAGCTGAAATATTGGTAAAGTAAATGATTTTTGATACAATATATGCCTTTTTAATTAAATATGTGATATTGTTGCAAATGATCCTGCCGACGTATGGATAAACTGGCAGTCGTGTACGTGAGGCGAGTGTTGATGTTATTCCCACACGCGGACAACAAGAAGCAGAGGCAGGGCTAGAAGTTAGCACCGAGAGTGATCGGGGACAGCCCAGGGGACAGAGGTAGAGGCCATGACACAAACTTGGATTACTATCACCGAGGCATGGAGAGAGAGACCTAGAGAGATAGACGCGGTCTGTCAATCGACACACTCTCGTACCATCTGCTGCTGAACCTCTGCTAAAAAACTGTCCTGTTTACAGGGGTCTTCTATATAAATCTCTGGAGGGAGCCCCCCCCTCCCCCCCCCCCCCCCCCCCATCAGGACTGGGCGTTAGCTTTTTCCTCCCCTTTGATACGCAGCTGTCCCAAGCTGATCACTCCTTTTGGCTTTTTATTTTGACGTCACCATTTTTAGTTTAAATACAAATAAGGGTGTACAGGTTGTATTAATAAAGATATAGAATATATACAAGATATGGGGGTGGTAGCAAATAGAAGCAGTGCTCACTTGAATAGAAGGGTAATCTTATAAAGTATCGGCTCTAACTAATTGGAAGATATGTGACATATACTAAAAGTGTCATTATTATACAGTTTAAAATATACGATATATATATATTCTATATATGAACATATATATATATTCTTTCGATCAAAAATGTTTTCTTCAAAAGATCGCATACATTGTCTATGAATGTTATTTAAAATTCCTGTCAAAAGAGGTATATATTTGTTTAAAAACAAAAAGACATATCCTGACCGCTTTCATGAGCATTTTAGACGGCAGAGCGCAATCTATTGAAACGTGTTCGTGGTTAATTTTTTTTTTGATTTATCAAGAAATTGAGTTGGCCAAATATAATCA
>CP092867.1:67769637-67786314 GCA_030710605.1 Cordylochernes scorpioides | reverse complement strand
AACAAGCTAAATCAACGTTTAGTTCATTTTGTTCCACTAGAGCCATCTAAAATGCTCATGTGAGCGGTCAGGATATTCCTTTTTTTTAATATCAACACTCGGTCTTTTTTTTTTTTTTTTTCACACACATATTTTTTGAAATTTGTAAACCAAATTATAAAATGTTCATCGCGCTGCTTATATATTTTTATTTTACGTTAGTTGTGTTCGAGATATTTAAAAATATCGAGTCATTATAGATGGTTTGTCACCAAGTGGTGTGTGTGTTCCAGCTAAATTTCCCCAGATGACCAGAGCCATCCTTCAGAGCCGCTGTAATGTAATATGAGAACTGCCAATAAAATATCTGTGCTACTATAATTGTGGATTGTGGTTCCATCTACAGACCCTGTCTATATACACAGAGGTTCTCCCTATATCCTTAAACAGTTGACCCTCTATCCTTGAGTTTATATCCCAACTATCCGAATTGCCTTGGTTCTTCTCGTTTACTTACCAAATATTGTCGAAGCACAAGTCAATTACGCGCCATCTTTATACATGAAACTCTAAAACACAACTTTTTTTATTAAAAAAAAATTATTATCGTTCTTACTGAAATGTTAAAATATTGGGAGGGCCTGGATCATTAGCGGTTAGCCCTCACACTTTATCCTCACAGTTATTTCCTTAAGTTTAATTTATGCCGAACCGGTATTGTATGATTGTGGAAGAGTATTGATGAATGAAAATATTTATGGTAAATAATTTACCTTTGGTTATCCTACTCCTCAAAGTTCGTCCTCAACGTTTATGTTCATTTATAGTTTGCTTCGATACCATAACCAAGATTTCCCTCTATAGTGCTGGATATAATCAGGATCGTCTAATATACAGCAATAGAGCACAAAAAGCGTTATAGTGGATTAAATGGGCGAAACTGATGGGAGGGTTCACCACTAATGAACCCATCCAAATATTTGTAGTACGAGGCTTGCGGTATTCAAAAATAAAATTTCGAGTTCAAAAAAATTGTTTCATTTCGGAAATATAGTTCCATCAAATGCTATATATTAAATTATTATAATAATACGATGAGAATAACCGTGAAGACGAGAAGTTTCTTATTCCTCTCGTTTCTTTGAAGTTATTCAAAATATATTTTTATTATTTTATATTGCTCTCTTATTATATTAGTATACTAGCGGATGTGTACTCGGCTTCGCCCGGGTTTTATCGGAGTGAAAGTTTGCCTAACGAATATTGTTAATAATAATATTCCGGAACACACACATAGAATATTATGATAATAATGATAATAATATTCGTTACATTATATTATTAAACTAGCGGATGTACCCGGCTTCGCCCGAGGTTTTACCCGAGTAAAGGTTTGTCTAACGAACATTTGTTAAAACAATTCTCTATAAACTTAAAAAAAAAGATATATTTTGATAATTTGAAACTCGTGAATTTGAATCTCTCGATAAAGTGAACATTTTTTCCCGGTCCCTGTGTGCCTGATAAATAATATTTAAGATAACAAACTTAGTGATAAGAAAACTTGTTATCATCGTCACAATGGGGGCGCTGCTTGTGAGTTAAATCTACAAATCTGCAAATAACTCTAAGGATATTCAAGATATTCATGAAATTATTTTTCCAAAACCTTCCCGGTGATATACCTAATAATATCCCAAAATTCCACGGCGATTGGATGTATGGTTTTTGAATCTATAGAGTACAGACAAACAGACAGACAGACAGACATTCAATTTTATATATATAGATTAAATTTAATTGTCATCTATCGTTAAAATTTTACACAAATAAATTTACTGGCAATGCGTTTCTTTTAAATATCATCAAAAATAATTATCCCTACAGACCTTACTGCAATGATATGAGTTATTGAATGAGAGGGCTTGGCTCATCAGTATTCAACCCTCTCAGCGGTTTCGCCAAATTAATCTCTAGACCGCTCTACTATTGTATTGGATTGGTTTGGAAAATACCCTGTATTTTCTATGGGAGGCAGCAGGGGTGTTTAGTGAACTATGGACATAAGCTAATAGTCTGTAGAGATAATATTTTTTGATGATATTTAAAAGAAACGCATTGCCAGTAAATTTACATTATATATTTACATAATATATAAAGTATATTTTTCGAGCAAACAAATCCACTCTCTCTACTGAATAGATTTTAAAAAAGATATAAATAAAAAAATATATCTAGAGATATACTACATGATCTTAGCCAAAAGGCCGAGATACGATATTTTATATATATAGATGACCTGGCTTCGTGTGTCTTTTGCTCGAGTGAATGTTTCGCTGGTTCCTGCCTACTAAAAATTATTTTCTGGCTTCGCCCGTGGTCTGCTTTAGTGAATATCCCCAAAAATAATTTTGTTTATGTCAATCAAGCATGATACAGCAATATTGTCATCATCATTTCTGACTAAAAAATATTGTTGCTCAGTACTTGGTTAATTATAATTTTTCTTGGTCAAAAGTGCGACAAAAAACACTTCCAGATTTAACTCTCTGTCCTGTTCAAATTTCAGCGAGATCAATTACATATTAAGGGCGTGCATAGCCGACAAACATATATATATATTTTTTGAAGATTGAGCAAACCATAATTAAAATTATATTTAAAAAAGATGCATATATTGGATTTATAATGATTTTATTGTTCAATATTTCGAGGGGCAACTCGCCACTCTTTATCGAGGATGTTTGTGTCTTTCACTAAAAAATGCGCGCGCGCGTACACCACTCTCGTTCTACAAGGCCAATGAAAGAATTGTATTTTTGACTTAAATATTACATTCAGTATCTATACAGCTAACAATTATATACAATATTACAGATCAATACCATTATTATTATTTTGTCTACACATTGTTCTTGAAATAGAGAGATTTATATACAACAGTGTAACCGTAAATAATTGTGTGCATACATATTAATTCTAAATTAATGATAAAATTTTGAAAGTAAAATAAATGAGTAAATTAAAAGTATATGCATAGTTATTTACAAACAATTAGGATAGGAATTCTTTATCAATTTCAGGAAAATCAATTTTTCTGTTTATACTTTGTTTATCTTCGGCAGAAGCCCAACTTTCTAAAAACAGTCTACAATGCTTTTCTGTAATATTTTTGTATATAATTGATGCTTTTTTGATATCTGGTATATGGCTATTATTTAGGGAGCGGTCAACTAGGAGGGATAATGGTTTGTAGTTTTTTTAAAGCTGCTTTATGTTGATTAATAAGATATTTAAGTGATTTACCTGTTTCTCCAATGTATGTAGCATGACATGTTTGGCAGGGAATTTTGTAAATTACATTGGTTGTATTTACTTGGTTTGAAATATTTTTTGTATCTGAGTGGCGTAAGATTTGTCGTAAATTGTGTGCAGATTGGTATGTTGTAATTATATTATATCTCTTTAAAATTCGGGAAATTCTCTCTGAGCCGTAGTTATATGGAATAGAACAATATATTTTTTGAGACTGATCACGACTATTATTTGAAGGTATAATAGTTCTTTGTTTATGAAAATGTTTTTCAATAAATGTTTTAGGATAATTATTATTTATCAAATATTTGTAAATTCTATTTCTTTCTTCTGTTGCACTATTTCTATTTGAGTAATGTGTTTCTATTATTTTGGTAAGAGATTTCACTACGGCGATTTTATTATGATAGGGCCAAAGGAATATATATATGTTCCCGGCTTCGTCCGGTTTTCACACCCAAGTAAAAGTTTGCCTAACGAACATTTGTTAAAACGATTCTAGCAAACATCCAATCCCTACTGAATCTATACTCTCGTTAATTTGCTATTTTTTCGGTCCCTTGAAAAATACTTGATAAGTTGAATAAAATAAATATTAATTGGTCCACTCGGTAATTTGAAGTTGAAGGAATAGTTTATTGCCACAAACGAACATTTGTAAATAACTGTATTTAGCGAATGTACCCGGCTTCGCCCGGTTTTTACACGAGTAAAAGTTTCCCTAACGAAAATTTGTTAAAACGATTCTAGAAAACATCCAATCCACCTATATATAGATTTATAAACGTATATAAATATTGTTAGATGCGTTTAAATATATTTTTGAGACACATAATATTTGGACAACATTTATTAAATTTTAAATAAGATATTTTCTTCAGATATATATTAATATTGAAATGCTAAGTTTTTTTTTACAACGTCATTGGAATATTATATTACTAAATCCTCTAATTAAATATGAAATTTATTTTACTTGGAACACATTTTAGCATTTTTACAATTTATAAATGTAATTTCACCAGATGCCGCGAGAGCCGGTGCTTGCGAGTTAAAGTAGAAAATTTGCAAATAAAATATTGCAACGAATATTTATGTAAAATCAAATTCAATCCAGAAACCTGAGATTTATTATGGCAAATAATGAAAAACTCGAAATTGATTTTAGTTACAATTTATTTGCTAGATGGCGTTCTACCAGAATCAGAGATTCAGCGGCCAAATTGTTTGATAAATTGAAAAATATAACTGATCGACACGTATTTTTTTATTTTGAATACCTGGAAAGAACCCTTATAATATCAAATGATAAATTAATGAAACACCATTTCGCCAAAAGTAGAAGAATTGGTTGACGATTTTTAAATACAATCTGAGATATGTAAAATAGGTATATGCACATTAAAACATGTAGCAGAAAATATCTATATTTTAGATGGAATGTTTGAAAAACACTACTGATATCAATACACGATTTTTTGAAATGTTAATATAGTACCAAAAATTATTATGGCACTACTAATAGGATTTCTCGCTATAAGGAATGTGTAGTTTCTTGACTAATTGGCGACCCTTGACTATTTAACTGGACATTTGTCATGATCCAACAAATGAAATATAGAGGGGAGTGGCAAAATATATTTGTCGTACTTTATTCCAAATATCCTATGGGCTTGTCAAATGTTATCATTGTTTATTATACTGTACACAATTTTAAAAATGGATCCCCTCAAATAAAAATCATTTTTAAATCCACCTTTTTCGTTGAAAAACGTGGTAGTAAAATCATTTTGTATTATTTTTTTGCGCAAAATTTCTAAAGTTGGAGGGGTACAGAGAATATTCCTTATGCTATTTATTCTAATGAGCGAAAAGCGATAAACTAAACATAAGGGGGAAAATTGTGTGTACCAGTGTTATTCGAAAAGTTATAACACTTTGGCCTGCACGATATAATCCAAGATGTGAGCAAATGACAAACAAAAAAATTACTGTTCACAAAAAATAAAGATTCATGATGTGATTTTTCATTCCCATAACCCAACAAAAAGAGCTGTAAAATATTAGTAGATAGTATAATACATGGCAGCTTATGTAACACATGAGGTAACTGCCTTCTCTCTTATATTAGGTCACAATGTGGCGCCCTACATTCTCAAACACAGCCTGCAGACGATAGATGACAGAATGGACAGCATTAAATAATATTTCTGTTGAAATTTATAAAACGGTGCCATCTGATAGGAGCCTTCAACATGATCAATGTGGTAGGCCGGCATCGATAAACACGCGACTTAATGTACCCCCATACCCGAAATTGTAAGGCGTCAAGTCTGGTGATCTTGGAGGCCACTGGTATATAAAGTGGCGACTTATCCCACGATTTTCACCGAACGTATCCTTCAGCAATTGTTTGGCACCGCGGGAGATAATGAGGAGGTCATCAATCTTGCATGAATATTATTTCGCTTAGTGCTTGTCTGTCCTGCAATATGGGAATACCCTTTTCTCTCAAAAGTTGAACATTACGTTCACCAGTTACAAAAAGGTTTTAAACGTTCTTCTATTGATTTTTTCAAAGAAAAATGGCCAAATTAAAAAAGAAAAAGTGAACCCACACAAAACTATAACTCTGGGCTGATGAAGTGGCATTTCTGTAAAAATCCTAAGGTTTTCTGTTGCCCAAATGCGGCTGTTTTAAATGTTAAATTCTCCGTTCAGAGAAAAGTGAGTATCATCTGTCCACAGAACATTCGACAGCCAGTTTTAATCAATATCAATTTGCCGGAAAATCCATGCAGCGAATTCTTGACGCTTCTCAAAATCGCTGACTTTCAACTCCTGGAAACTTTAAATTTTGTATGGGTATTTTTTAAGAAAAATTCTAAATGCGTGTTCTCTCCAAACTGTTCCATACGAAATCCCCGTTTGTCGAGAAACGTCTCGAGCACTTACTTCTCCATACGTGGATAACGTTTCAATAGCTTCAACATTCTGCAAAACGGTAACAGCCACTAACTTGCATGTCGATTGTCTTCCACTCCGAAATTTTGCTTCCAGAGATCCAGTTTCCTAGAAATTTTTTATCATTCGCCTTAGAGAGTAGCAACTCATGGGTCCTTTACCGCTTCGAATACCTTTAAAGGAACGAAACGCTCGTAAAGCTTCAGTGGCAGATTCTGAATCGCAATAATAAAAAATTCACCAAGAGTGCTTTACCCTGTAGTGACGGCATTCCAGGGGGGGGGGGGAGTAGTCCGACTACACCTTCTTGCGGTCCCCCCTGGACCCTTGGAATATTTGAATAAATTCTGGTTCGTTTTCAAGGTGACTAACGTGGCAACGGCACTAATTTTCCAATGAAGAGCAAAACCTATATCTCCAGTAATGCTACCGCGTCCGGGGTAACCGCCGCGTCAGGAGCTGCAATCCGGGCTCTTGATGAGAAATCTACTACGAGGACACAATTCAATCTACTACATCTCAATATAAATGGCACTCAGAGGAAAACTGAAGAGCTGACTTGTCTCCTCCGTGACAACAATGTGCATATTGCTTGTCTTCAGCAGACAAAATTGAATCAGAATCTGATATTCAATATCAAAGGTTATATAACACTACGAAAGGACAGACTGGGAAAATTTGGAGGAGGATTTACCGTTTTGATTAAAACTTTAGAAATCAAATTTAAGGAAATCGCCTATAATCAGAGTAAGCCTACAGAAAGCACGACAAAAGCTCAGGCAATAGAAATATATATCCCAGATAAAACAATATCAATTAAGAAGGTTCAGAAGATGAGTTTCTTTAATTGTAAAAACGCTACAAGCTTTCGGGCAAAAGCCCTTCGACAGGCAAAATATAACTATACCAATTAAAAAAACTCATCTTCTGAACCTTCTTAATTGATATACCTTACTAGAAGAGTCTTTACCTTTAAAATAATATAAATCAAAAATGTTTACCACCCCGATAATATCAGCATCAATCCAGGCCTGATAAAGACATTAAGTGAAGCGTCTTCGGATATCACAATCATACTCGGTAATTTTAACGCAAAAGTCCAACTTGGGGATCATCTTTCCAGGACAACAAAGGTCAGCAGGTTGAGGACATGCTAACCGACCTCGAACTTACACCGTTAAATAACGAAAAGGACACCTATCTATCCAAGTCCACAGGCACAGAATCCGCAATAGACATCACAGCGATTAATTACAACATCGCACCCACAACACAATGGAAAATCCTGAAAAGTGCAATTAGTGACCACAGTCCAATTTTAACAACCCTAAACTTTAAAATTGAGAATGTCCAACAGAATAAAAGAACACAGGAAAAAATTCACAGAAGAGCTTGAAGAGCTGTGCAATGAAGAATTAAATCACAGAACGATTGACCAAAACTTGGAAAAATTATATTCAAACATATCCAAAGCTGCAAAAGCATCGATACCTAGAGGTAGACGTAAAGACCCGTGGATACCTTACTGGAAGGACCACAACATCGAGGAAATGAATGCAGAGAGAGATAATATCAATGAACTTCTTAAAACAAATAAAACAAAAGAAAACATAAAGGAACTCATTGAAATTAGTCACAAAATAGAACAAGAAATTTGGATATTCAAACAAGAAAAATGTGCAGAATTCTGCGAAAAAATGGATCCAAGAAAGGACAGACATCACTGGAATATAATTAGAGTGTTAGAAAACAATCAAAACAAACACCAATCCTCTAATACTCTAACCGATATGAATAGAACAGAGAGAACGAACAAACAGATGGCTGACATAATTGCTGAATATCTTTCAAGCACTTCCAGACTCAGCTATACGAATAAAGAAAGGACTCTGAAAATAAAATAAACAAGTTATTTAAACAAGAAAGAAATTACCATCATCAAGATATTTTTTTCGAGAGACTTCACACTGAATGAGCTAAACTCATCAATAGAAAAGTTAGATTCAAGAGGTCACCAAGAGATGATCTAATCTTTGGTCAAATGAATAAACACTTTGGAGACAAAGTTAAAAATCAACTCCTAAGAATGCTGAACATTTCACGACAAACTGGTAAACTACCAAAGAATTGAAAGATATCAATTATAGTGCCAATACTGACACCAAACAAAGATGTCAAGGAATGCAAGAACTATCGGGCAATTGCTCTCACCAGCATACTTTGTAAAATAACAGAACGAATTATCCACTCTAGGCTCATAGTCTGGCTCACTAACAATAATAGAAAAAACCTCTACCAAACTACCTATAGACCCGGCACTGTAAAACTGATCAACTGTTCTACCTCTGCCAATCAATAATAGATTCTTTCCAGGAAAAACCGCTAAAGAAGACAACGGCCGTATGACCTCAGCTTTTGATCGAGGGTAGAGGGAGAAATTATTTGAAAGGCTGCACAACATCGGAGTATGAGGGAAAACCTAAATCTGGATTGCACACTTCTTAAGGGGGTCAATGGAGCATTTTCCAAGGACCGAAGAACATGGGCTGGTGTACGTCAGGGATCTGTGCTCAGTCCTCTACTCTTCTCGCTATATATTAACTGTTGTGTATGTAAATTGATGAAGATTATTTACATGCTTTAAAGCCTCATTAAGTAAAAATATATGTGTATATAAATTGGACATTTGTTGTTGGCCAAACGAGAAGATTAAGAGCTAAATAAAGAGTCATGGTCAAGTTTGAGCTGTTGTACGTCTAATTACGACACAACAAAAGTGGCGTCGAGGATGCGGGATCTAGAGAGCCAGTAAAAAGCTGAGGAAAACGGCGTCTACGCAAGTATAACTACTACATCTTTGAAACTATCTGGATCAAGAAAAAAAAAGAGTAAGAAAGATCAGCATGACAAGTTCAACGTTAATAGTACTTTTTAGATGCTATAGCCCAGTGGAGAATACCTTCGATCTTTTTGTGCAAAAATTTGAGGCTTCCTTTATGGAAAATGATATGAAGGAGGAGAGTAAAGTGCCGATTTTACCTCGCTACTAGATTCTAAAACTTTGAAGCTGGGAAACGACATTTTCCTCCCAGCCTAATGAAAGATCAACGCTATGATACCATCATTCAAATAATTAAGCTGCATTTGGATTCAAATAAGAAAGTGATTCCCCAGCTATGCAGATTTTTGAAGAGAATTCAACAGGAAGGAAAATCAATTTCGGAATATCTTAGAGAATTGAAACATTAGCAATAAATTGTAATTTCGGCAATATGCTGGGAACCATGTTGCGAGACCGTTTTGTGGCTGGGATCAAGTCGGAAAGCCTGCAAAAGAAGCTACTAAAAGAGGACGACGATGTCACCCTGGATAAAGTTTTTGAAGTGGCGATCTCGTTCGAACTGGCGGAGATAAATACAAGAGAATTACAAAATAAATTAGTGGCCAAGATATCCCCTGTGAATGGAAAGGATAAAAAGGGTGAGTACAATAATAGTATGGCGCAGCATAGGCCTTTCAGGCAAAGAGGAGAAATAATGTGTTATAGATGTGGTGAAAGACATTCACACGTGGCCTCTGTTTGCCCTCATAGAACAAAGACTTGTTTTAAAATGTAAAAAACTGGGTCATTTAAGTAGGGTCTGCAAAGCTAGTAAAAATATGTGGGGATGTAAATTTGTACAAGAGGACTCTATATATTCTGAACAGGGCTAAACTGATGCCACAATAAATTTAACAGTAGATGATTATTCTTTGTGCTTTACAATAAATACAGGAAGTCCAGTTACGTTAATACCTAAAGATCTTTATTGGAATTATTGGCATGGTAAAATTATTTCCAACAAATTTAAGATTAAAATCTTTTTGTGGTGAATCAATAGAGATTATAGGTCAAAGAAATGTTTTTGTAAAAGAAGCCAACCAATATTTACGACTAATAGTTGCAAATGGAAAAATCCGGGTAAACAGTTAAAACTTGATTATTCTAGATTGTTCAGTATTGGATATTTAAATAATGAATCAAATAGAAATAGTTTGATGGTTAGGTATGCAGATTTGTTTAACAAAGATTTGGGCTGTCTAAAGGATGTAAGAATAAATTTTAATTTAAAAAAGGGTGTGACTCCTGTGTTTTGTAAGGCCAGAAGTTTACCTCTCTCTCTAAAGAACAAAGTAGAGAATGAAATTGATCGTTTAGTGAATTCTGGCATTTTAGAACCTATAGTTCATGCAATTTGGGCCGCCACAAAAGTACCGGTATTAAAAAGGATGATAGTGTAAGGATATGTGGTGATTTTAGATGTGCAGCTAATAAGGCAATTGAATTAGATAGGTATCCCCTTCCATCGATCGATGACATGTTTTCAAAATTAAATACAAGCACCGTACTTTCGACTCTAGACCTATCACAGGCTTACAAGTAATGATAGTGGAAGAAGACAAAGCTGTTGTTAATATAAACACAACAAAGGGGTTGTTTTCTTATAAAATATTACCATATGGCGTAGCGGTAGCACCAAATAAATTTCAGAGGATCATGGAAGGTCTATTTGCTGATTTACTAGGTGTGGCCTGCTACATAGATGATATCTTGGTTGCAGGAAAATACTTTAAAGATCATGAACAAAAGTTGGATCTAGTGTTTAGAAAATTGCTAGAAAAAGTTAAACAGATATAAATGTAAATTTAAAAGGGATTCGGTGGAATATTTAGGGTTTAAAATTGATAAATATGGACTGCTTCCCTTAGAAAATAAAATTAAAGCAGTGATAGAGGCGCCTGAACCTAAAAATTGTTTCGCAATTGAAATCTTTCATAGGACTCTTAATTTATTATTCTAGATTCATAAAGAATATAGCAAACATTTTAGTGCCATTCTATCAACTTTTGAAGAAAAATTGTAGATGGAATTGGACGAAATAACATCGAATGTTATTCAAAAATGTAAATCATTATTAACTGATAAGTCTGTTTTGTCACACATTACGATGCAAACAAAGAATTGGTTCTGGCTTGTGAAGCATCGAGCTATGGACTAGGCGTAATTCTTAGTCATAGAAATGATCGAAATGAAGAATGTCCTATAGCTTTTGCTTCTAGAACATTATCTGAAGCGGAAAAACGGTTCTCTCAACTATAAAAGGAAGCGTTGAGCATAACTTATGGCGTTGAGAAATTCAGACAATACTTACAGGGACGAAAATTGGTATTGATCACAAAAACCGACCCTTAATTCATATATTTTTACCTCAGAAACCAATTCCCATATGTGCAGCATCCAGAATTAAAAGATGGTCCTTAATATTATCTGCATTTAATTATACTGTGGAATTTCGAAAAACTAGTGATAATTCCAATATTGACGCATTTTCACGACTTCCTTTAGAATCGAGTGTCAGGGAGTCTCTTGATGAAGACCAGGTACTTCTCAGGAAGTTGAATGAGGTACCGTTCTCTTTTAGGGAGGTGGCATATGAGACGTCCCGAGATAAAATACTATATATAGTATTAAGGAATGTTAGAGAAGGCAACTGAAAATTCACAAGGGTACCGAGGGAAAATACACTAGCTCCTTATTATAAGATCAAAGAGGAATTAAGTTTGGAGTTTGGTTGTCTTCAATGGCGTGAAAGAGTGGTAATTCCCCAAAAATTAATATCTTTAATTTTAAATGACTTGCATGAAATGCAAATGGAAATTGTTAAAATGATTATGATTGCCAGACGGTATTTTTTAATGGCCAGGAATAAACAGTAATATCGAGGAGTTAACTAGAGAATGTAGAGTATGCCAAGAATCGGCAAGCATACCTCCGGCTACCATCTCGGAATGGACTTGGCCCGAAAAACCGTGGCATCGACTTCATCTTGATCTAGCGGGTCCGTTCATGGGAAGAATGTTTTTGGTTCTCGTTGACACATACTCAAAGTGGATAGAAATGTTTCTCCTCAAAGGTATTACCAGCAAAACGATTATAAGTCATCTTATAGAAAATTTCGCCAGATTTAGATTGCCCGAATTTTTGGTTACAGATAAAGGAAGACAGTTTGTCTCCAGTGAATTCAAGCAATTTACCAAAATGAATGGTATACGGCACACTAAGACCAGTCCGTATAATCCTATTACAAATGGTTTGGCTGAGAAATATGTAAGAGAGTTTAAAAACTCTTTGAGAAAGAATAATAGGAAGGATGATTTTGAGACGAATTCACAAAGATTCTTATTTGCTCATAGAGCATTCCCCCAAACTGTAATAAAGGAATCCCCCGCGGAACTTCTAATGAAGAAAAGTTTAAGATCAAGATTCTCGGAAATAATGCCAACGATGGGAAATCCGCGAGAGGTATTTCATGAGGCCGTAAGAAGGTAGGAGCAGTTTACTACAGGTTGCGAGGTTTATTTCCGCAACTATGCAACCTGAACTAAATGGAAAAAAGGTACCATTTCGAAATTATTGAGCTATGTCACTACCTTATAGGTTGCGAGGGCCTCGTGTATAAGAGGCATATCAATCAATTGCGACCTGTGAGAAAGAAACAAGTGGAGACAAGTATTTCGATACTTCCTCGAACATCAGGAGAGAAGCCTGTAGGTGGAAGTCAGAAAGAGAGTGAAGAGGAGGTTACAGAGTTTACATCGGGAAACGAAGAGGAGACTGCTGCTGTGCACGTGCCCTCTTGCATTCCTAGACCGGGGACTGCTGCTGTGCAAGTGCCCTCCTGCAGTCCTAAACCAGAGCCTGCCGCTGTGCAAGTGCCCGTCCGCAGTCCTAGACCTCAGAGAGCCAGAAAACCCCCAGACCGACTAGAGTATTATTAAGGGGGGAGATGCGTTGTGTATGTAAATATATTAAGATTATTTGCATTCTTTAAAGCCTCATTATGTAAGAATATATGTGTATATAAATTGGAAGTTTGTTGTTGGCCAAACGAAACGAATAAGAGCTAAATAAAGAGTCATAGTCGAGTTTAAGTTTTTGTACGTCTAAATACGACACAGCATTAACGACCTCAGTGAAGACACAAAAGTTGCCTTTTATGCAGATGATATAGCCATATGGCACACAAGTAGCAGTATAGAAAAATCTGAAAAAAAATACTGAACACATCAATGAGAGAATTGGAGAAGTGGGCAATGAAACTCAAAATGACCATTAACCCAATAAAAACAAACCTATGCGTCTTCTCCACTGGCAGGAAAAAAGGCATATATTTTACCCCAAAATAAGCATAAACAACCAAATAATTGATAAAATTAGATCTCCAAAATTATCTAGGTGTGATATTTAATGAGGAATTGCGATTTACAGAACACATAATTAGCACCACAAATAGAGCTACCAGAAACCAGGACGTTCTGAGGCTATGTGGAACAAATTGGGGAGCAAAACCCAAAATTCTCAGAACAACATATATCACCTTAATAAGGCCAATAATGGAATATGCAACACCCGTCTGGGCTCCCTCAAGTTCATCAATAAAAAGAAGACTAGACAGTGTTCAAGCAAAAGCGGCCAAAATAATCACTGTTGCTGTTTCATCCACCAATAATGAGAAAATTCAGAGAGAATGTGGTCTAGACCTACTCGAAAGCAGAAAAAAATAAAAATAATAAAATTCACCAAAAGCTTAAAAAGTAAAGAAACCGAACACATATTACATAGAGCCTATTTAAACTGGACACAAAAAGAAAGACTCAAAAGATCTTCAACACTTCAGTACGACAACAATATTAGAAAGGGCATAAATATGAAACATAATGAATTTCAAATTCAAGAAGAACCAATATTTCCTAGCCCATTGCCATCAAATGTAATCATCAATCTTAACCTGAATGAACCCTGAAATAAAAAAGAACAAAAACATACTTAAAAAGAAAGGACTTGACACAATTGGTTTATGCGATCAGAGAATTTATTTAACAGCGTATACAGATGGATCATCAGACCTTACCCTGAGTAATGGAGGGGCCGGAATTAACATAACACTGAAAGATGGAAACACAAAGAAGGAAAAGGAAAGATATCGTCAAACTTCACAGACCCCACTTCACTGACAGCTATCTGGAAAGATCTTGATGTATGCCTTAACCAATCATCCCTGCATCAAGCAGAAGGAATATTAATATACAGCGATATCAGATCCGATCTAGAAGCAATTCAGAAGGCAATACTAAAATCACACAGAAAATACACTCGTTACTTACCCAACTGGAATCATTTGAGAATAAATGCATTCTACAATGGATTCCTGCCCATTCTGGGATCGGGGGTAATGAAATGGCAGTTGAATTGGCAAAGAAAGCCAGAAAGTTGAGCCAAAGGAAATATCAAATGTCATTATTTGACGCTAATGCTTTTGCAAAATACACGATAACTAAACAAAAAATAAGAAAAGATCAAAATGTGAAATAAATTCTGAGAGAAAAATGAAAAAACTATAACAAGACTTAGAACAAAACACTATAAAGGAATGACAATACATCCAGATGGCACAAGAACATATAGAACATGCAACAACTGTCCTGGTGTGGAACTAACACCTACCCACATATTCTCATGCCCGCAGCCTTGCAGAAAATTGACAGAGACCCAGAGCAGCAGCTTTACACACCCAAGATAGTGGACATTGCTACTGATGCTGTGATAGAGATTCAGGGAGACATCTGAGGCTCTTTATTGGACACGACAAAAACAACAACGGCATTCCAGAGTAAAATAAATCATCAGAGATAGATATTTTTCAAATGAATTAAAATAAATATAATCGATATTGAGAGAGAGTTGAATTTAAAAAATTAGAAATTTATTATCCTCGAAATTTAAATAGCTGAGATGATTCCAGAAAACCGCATCTAAAATATAATTTTTTTTGGCTACATGTTTAATTTGCATATACCTATTTTACATATCTCAGATTGTATTTAAAAATCGTCAACCAATTCTTCTACTTTTGGCGAAATGGTGTTTTATTAATTTATCATTTGATATTTTTAGGGTTCTTTCCTGGTATTCAAAAAGAAGAAATACGTGTCGATCAGTTATATTTTCAATTTATCAAACAATTTGGCGCTGAATCTCTCATTCTGGTAGAGCGCCATCTAGCGAATAAAATTGTAACTGATATCAATTTCGAATTTTTCATTATTTGCCATAAAAATTCCCATTGCATCCTGAACACAATGGTGTTTACCGCATTGCTCTAGCGCAAATATTCGCGGAGTTATTAATTTTTAAAGTTCTGCGGGACTTTTGAATCACCCTGTATAAAGGATATAATGTAACGAATATTATTATCATAATATTATGTCTGTTCCGGAATATTATTATCAATAATATTCGTTAGGCAAATTTTCACTCGGATAAAACCCGGGCGAAGCCGGGTACACATCCGCTAGTAATAATATTTCCAATTAATTTAATTTGAAAAATATTACCAAATAACTAAATAAAATCTTACCTTCTAAAAAGGAAAAAAAAACGTTATTCGAAATGCAATTTTTGCACTTTTAGTCTAAATGCTAACCCAAAACCTCAGCTACCTACGTGCAAAATTTTACAATACAGTTTTAATTAACCAAGGTTCCGGGGAGGCGTATAAATTTGATAACGATCGATTAATATTATTTCCAAAGAGTTTAAATATATATTTTTCACGTTTGTGAATTTTAAAATTAATCCTTTTTTTTTTCAATGAATTTTGTATATTAATTTAAAGTCATTTTTGTTATCATCACATACAATATAATATTTTTTTATCAAATTACAAGACTATTTAGACGCGTAATATTCTTTTTAAAATAAAACAATTTCTACTGCCCTTACTGCAATGGAAAAATTAAAGGGAGGGACTGGCTCATCAGTGGTGAACCCTCCCAGCGGTTTGGCCAGTTTAATCTACCATACCGCTGTTATATTGCATTTTTGGAACTTCCTTTTATAGTGATACTGAGGCTTGATTCATCTATTGGGTATTTTAGATGAACTATGGACATAAGCTTTTAGGACAGCAGAATTACATATTATTATCTACTTATATATTTGCCTTATTCTGTCTGTTTGTCTGAAGCTCACGGATAGAATGCGCGCCCAATTGGCTGCCAGCAAACACGTGACCTCCCTGCCCGCCCCCCTCTAGACAACCCTGTTATCAGCTGTGCGATACATACACCTGTCTATAGCGGCCATTCTAGACAACCCTGTTATCAGCAGTATGTTACATCCACCTGTCTATACAGACCACCCTGTCTATAGCGGTCACTTTAGGCAACCCTGTTATCAGCAGTGTGATACATACACCTGTCTATACAGACCACCCTGTCTATAGCGGCCACTCTAGACAACCTGTTATCAGCTGTGTGATACATCCACCTGTCTATACAGACCACCCTGTCTATAGCGGTCACTTTAGGCAACCCGTT
>CP092867.1:67599667-67769537 GCA_030710605.1 Cordylochernes scorpioides | reverse complement strand
CCAACCTAATCTATCTTGTAATCACCTTCAATTCCCCAATAAAACATATAATGAAGTATTAATATAATATAAATATAATATATTATAAAAATATTAATATAATATAAAAAGGAAAAAAAAGAGGATTTAGGCCTAAAGACAGAATGTCCTCCAGCAAAATAACGAATAGATGTCGCTGTGTCACACCCAGAGCAGTGACCGTCTACATACATCTGGAAGATATAAAAAAGGACAGAAAGAATTTATTTAGCTATCCGTATAAATTACCTATTTACGTCCCATAAGATTCTAATCTCTCCAGGAGAGAAACTATTAAAAACTAAGAATAGAAACAGGGTAAACCTTTTACAAGTCAGAGCAGATTGACCGGACGCAGTCATGCTGTTATTCCTGGTTCGCCAATATCGTCCCAAGAGACCGCCATTAGCATCTGACTCTATAAATATTATATATATACCTTTGTGACAATTTTCATTTTTGAACTATATATGATTATACGTGAAAATCTCTCGGTAATAAAGTAGTTTCAATCCCCTTCTGTTCACAGTAGCGTAATCTAAACTCGTCTGCATCAAAATATCACTATATTTTATGTACATATATATCTATTAACACAAAGCAATAACGCGCCATCTATACATATAAAAGGAAATGATTTAAAAGCAGGAATGTTTCTTTTATACATAATACAAACTTCTACTGCCCTTACTGCGATGAAAGAATATTGGGAGGGATATTGGCTCGTTAGTGGTGAACCCTCCCAGCGGTTTCGCCCATTTAATCCACGAGACCGCTTCTCAGAGCTCTAATACTGTAATGGACGATTCTGCTTATATATGCAGCACTGAAGGATGGAATCTCAGAAATGATTTTCAAGAATACTATGGACATAAGCTTATAGGACAGTAGAATTCCATTCAAATATTTGCATCGAGCAATGCTCTTCCGCAAATAATAATGACGAGGTCAGTTAGGCATAAATTAACACAAAGCAATAACGCACCATCTAAACTTATAAAATTAAAGGATTCAAAAGCACGAATGTTTTTTTTATACATAATACAAACTTCGTCCAATAAAGTATTAGAGCTCTGAGAAACGGTCTGGCGGATTAAATTGGCGAAACCGCTGGGAGGGTTCACCACTGATGAGCCAAGCCCTCCCAATATATTTTTCATCTCAGTAAGGGCAGTATAAGTTTGTATTATGTATAAAAGAAACATTCGGGATTTTAAATCCTTTCATTTTTTATGTGTAGATGGCGCGTTATTGCTTTGTGTTAATTTATGCCTAACTGGCCTTGTCTTTATTGTTTGCGGATGAGCATTGCTCGATGCAAATATTTGAATATAATTTTACTGTCCTATAAGCTTATGTCCATAGTTTTCTTGAAAACCATTTCTGAGATTCCATCCTTCAGTGCTGCATATATAAGCAGAATCGTCCATTATAGTATTAGAGCTCTGAGAAGCGGTTTGGTGGATTAAATTGGCGAAACAGCTGGGAGGGTTCACCACTGATGAGCCAAGCCCTCCCAATATATTATTTCATCGCAGTAAGGGCAGTAGAAGTTTGTAATATGTATAAAAGAAACATTCGTGCTTTTAAATCCTTTCATTTTATATATATCTCTATCCTTGTACCTAAATGGGCACCTCTCCCTTAAAATGCATTAATAAAAGGCATTAATTTCTCATTGTTTCTCTCTCTCTCTTTGTGCAAATAGGATAATGATGATGATTTAAAGGAAAATATTATCATCTAAATTCCATATAAATCTGAAATACCAGAGTTCAGTCATTTATTCATCAATGTTTACGATTTTATTTTTTATTGGATTTTTAAAATATATTGTAGCGAAGTGCTCATTATTTTATTAACATATTACTAATTTTGATGTTATATATTTTATTATTCTGTATAAACTTGCCTCACATACATTGCTTCTTTTGTATTTTATCAAATTTAATTCGTGTTTGCCTCAAAAAAAAACCTGGGTTATAAATATCTCTCTCTGTGCTTGCCTTAAATAAATTGCCGTTTCTTCCTGAAGTTTTTCTCGCCTAATTTTCTACACTACAATGTCAGGAAACAAGATGTGATAAATTAAAAAATATATAAAATTGTGTGCAATATTTTCAAATTATAATTTCAAAACCTTTAATACAAAGCGATATACCTAATAAAGAAAAGCTTTATATGAATAAACTAGTGCAGGGTTTACCGAGAGATGTGCCGCGAGGGTTCCTCAGTTTTATCGCTGAACTGTCAAGAGTTTAAGTAAAATTTGATATATTAAAAAATAAAACACAAAATGCTGAATAGCTTCAAGTATTCTAGAAATTCGTTCTCAACTATACACTTCTTATGTGAATTCATCTCACAATTTCTATATATCTCCAAAAGCATTGAGTCTTTGGTCAATATAAATGCTGAGAAACGCTGGGCTAGTACCATATATGAAGAGATTGAGATTTCTTCTCGTGTAAGAAGGGAGCGCGTGCACAGAAAATAAAAGGTTACCAAATTTAAACATAAAATTATCCAGGGCCAAAGGTAAGGCATGGATTTAAAGTGTAATGTGAAAGTGAAGAAAGAAGAAATAAGCGGAAACGATCTCGCCGAATTGGAAGAAGTCTTCAAGATGTTGTCTGATCAGAGAGGCTTTCTGGTCTCTCACCTGCTGCCAGAGCTGCTGCAGAAGATGGGTCTCAACCCCACATTTGAGCAGTTGGAGAAAATCTTCAGCGACTTGCGAGAGCTGGACCCGTCCGACATGGAGCTTGAGGCCATCGATTTCTCCAAGTGCATGGTGGTGCTGCAATCCCAGTGGAACCTGCGTGACTCGCGGCAGGAGATCTTGGAGAGTTTCTCCAGCTTCGACATCAACCAGACGGGCAGGATCGAGATGGAAAAGCTGGCCTTCGTGCTGACGACCTACGGTGACCCGCTGACAGAGCGCGAGCTGGAGGCCTTCAAGCAGGAGGTGGAGGTGGACGCGCGGGGCAAGGTGGACATCGAGAAGATGGTCGCCAAGCTGGTGGGGGACGAGCAGGGCGACTTCGAGATCCCGGAGGAAGAAGACTCCTTCTTTTATGCCGAGGAGGATGAGAGCAGATCACTTGTTGCTCTAGAAAACTAGTTATTCCTCAAGTTGCCTAGCTAGTGAATACCACTGATATTGAACCACCTTCTCTCTCTCAACCAGTGGGCAATGCTATTAAATTTATTTTATTCTTTTTAAAGTGTATTTATCTCAAATTTGTATTTTTTAACAAAAATAATCCTTTACAACGTTCATTATCGCTCTGAAACAAAAAAACAACAATCTTCCATTTCTTTACTTCCATTTACGTTCTCCTTTCTCCATAATATTTAATAATAGAGATAGGTAGAAAACATAGTGATAAGATCAGGCAAAATTAAACTATGTTTTTTTCCCCTGTATTTTGGTATATTTAAACTCCAAGACCATAGATGGCCGCGCCCATGACACTTGAGGGCTTAGATCACATCTATGGCGGCCACGTTCTTCTTGTCACGCTCGGTGACAGCGTGGCGCCCTTGAGGAACACCTTGTCTTTTCAGACATAAATAGTTTTTTTTTAACATACATAAAGGAAAATACAATTCAAATTGGAGCATAAATCAACAAATGTGATAAAAAAAATAAATCCAGACGTTTGCCTGCTATTATAAGACATATTCACTATAATTAAAATAGCAATGTATGATATAATTTATAAACTCTTTAAAGATGTATTAAAAATTATATAATCCGTACTGCAAAGAAAAACATCTTGGGACGTTCTGATAAAACAGTATCGAGATACCTAGCAACATGGGAGACAGCTGAGATTTCTCGTCAATTTGGTTATAAAACAACGCTCAATCGATCATGCACTCGAGAATATACCGTCGATGGGTGGGCACAAGTTTTTATGTGGTATTTGGAATATATCTATTTAATAAATTATATTGTATTTTTACACACATTTCTGCAAATCCCAGGCAATTAAGAGATAAATATATTTGATAAATGTATATATACAAATATTTGATTAATTCTAAGGTCATTTTAAACTCATTAATTTATATACTAGTGATTTCGTGATTGAGAGAATAAATTGTCACAAAATTTGTGAAATTTATAATTTTGGTATAAAAAATGGTGTTATGTGGTGCGGTGTTACGCCACTGAAAGTTGGTAAATCTGCTAACTACTGGAAGTTGGCTCATTTTGTAAAATTCCAAGAGATATTATTTCATTAATTTTTCTGAGATACCTCAGAACTTGTAGTCTATGGTTGAAATGTTACTCAATTAATTAGTTAACAAATTCATAAATGACATCATATTTTTATTGTTTATTGAAAAATGCCTTCCTTTTAAAACATATTTATATATGCCCCTTCAAATATTTCCGATTGTCGAAGAGTTTGGAATAGAAATTATTGACTGCAAAAAATCTATCATCTTAGTCCCATAAGAGACGTATACTGGAGGTTACAATAAATCGAAATCAGTAAAAGTCTAGTAGCATTATTTTAGTTAGGTTATCCATACTGTGACTAAGATGTAAGCTTAGATATTCCGTCTTAGTTCCTAGCTACCATTATTCTTTCGGTTAAAAATAGAAATGAAGCGAAGAGAGAGGGGAGAATTCTATGTCTTGTAGGAAGTTTAATGATATTTTGACTATTTAATTAATAAGCGAGAGATATTGAAAACTCAGGTTCCTGGATATTTAATATAATAAAAAAAAACTCCTGCTTTAATCCAATGCTAATACTCTCTCTGCGTTATTCTTCCATCATTAAAATACTCGGAATATCTTTTGATTCAACTCTGATTATATTTTCAAATATCTGATTCCAATTTAATATAATTTTTCTATTTCTTAACCTCTCGAAATTAAATACGAATCCATTTGTGTAGAAAAAGATAAATTTATGAAGGATATTTCAAAAAATGCAAAACCTTATAATATAAAAGTGTGAAGAAAACTATTTTCTCAATTTCAAGCCACATCTCCTCTAAAGGTAAACCATTCCTATTTAAATATGAGAATCTTTTCATTTGTGTGTGTGAATATTCAAAATTTACGTTTATTAAAAAATTATTATTGATTTTTAAATGTAACTATTGATTTAAAAATGAATTGTGTATGATTAAAAACTGTGTTTCCAAATTTAATAACAATTTCTTTGAAGACAAATTTTGAAAAATACGGGGTATGTTCATTTTCCAAAAACAAAAAATTTGATATTATTTAACTCTAAGTAAATAATTTTGTATGGAGGTGATTTTCTAGATATAAAATATCAGTGATATGATTAAAATATATAACACATTCATTGTCCTTGGCCTATTGGTGTTATTTCCTGATTTCTTATTTCTGATAAGTTTATAAAATGGTCTTTATACTTTTTAGAGTTTTCTTTTGTGTTCAAGAAAATCATTTTATATTTTGCATATCCCTAAATTTACCGATCATTTATATCCTCGGCGTGCACCCTTCGCCATCTAATTCTACACGCCCCGCCTTAGTAAAACGATCTACAACGGTAGTTATATTTAATTTGGTATACATGGTTATGTGTCTATCGTGCAATATTTATATACAAATTAACATGAGGTAGACAAAAACCTACTAAATGGGAAACGATTGGTAGCTAGATTTGGTGAAATTTAAGTTGCTTTATTTTTTTATTCTGAGGCTAAGATTCATCCTATTTAAAGACTCAAAAGGAAACAGACGGTAGCCCTGAATGTTCTAGAATAAAAAATAAAGTCTGACAAATTGACTAGGAAATTTCTTAGATAATTTTCGAGATAAATATGATTCCTCTCAGTCAAAAAGAATGCGTTCGATTGTTTCATATTATCAGATTCGCATTAAGGACTCTCCGGATAATCTAATTTAACAATTTTGCTCGAAAACGCATTGATCCAAGTATAGCCAGTTACTAATCTTACTGCATATTGATAATAATGATTTTAAAATACTTCTTCTTATTTATATAAGATAATGACAAACGGCCAAACTTTTAAAATAAGATTTTGGTCAATGATTCAATTTTTTTTCTCCCAGAGTTCCAAATTTCCTCTTGAAATTTTATTTTTAAATTGATTGAGAAAGATTTTTATGTTTAAGAAGGGAACATCATGTCGCCTTTCTAGCATGTTCAATTACCTTGATGCTGCCTAGAAATTGCTGTAGCCTTTGACCCAAGTAACTGATATTCTGTCTTCTTGATTAATTGTGCGTATGATGTACAGCGCATCCACAATTAGTTTATTTTTAATTCTTAGATTACACTAGTACACACACTTTTTCCTTCTCAATATTTTAAAGTTTTTTCTAATAAATTCCAACCCGTAGATCATGAATATAACCTTCAGTTTTCAAAATTAGCTCAATTATTTTGAAAAATATTTGAAAATATTTAAATCTATAAAGAAGCTGATGTCATCGCTTTCATCAAAATATTTTTAAGATATTGACTTTGTAAGCATAAAATTTGATCATCATTAAGATTGAATGCATACCATTGCAATTTTATATCAAGAAAATGTTTAACAATACATTTATTTTCATTAATATTTTAAATAAATAAATAATGCCGCGTAAATGCTAAGCTAATCCAGAAATGTTCTGCTACATTTGTGGTAAATTGACAATTCCCTAACAGAGGAAACGTATCACCCCAAAGAAAAAATAATGTTATAAATAATATTTTAGTGTGGCCTTAGGTGATCAAGACAAGTGGTGGTGCCCCCATAGTGTGTGCGGAACGTGCTATCAAGGGCTTTTGCAATGGAAATGGGGAAATCAAAAGGTATGCCTTTTGGTGTACCAATAGTTTGGCGAGAACCAAAATATCACCATGAAGATATTTATTTCTGTGCCTGCAAAATCACAGACCTTAATAGCAAAAAGAAGCAAATTAACTTTTATCCTGATATACCATCAGCTAGGCAACCTATTCCTCACGACCTCGAGAATCCTATACCTATTCCTAAAACGGTTCAAGAATCCTATATCAAAAAGGATGATCAGCACACAGCATTTGCGGATGATCATCAATTAGAAGACCCTGAATTTATTTCAAATGAAAGTGCTATTCCACATTTATTTGATCAGGCATCATTAAATGATCTAGTTAGGTAGGGATCTAGGGCTATCAAAAGAAACAGCAGAAATCCTTGGATCAAGATTAAAGCAATGGAACTTCTTGTTACCACAAACCTAAATCTATGTCTATCGTAATAGGGAACAATTTTTTTTTGCCATTTTTTCTGAAGAACAAGGGGATTAGTGTACTGCAATGATATTGAAGGCGTTTTTAAAACTTTGAATCTAATTATAATGCTACCGAGCATAGACTATTGATCCCTCTAAACTAAGTTTGAAGGCTTGTTTGCTGCACTATGGTAGTGTATTACCTTCCATACCAGTTGCCTATTCAACCCAAATGGAAGGAACCTATTCGACTCTTAATAAAATCTTTGAATTGTTGAAATATACCAAACATTGTTGGAAAGTTTGAGGTGATCTTAATATCATAGGAATTTTACAGGGCTTGCAGAAAGGAAACACAAAGTATCCTTGTTTTTAATGCAAGTAGGACAGCAGAGACAGAAATAATCAATATATACCAAAAATGTGGCCTGAAAGAAGTATGTTTCGCTTAGGTGACAAAACGTTGAAAATGAACCGCTTGCCCATAAACTAAAAATGCTTCTCCCCCCTTTGCATATCAAATTAGGGTTAATGAAAAATTTTGTAAAGGCTTTAAAGAAAGATATAGTAGAGATGCTGTCAAATATTTAATGACTAAATTTCCGAAGATTAGTTGTTCAAAGATAAGGAAGGTATTTTCATTGGACGTCTAATTCCTAAACTAATAAATGACGAAGAGTTTATTGCAACATTGAAAGAAGATGAGAAAAATGCTTGGCTTGCATTCATTGATGTTGTCAAACACCTTTTGGGCAATAATAAGTCACCGAATTATGCGAGAATCGTAGAAAAAATGATTTCCAAATTCCATAAGCTCGGGTGCTTAATGAATCTAAAATTGCATTTTATGGATTCACATTTAAACTTTTTCCCTGATAATCTCGGTGCAGAGAGCGAAGAACAAGGTGAACGCTTCCACCAAGATATTTAAATCATTGAGCAACGATACAATGGTCTTTGGAATCAACATATGGTGGCGGATTATTGTTGGAATCTGATGAAAAACAAGCAAAATATAATAGACTTCAAAGAAAAAATCTTTAAATCCATGAATATATATATTTTAATTCCTAAATATTACTGCATCTTTATAAATATTGTTTATTAAACCAAATAAAATGTTTTTTCGCATACACAGGTTTTTGTTAAGACCTTCCATCTGATATATAATAACAATTCTCCTGTTAATTTTGAAAAAGAAAGGGGAAAAAAATAGATTTTTATATGAAAATTTATATGAATAGAGTAAGTAGTTTGATATATATATATATCTAAGGGAAGTTATTGAAGTAAAATATATACACATGCATATATGAATAATTTTAAAATAAAATTACAACCTTTCGCAATAAGTTTCTTAAACTAAAAAAAAAAAAATAAACTTATTGCGAAAAGTTGTAGTTTTATTTTAAAATTTGTAGCGCAATTTTTTCGTTTACTTCATATATGAATAATATTGTTTCTTCATTTGCACTATATTTGGCGCATTTATTTATATAGTAACAGGTTTAATGTCATAATTTTTCCTCCAATAGATGAATATCATGGGTAAAAGGCATTATATCCATAACTTGATAAATTGAGCTAATCGAAAAAAAATATTGAAACCACGTTAATCAGAACTAAAAGTTAACCCAGAAAATGTTTTATTTATTTGAGGAGGAGAATTTATTTTTTCATTTTGTGTACTAGTGTTATTTACAGATGAGAGCCTTGTTATTCATAACAATATTTAGGCGCTCAGGCTGTGAACATACATACTCAAGTGTTCTAATTAAGGCTATCGCTTCAGCCTACAATACAGAACACTTGATCAAAAGGGGAAAGTCAACTTATGTTGCTGGAATACTTACAATTGAAGTTGTTTAAAAAATTACGATTTGTTTTAAAATCATCTGCGTAGTAGCACCCGTCATAAGGAAGGAATTATTTTTATGTTGATGGGGAAAATATCAGCTGGAGAGGGGATAATCTGAAGGTTAGAGACTAGGACGAGGTTCAAAAGAAACGGACGTGGATGAATATAAGTTGAAATTGCAAACAAATTTCGCATTTGGCTTATACAGCCAAGTCAATCGGCAGTCATTTGAAAAAAATCTACTGATGTTGCAGTGCTAGTTATCCTGGAATTTTCTTCAAGAATATTCTTTGTATATTGTATGAATTGACATCTGTGACAGCGCGGTTTCTTTCTGAGGTAGAAACATTCGGTTGTTAAATGTTCTTCCGCGCAGCGTGAACATCTAAGCTTCTCATTGCATCTTTTCGCCTTACTTTTCTTTGTTTTGTGCTTAAAGCTTACCCACACTAAACAAGGAAAGATTCGCCTGGCCTCCGAGATATTCAGAGGTGAAATTATTTTCCTAGTTTCTAGTAGCGCTTTTCGATTTTTTTAGATAATTCTACAATAGCTATGCTTTACTCGTTTTCCTTTCTTATTATTTTAATTAGTCTTCTTTATCCTCTGAAATATATGGCTTCACAACTTTAGCTTTAGTAACAAACAAACAAAGTTTGATTGGGTTAGTACAATTTATTTAAGGAATTTTTATTATTTTGTTTCTTTTTTTTTGTGCCCCAAATAATGCGTAAATTCATAACAACGTGGTCAGAACTATTTTTTAATTTCTGAGAATTTTTCGGCTTTTATAGTAATTATGTTTTTAAAAGCATCTGTATTCATATTCTAATGTTCACATTTTGAGTAGATACTTTGAGTTTTCACAGGCTTTATGTTTAACCACAGCATTTTATGATTTTTTTCTTTGAATTCCGTGGTTAAATATTTTGTTATTTATTGAATGCGAAATATATTATTTGGATATTTGTTAATTCATTAAAAAGGCTTTGAATATATTAATGATAATTTTATTTACGCATTCAGCATTTTCTGTATTCGTTCAGAAGCATGTGTTAATAATAGACACCGTGTCATCGGTCTTACTGGATACCAGATCAATAAACTTTCCCAGGTTGGTAAGAGTCCTAGCCTGCACATTTTATTGGAGAGAGAGCTTAGGGTCTTCCTGTAGTCTTTCCATGTTGGCCTCTGGTTCTTGGAGAAAATATCCTGTGAGGTCCATTGAAGCTGATTATTCTTTTCCTGTAAGATTGCTTGTCTTTCTACTGGGTTGTAATATTTTTTCTTCGCTTTCACAGTCGCGTTTCTTCATTTTTAATATAAAGACTATATATTTAGGTCAAAAGTTAACAGTAAAAATAGCAGTAAAATTGTATCCCCATATGATCAAACAAATTTTATAACGAATTTTATTTTATAAACAAACAACAAATATAAGTAATATGTGTTATTTTATACTTTACATCTAAGTTAATTATAAATCAAAACTAAGATGACTATAAATACTTAAAACTTTTTATTTTATTATTAAATATAATATAAATCGTATTAATAACTATTAATAATTAATCTTCATGATGTGTGTGATGACAATAAATGATGAGTATAGAGTTTTCAGGAATTCCTTTGCCAGCAAAAAATAAAATATTTTTCTTTTTTGAATCACAAAATAGAAAAACATTAATCTTGAAGCCATAATTCCGTTTCAACATTAGCTTTTAAAATGAATTTTAATAGATTTTTTAATTTAATAGCAATATAATCTTTTAAAGAAGAATCAAAATTTTAATCGACATATTCAGAAGCCTATGTCCGCAGTTTCTCCAAATAGTTTCAACATGGATCCTCTAAATTGCTAACTATATATACCGTGATAGTGTGGCCTGTCTATTAGACTAGTCAAACTGATGGATGGACTCACACATCATTTTATTATAGGATAGATTTACCTGGCGTGTCGATAGGGATATTCCAAAGTGAATGTTTGCCCGTACAAAATTGTATATGAAAAAATAGTAAAAATGTAATATTGTCCTGGGATAAGGTGCATAAATTAAGAAAAAGGCACTTTTTCTTAATATTGTATATGTATTGTAAAATGGATGACAAGCTATCCGAGAGGCTAAGATTCTAGAGTGAAGGTGGGGAAAGATGGATGGACTTCGGCTGCTCTAGCTTCCATGAGTGAGGGGAACAGGCACCAAAAACGGCATTCCAGTGTGGAGGACAACGGACAGTCTGGTCACATCTGCAGCGAACAGAAGGCGCGGGAAGGGGTCTCCGGGTGTGTGGCCGTATGGATGATCCTGCGAGACGGTGCCAGGAGAGCCTGACATCGGAGCGGCCTACAAGGCGGTGTAGCCCAGGCTGGACATGTAGAGTGTGGAGCGTAACGAATCACAAGAGTGGCATCCACGGCGCCAAGGATCCTTCTGACGAGGAAGTTGAAAGCAAGTCCCACTTATTGTACTCCTTTTGTTCAGTGAGACATATAATAGAGCGCTTACTTTTGCTGCATCCCTTAGAACTCACTTGTGTATCTTTGTGCCATCCTGATTAGACAAAGAACACGAACAGCGTCTGGGTACAACGTGACAGTATATATAAATTTATGTTATTATATAAACTATTATATTGTGGCGAAGAAATATTTTTATTAATTAATATTAGTAAAATCATCATTTAGTTACCTAGCTTGCTTGCTCGATATTCTCTAGATGTATATAACTTTGTTGATTTGTTAATAATTGTCGACTAGTCGCCGTGACGTCTTCAATAAATACTTTCACATCTTGAGATATACAAAGACTTGATTTCTACGCTACAACTGGTGGAGAATCTGGATTGATACCCATTTAGAAAAAAAAAACGGAAAATTGATTCGGTTGAGCAAAAAGAAACAACCATGAACATCAAGAAAGAAGCAACAACTCAGGTAGGTTCATTTTTTGTACAACATCTACCTATAAACCCCTCGATGTTCTCTGGTGAGGGTGTTGAAGATCCCCATAACTGGTTGAAAGAGTACGATGCGTGTGGCGAAGCACAACCAATGGGATGAAACCCTTTGTCTCGCAAACGTTTACTTTTATTTGACCGGCACTGCTCACAAATGGTTTGAGAAAAATGAGGAGAGCATCCTGACATGAACGTATTTCATGTCTCAGTTAGAATCATTTTCGGAAAAAACGAAAACTTGAGACTACGAGCAGAGAAAACCCTAAAAACTCGCGCACAATTATAGGGTGAAAGGACCGAATTTTACATTCAAGGCGCCCGCAAAGAGGTGGATCCTCATATGAATGAGGAAGATAAAAATATCCCATTTGATGAAGGGGATAGCCGAGGAGCTCTACCAGGCACTTCTCCCAAGAGATGCACATACCACTGAACAATTCGTCACCGAGTGTCGCCGCATTGAAGCGCTACATTGTAAGCGAGTGACCCTAACCAGGCACGAGCGACTACCAAATGTGGCGTCTTTCAGTGATCATGATGACAGGGAGGATCTGTCATCTATGATTAGGCAAATTGTTCGTGAGGAGGTACAGCGGGCATTAGGCTCTCCTCGAGAGGAACCAAAAATTGCTACCATCGAAGAAATGGTACAGGAGGAGATTGGAAGAACCCTCGCGTCAATCTCAAAGTCTAGGAGAAGTCCCCCTCAGAAAGAAAGACCCCGACAATTTTTAATACTAGATATGATGCTCAAACGATACGACTGCACCCTGAACCTCAGCACACAAAACAAGGAGGAAGACGCGACACAAACGAATGGCGAACCACTGAACGAAAGCCGATTTGTTTCCACCACGGACGCCCTGGCCACGTCGTGCGCTACGGCCGTGACAGGAGGAGAGAATATGAAGAAAGACAAAATTGAAATTACAAACAGAGAGATAGGCAGGAGCTTAGAATATTCTATATTTCTCGGAGCATCCAAGAGCCCAACGACGACCTGCCAAGAGAAAATATACGCCGCTACCGAAGCCCCTCCACTTACACTGGCCGAAAAGGACAACATTCGTCTCCTGATAGAAGATCCAGCCAGTCGCCTTGCCGTTCCCGTCAGGAAAACTAGAAGATGCATTCTATTTTGGAGGTAAGGCTGCAAAATTTAGAAATCCTCCCTTGACGACTACATTAGAATCAAAAGAAAATTAAATAGACATTAAAATAGAAGGAAAAATGACGCGAGCCCTTGTCGACTTAGGAGCCTCATATTCTGTCATTTCTAAGAGGTTCCGACTCAAACTAAGAAAAATAATGTTTGCCGAAACTGACGTCACATTACCAGTAGCCAGTAAGACCAAAAGGACTCTGCACACGGAAACTGGACTTGAATGGACTACAGGAAAGCTTTGAATTTGTCGTTATGGAAGACTGTAGTCACGAAGTTATTCTTGGTTGGGTTTTTGAAGTTATCTAGGCCTATAATTGATTCAGCTGACGATTCACTCTTCTTAGAAAAATGTCTTTTTGAGGATACCCCTAAGAACAGCTCACCTCTCTAATCGGAATTAGAATATAGAATCGAGCCCGCCTCTATTCAGCTAATAGAAGTAGCAAGTCGTGACATTCCTAATGATGCAATTGTGGTGGCAGAATGTCGAAAAGAGCTATTTCTGGAAAGAGAACTAACGGCTCCCTCGTCTGTCATTTCACTTACCAGTAACCGAGGTAAACTTTGGGTGGTGAATTGGAGTCCATATCCGAAACAAATCCCACAGGGGATGCATGTAGCCAATAGTGTTGTCATCGAAGATAGTCAACTATGTACTCTAGCTGATTGGAACCAAATTGAAACAGAGGCGAAACATTCTGAAGACCCAAAAATCTCTGGATTTTTATAGTAGATTCACTTGATGAATCTTAAAAAGAAAAATTAAGAAATTTGTGTAAAAAAACTATACGGATATTTTCGAATTTAGTAAAAGAAAACAATTCAAGGACGTCAACGACCGCTGGCTTCAGACGACTGTCGGGGACTTCTCAGATGGCGCCCCTGCTCTTGTGCGCTCAACGCGGGCTGCGCTGCTGGACTCACAGCACCTCGGGATCTTCTGCCAGCGACTCCTGCAATAAAATGCCAGCTCCAGATATCATGCGGAGTACAAGGCGGAGACCATCGTTCTGAGGGGCTCAACAACGCCCATTACCCGCCTAAACAGCCAGAGCACGCGCCGGGCACTGGATCGGCACGGCTCCAGGCCCATCCTGCTGCAGAGCTGGCTGCGCGGTGGGATCCTACCGTAGATGTGCCCCGCTCCATCTCCTGAGCTGACCTGCGTCGCAACGCATATGTCCCTCTACGATTGGCCCTCCACGCGCTGCCACATCCTGACCATCCTGCCTCGAGGCGTGCCAACTGTGCCGCCTGTGGGTCCAGCGACGGGTCGCTGACCCACATATATTGGAATTGCCGTGCCGTGCGACCCCTGCTCCGGGAGGTGTTCGCCTTCTGCGAAATGCCCCTGGATCTGCAGGCCTGGCTCTTCGGCGTCGGCCTCCATCCCGAGGGGATGAAGATCAAAGTGTGGCGAAGGCTACCATCTACAAGTACCATCTTGGTCTTGAGGTGGGCAAGGCCAGCCAACACCTAGACCTGCCCACTCTGTGGGAAAGAACTCTCGTAGTCCACCGGTGGCGGAGTCGTTCCCGCGGTTGGCGACACCAATAAAGAACTTGTATATATATTTTTGTATATATTTGTCAATTATTATATGTATTTACATTTGTTTATTCATATACATGTGATGATTTAAGAACATGGAATTGTTGTAAATAATCCAGATATCTACTACCACATGTTCAACCACGTAATGGTATATAACTTGTTATTTACTGCAAATATAAAGCTTCACATAATATCAATCTGTACCGCGTAAGAATCTAATAAAGTATAGCAACTGTACAGATAGAAGGAATGGATAATAACATGAGAAAATTAAGGTTTAAACTAATCAGGCTTAGGTGAGAATAAGAAAGCAGGCCTAGCAAACCCAGTCTAAATTTTACGAGGTCGTGGCCCTCCTGGATAACATAACTTCCCCCCCTGTTTACGTCAGAAAAGGGCAGTGACCTGTTCGGACCCAGCTAAACTATAAAAGGAGGCCCCGAGCCTCAGTTAGTCAGTCCTTAGTTAGTCTTTGTTTCAGTCCTAGTGCGCCGGACGCTCCGATAAAGGTAAATCCTTTCCTTCCAGAAATCTCCTCGTCCCATTCCTTCTTGACGTTCAGACGCTTCTTAGTGGAACCTCTGTTTGTTTATTTCACCTTTGGCCCAGCTGTGTCCCCTTTCACCACGACTGCACGGTAGAGTTAGCATCGAGGTTCGTCTAGCATCAGGTAACACTGGTCCCAGAGGTCCCAAGATATCACAGACTCCCCCGTCCGAAGAGTCGACAGGATTGTGGACGCCAAGGTACAAGTAAGCAAGTAGACCATTGTCTGTACAGAAAGATGGAACAGGGAAGAGAGGAGGACTCAAAGGAGCCCATGGAGTCCGATCCCGACTACGAAAGTGGCGAAACACCACTTTTTCCAAGATAAAAGAAAACAACCTCGGTAGGACGCAGGAAATCGCCCCCAGCCAGGAAGACGCCACGCCCCCGCCGGTGGTATCAGATGTCCTGGGGAAGTTGACCAGGACGATACATCAGCTGTTCGCGGCGACCGGACTATCGCGAATGTGGAGCTACCGCGCTACAATGGTTCGTACGAGGCGCAGAATTTCTTCACCAACTACGACGCCCAAGCAGATCGGGCCCGACTAGAATACACTACAAGACTGAGAAAGCCACCAAACCTCCTGCAAGCACCCCTCCGAGTTACCAACACGCGAGCGTATGTTACCTACTCCCCCGACCAGCTCTAAACCACGAGCCCAATGCAAACAATGAACTCTGACTGTCCCAAGGATCCTCCAACCACGGCACAAGACCAAGCCTGTCCCGAAATACAAAACAGCACAATAGTAGGTTCCTCCATACATAATTTTTGTTGAACAATTGCTCGTTCGAGCTGAACTGTACAATAATGTAAACCTACCTCTACTACTTGATACAGGAGCATCTATCGATATAATTAGGCAGAATACTTTTAAAATAATAGAAACCAGTTTGTAAAATAGAATATCTACCCATTTAACTTAACTATTAACGCCCTATCTAACAATATTTTCACTATAGGTTATATATTTTTAAACTTAAAAATAGGTAACATAACGCAGAACCTAAAATTCTATATCCTAGATACACTCTTGCCTTTTAGCACATCTTATTCCTTAACTCTATAAAAATATTTCTACTAATTATAAACTGTCCTCAGTAACTCCTGTATCAAGATAATGTACCCCTACCAACTACCTTGTACCAATTCACCTCGTGCAAGCAACACGTGTCCCATGGACAGGTTAATACAACTCCCATTTACTAAATCTTCCCCTCCTGAAACGGGTTGCTCACACGTGGTTGACTCCAACGCTCTTACTTGGTCTCATTGTAATGTTCCTAATCCTATTTTCAACGCCCCTATGTCCTTTTCTTTCATAGCTTTAGACAGAAGTAACCTAAGTCACAGCCTTCCAAAACTATTCCAATCGTTAAATTCCAACATATATACACTCCCTCGTACCTTCCTTTTACATGCATATTCATTCATCAACAAATCTCTCTCAACAAAATGAACAACACCCCCTCACATCACGTTCTCCAATTGACAACAATTTTTAGTGCGCGACTTAACACCCAAATCCAATTTCGAGCCACACAAGCTCCATAACTTCGCCCCACTAAACACTAAAAAAAGATTCACATTAAACGTGCCATATTCACTAACAATAAAAAAAATCTTTGATATACAAGGTATGTCCCATAAGTTTCCGGACTGGGTCCATAAAAAAATAAATAAATTAAATATGTAAATAAATTTGACTGTTTATTATAGAAAAAATATCTGGCAATACGGTGGTACCAATATCGAGGTGTTACGTGCGCGCGCGCCAAGGTCATTCTAATTTATTTAAAGGTTACACCTAGCGCTGCGGCGATTTTACGATGGAACAAAAATTGAAGCAGAGGATTTGCATAGAATTTTGTGTGAAACTTCGAATATCAGCAACCGAAACTTTTGAAATACTCAATAAAGCATTTTTCAAGGACGCCCCAAAGAGAACAACTGTTTTTAAACGGCATTATAGATTTAAAGCTGGCAGAATTTTCATTGAAAAGGATCCTCGTCAAGGACGCCCAAAATTTCAAAGGACTGATCAAAAGGTGCAAAAAATCACCGAATTGATAAAAGAAAATCCTCGAACCACTTTTCTGGAGCTAGAAAAAGACACAGGCATCTCTAAAACAACGATTGGAAGGATCGTAACCGAAGATTTGAAGCTCAAAAAGACTCCTGCAAAATTTATCCCAAGATTCCTCACTAAAGAGCAAAAACTGTTTCGGCTTGCAACCTGTGAGGACATGTTGGAAATGACAAGAACGGATCCGGAATGGATAGACAAGATAATCACAGGCGACGAGACATGGGTCTATGGCTATGACCCTGAAACCAAGCATCAACTGCCGAGTGGAGAGGTCAGGGTGAGCCTAGACCCAAAAAATCCAGCATAAAGAAATCCAGAAACAAGGTGTTGATGGTCGCTTTTTTGGATAACAAGGGCATTGTTCATCACAAGTATCTTCCTGCAGGCCAAACAGTTATTAAGGAAATGTATTTGGGCATTCTTCGCCGTCTAAGAAAAGCGATTTAAAAAAAAAGGCCAGAAAAATGGACTAAAGGTGACTGGATCCTACACCATGACAATGCCCGCCCTCACACAGCGCACTTGGTGACGAGTTTCTTGGCGAAAAAGGGACACAAATCCTACCTCAACCACCCTATTCCCCAGACATCGCACCAAATGACTTTTTCCTGTTCCCCAAACTTGAAGCAGTTCTAAAAGGAAGACCTTTGACACCAGGGATGACATAATAGAAAAATCGCTGTTGGCATTGAAGAGCATTCCAAAAGAGGTTTATAAAAACTGTTTCGACAATTGGGAGAAACGATGGCGCTGGTGCGTTGAAGTAAGGGAGGATTACTTTGAAAAGTTTTTTAAAAAAAATTTAAAAATATCTTACTTTTTTTTTAAAATGGACCCAGTCCGGGAACTTATGGGACATACCTTGTATGTTCGTACAACCAGCACCCATGACTTTAGTAAATGTGTTATTCATGGTGAAACAGGTTAGATTTTGTACCAACAACTACTTCACGCGACACCTTTTCATTTACAATTTTTTTGCTTCGTGTCACAGGGCCACACCACAAAACTATTTCACTTTTCAGGCCAAAGACGCCTTCACGCCTGTGACACATCTCACCTCAAAGCGTATCCACGTCGAAAGTCGCACTTTCACTCACTTCTAATCTGATATCACTGAATAACATTTTTACAAAGTCCGCAAAACCTCGAAACACAACAACCATTCGATTTAATATCAATAGATACAATATGCGGATTTTCGAAATACAAACACAAATCGAACAAAAGCTTGAACACGGGATAATTACAACCTATGTATCTCCCTATGTCAGTCCCATAACGCGTGTCACCAAACGTGACAAATCAAAACGCTTTTGTGTTTACAATTATAGAAATAATATCCCCGAACGTAGTCCGAATTAACAGACCCAATCGACCCCTAAATAAAGAATATGATACAGTTCATGTGAACAAACTTAAATACTATACAGAAAATATCTTATTCCTCGCGCCCCAGCCTCTAATTCAAACACCTCGCGTAACACCTGATGTATACTTGGTAGAATTTAACCATTTATGTCCCACGATATTTGACGCTCAGAAATCCCGTCTTATACCCCGACTTGTTCAGCCCCTTTTCTACATCTCACTGAAGAGATCTTCCAATAAGTTAGAAGGAACCAGCTGTTTCCGCAAGAGGCCCCTGACGTGAATCCGGAATCGCACCAAAAATAGGTTCGCCTTCCCCTCTTCCGCTTGACACGAGCAAACAAACAGCCGACATTTTCTTGTTACGACCCACCGCTATTGCCCGGTGTCACTCTAATGAATGTTCACCAGCCATTAAATCAAATATTTGTGCGTGCTTCTTACTATAAACCGTACTAATACCTAACCAATTAATCCACTCCGACATCCCATTAAATACAGAATAGAAATTCGGCTCAATCAAAGACTGAGCCAGAGACGATATAGGCATCAAAGGCCCTTGCATCCCCGGCTTTCGCCGTAATCCAGGTCAGACAGCCAAAAGGGAATGATGCATTCTCCATGCACCGAGCGGCCATTGGTAGGCCCCTCGCGCCCGCCAGTATGGTCTGGCTACAAAGGGGTTGACCACTCACCCACAGGCGTCTCCGAGAGTTCATAGCAAGGTTGCTGACCGAGCCCTCTCGTTCGGACTTAGTTAAACCCGTCCTAAAGCTCCAATGGGACTCCCCCCCTTTGGCCCTCGAACCTTTGATCACAGTACTCCCTGAATCTGCCGTCGAATCAAGGACCTCTGAGGTTCTGAGGTAAACGCAGGGAACCCCGTGAAGGCGGGGGGGGGGGGTGGTACTGCTGTGTGCACCCCTTGGTTATTCAACACCAGGCCTAGCCCTGGTGCAATTTTCGTGTACGGCAAGGACGCTCCCAATGACGCACACACAGAGCGAAGACCCCTGAGTTTCAAGTTGCCTCTCCACTCCCCTCAGGGTGACGAGAGGGCGGGAATACTTCTCCCCGCTCCCATTAAATACAGAATAGAAATTCGGCTCAAAGCCAGGGACGATATAGGTATCAAAGGCCCTTGCATCCCCTTTTTTCGCTGAAAACCATGTCACAGAGCCAGAAGGGAATGATGCAATCTCATGCACCGAGCGGCCATTGGTAGGCCCCTCGCGCCCGCCATTATGGTCTGGCTCCATGGGGTTGACCATTCACCCACAGGCGTCCCCGAGAGTTCATTGGCAAGGTTGCTGACCGAGCCCTCTCGTTCGGACTTAGTTAAACCCGTCCTACGCTCCAATAGGACTCCCCCCCCCCCTTTAGCCCTCGAACCCTTATCCAGTACTCCCTGAATCTGCCGTCGAATCAAGGACCTCTGAGGTACTGAGGTTGACGCGGGGAAACCAACGCGGAGGCGGGGGGGTGGTACTACTGTGTGCACCCCTTGGTTTTTCAACACCAGGCCTAGCCCTGGTGCAATTTTCGCGCACGGCAAGGACGCTCCCAATGACGCACACACAGAGCGAAGACCCAAGAGTTTCAAGACACGTGCGCCTCGCCTCAGACAACCAAGGGCAGACGGCCAGCTTACAGCTTCACTGGACATCAGCCAGTGGCACCCCTACGGAGGACAACACATAGAGACGCCTCTCCACTCACTCCCCTCTAGAGTGATTGTAGAGGGCTGGAAAAACTTCTTCCCCGCTCCCATTAAATACAGAATAGAAATTCGGCTCAATCACAGACTGAGCCAGGGAAGATATAGGCTCAACAGCGGCCCTTGCATCCCAGGCTTTCGCTGAAATCTAGATCCACACACAGCCAGAAGGAATGATGCATTCTCCATGCACCGAGCGGCCATTGGTAGGCCCCTCGCGCCCGCCATTATGGTCTGGCTCTGTGGGGTTGACCACTCACCCACAGGCGTCACCGAGAGTCATTGGCAAGGTTGCTGACCGAGCCCTCTCGTCGGACTTAGAAGAACCCGTCCTACGCTCCAATAGGACTCCCCCCCCTTTAGCCCTCGAACCCTTAGTTCCCAGTACTCCCTGAATCTGCCGTCGAATCAAGGACTTCTGAGGTTCTGAGGTTGACGCGGGGAAACCGACGCGGAGGCGGGGGGGTGGTACTACTGTGTGCACCCCTTGGTTTTTCAACACCAGGCCTAGCCCTGGTGCAATTTTCGCGCACGGCAAGGGCGCTCCCAATGACGCACACACAGAGCGAAGACCCAAGAGTTTCAAGACACGTGTGCCTCGCCTCAGACAACCAAGGAAAGACGGCCAGCTTACAGCTTCACTGGACGTCAGTCAGTGGCACCCCTACGGAGGACAACACGCAGAGACGCCTCAACACTCACTCCCCTCTAGAGTGATTGTAGAGGGCGGGAAAAACTTCTTCCCCGCTCCCATTAAATACAGAATAGAAATTCGGCTCAATCACAGACTGAGCCAGGGATGATATAGGCTCAACAACGGCCCTTGCATCCCAGGCTTTCGCTGAAATCTAGATCCACACACAGCCAGAAGGAATGATGCATTCTCCATGCACCGAGCGGCCATTGGTAGGCCCTTCGCGCCCGCCATTATGGTCTGGCTCTGTGGGGTTGACCACTCACCCACGGGCGTCATCGAGAGTCATTGGCAAGGTTGCTGACCGAGCCCTCTCGTCGGACTTAGAAGAACCCGTCCTACGCTCCAATAGGACTCCCCCCCCTTTAGCCCTCGAACCCTTATCCAGTACTCCCTGAATCTGCCGTCGAATCAAGGACCTCTGAGGTACTGAGGTTTACACGGGGAACGTCGCGAACGCGGGGGGGTGGTACTACTGTGTGCACCCCTTGGTTTTTCAACACCAGGCCTAGCCCTGGTGCAATTTTCGCGCACGGCAAGGACGCTCCCAATGACGCACACACAGAGCGAAGACCCAAGAGTTTCAAGACACGTGTGCCTCGCCTCAGACAACCAAGGAAAGACGGCCAGCTTACAGCTTCACTGGACGTCAGTCAGTGGCACCCCTACGGAGGACAACACGCAGAGACGCCTCTCCACTCACTCCTCTAGAGTGATTGTAGAGGACGGGAAAAACTTCTTCCCCGTTCCCATTAAATACAAATAAATTGTTTAACACGTTCATTCTACTTTCACTAACAAATCAGTCCACTAACAGAATAACTAAGTAATTCAATAACTAATCCCGCCTACTGAACTCCAATGAATTAAAATATCTATTCTTTCATTAATAAACCAAAACCAAGTCACCAGGTCTAGATTCTCTTGCCCTCGATTAACTTGTCCACTTAACATCGACACTTAGATCCAAGGACAACATTTTACCTACAAAAATCACACACACCCACACATGTTAAAGGAAAAACAACACTTGACCAGATAGAATTGATCGCCGTGTTTCCTGCACACACAATATAAATGCCGCTTTAGTAAGAATCACGTTTTCACCTAAACGTGACGCAGGGAACAAAAAATCGACAACATTAGGACTCAGTGATTTTCACAGTTGGAAACAATGTGATCCACGAGCCGCGTCAAACATGAAGCAAATTCGATAAGTTAGATCAACTCATGCCTACAAGACCAAATATATCGTAATCGAGGACAATTTAAAGTTCTCTCCACCCATCCTAAAAAACAGGAACATACATTTGGCCTACAACTTTCCATTCTTTCACGATATATAATTTATATGTATAATCTCACTTGCTCTTCTTTTCGATGAACATTTTTTCAATATCCTTTATCTAATCATTATATTGCTCTTATATATTTTTTACTTCAACCAATCAGTTTAGATTATTGTCATTTTATTTTATTTTTCTTTACCAAAATTTATTTACTTTTGCTTTATGACTCTATTTTATAATCAACTTTATATTTTATCTTTCATATCTAATAATCTCAAGCTTATGTTTCATGTTTATATCACTAATTTGCATTTGTCATTTTATATTTTCTCTCACTTTATAAATTAGATGTTATTTACATAGTTTCATCTTCCGCTACCATGTTCGATGCTATCGAGTATATTATTGCTCTTTTTTTAAAATTAAATATGTTCACTTTCTATTACCCCTTATATACTGCTATAGTGCGTAATCCTTGTATTATGTCATCACTATTTTTACTTTATTTAAAATATTACTTTGCATTTAACTTCGCAATTCTATTTTTGATTTTTAAACTCCTTTAACGCTATATGCAAAGCCTTAATCTCGCAATTTCATATCTCAATGATATATTCTTTTATAATCAAACTAAAAATCATGATCTAAAAACAGGGCAATCTTCAATAATCTCTTAATCAACCACTTTAAAGGTTACTTCTTAATAAATACTAACATTCCTTTTACGCAGGAACCTTTAACTCCTTCGCAGGCTAGCCTTGACCTACTTTCATTTCGTAATTAACAATATTGACACACCGTCCCCCAGATTTACCTATCCCAACTTCTGGCTTTGACACGTGCAAATTGTATTTTTTATATATTCCAGGGCACTCTCATGCCATACGCTGGCACATCTTTTTTATTTTACTCTTTTTCTCGCTAAGCCCCTGACGACTTCAATTAAAACTTTGATTTCTGGTCACTAATCTTCGCCCTCATTTATCCTGCATGCGTGCGTCTTAACGACCAATTCATCAAACCCATAACAAATACCCTTATCTTACTATTCGATTGTGGTACTGTAACTTTATTAGGTCCTTAAATTTACATGTGGAACATGGCTTAGGTTTTCCGCGCCGTGAACATTAAATGGTTTGGGACTTGAGTCAAAGTGACATTGCCTCAACCTAATCACAAATAACCCCTCAACCCTTTCTAACGCCCATCACGAAGAGATCATGATTTACCCATCCAATCATTTATATTTTTACCTATCATCATTTTATGTTCTCTATTAAATATTTAATTCCTATTTTTATTTTTACTTGTATGATTAGTATTAGTTGTTTATACTTTATTATCTCTTATGGATATACAGAAATCAACCCCATGTTATATACCAACTCATTTCAATTAATTTTTAAAAATTACTTCCTTAATAACAATTTCCTATTCCGCTCTCTTAAATCCCTCCATATGAACTCTCTCACATCCGGGGCCATCTGTGATGATTTAAGACCATGGATTTGTTGTAAATAATCCAGATATCTACTACCACATGTTCCACCACGTAATTGTATGTAACTTATTATTTACTGCAAATATAAAGCATCACATAATATCAATCTGTACCGCGTAAGAATCTAATACATACATACGCCGACCGTGCGGACACGCGTCGCGCGAGCTCCGCGTTTTTCAGCATTCTTTCAGCTCTCATTGACTTTTGCTAGTTTAAAAATATCGTTTTCGGAATCATCATCAAATTCTCATCCAGAGTGTACAAATTTCATCGTCCATAGTCATTGTTTAAAGGTTTGCCTTTGGCATATTTGCATACCTGAGTCTCAAGGGTTTTTCATCACCAAGGCAACAGCCAAGCTGGCTGTTGCGTCATCAAACACGTCATCTGCAGCTGAGGTCTCATTGGTCGCTCACCCTCATGATGAAAGCTCATTTACATCAAAACCATTAATCACTGAATTACCATCTCAAAAGAAAAACAAACAATAAGACAATCTGCATACCCAAAGAAGACAATTTACGCCTCAAGTGCTGAGGAGCACCTATCCTCAATAGCCAAAATCATTGGACATGAAAACATCCACTCGGTTGGAAAAATGAATGGCCAGGCCGTTGTGTCGGTTGCCAACGATGAACAAGCCCTACTGCTCATTAACAACGGCTTTGCAGTAAGAGGCAACACCATTTACCCAACGCCCTTATTCAACCCCCCAAAGAAATACATTCTATCGGGAATCCTTGCCTTCATCCCGGATGAAGAGGTCACCAAAGCCCTGGCGCCATTTGGAGAGATCCTCAGCGTCAGGCCCCTGCCTTTCCCCACCGTGAACCCACTATTTAAACACCTTTCATCTCTTAGAAGAGAAGTCGTGTTGAAGAAAAGGGAATCAACTGACATGCCGGCAATCATCCCAATCGACTACATGCAGAGGACCTTTAAGATCTTTGTGGGCGAAGATACCATCTGCCTGGGTTGTAGGAGACATGGTCATATTATATCCAAATGCCCCTTTAACCCAAAAATTAGAAATAACATCTCAAGAACCTACTCAGAAGCAATCAGCCCACAGCCCTGCCCGTCATACCAGGCCCATCAACAGAAACTGCCACAATGAACATCACCGCAAGGAATGAATACCAAGAAGATGAAACATCTAGCATATGCTCCATAGGGTCGATGGACTCCACCTAGCTCCAAAAAGAGTTGATGGAATGTGAAGAAGGAGAAAACCCGGAAGTAGAGAGAATTATCGCCACGATCTACAAGAAGGCCGGTACCTCGAGGGCAACTAAGGTCCTACAGCAGTTGAAACAACATCCTGACCTTGAGATCAAGATTTCCTGCTACCTCGATAAACAGGAAAATATTAAATTCAAAAATTACAGCGACCTTAAAAGTGACCAGAGGAGAGCTCTTAACATCGAAATTGGAAAAATGAAGCAAATTTTAAATGAGCTTACAAAATTATCTACTGGAAACGAGGAAAACACCGTCGTCGAAAAAGAGACCCTTTAAGACGTCTCAAGACGACAATCTCGACCAACGACAAGACAAAAGGAAGAAGTCTACCCCCCCCCCCCCTTCCCCCCAGGAGTGAATACAACCCTTCCGCTGTCCACTGACATGGAGACAGAGGGAGAAATACCACAGATAAATCCACGACATCGATTATATCTCTCGACACTGAAAACGATACTTACAAAAACATCATCGAATTTATCATCTGCTCAGACGACCAAATCAAAACTATAAGAGAGATGAAGAAAAAAAATCACTCCCTGGACCACCAAATACAAATTTTCGCCGAGACACTCCGTGAAAGAAGAAAGAATCTCGAAGACCCTGACAGTGACATGAAGATGATCTACGACAAGAAAATAGAAGAAGCCGAGTGGATCATGAAGAAGTGGGACGAACAAGAAGATATCTCCAAAGAATTCTACGCGAATATTAGGGTAGGAATTTATCCCAGAAAGTAACTACCTCTCGACTGTACTTGCCTTTGACTAAATAAAGACCGTTTTTATCGTGTAAGAATATAATAAAGTATAGCAACTGTACAGATAGAAGGAATGGAGAATAACAGGAGAAAATTAAGGTTAAAACCAATCAGGCTTAGTTGAGAATAGGAAAGCAGGCCTAGCAAACCCAGTCCAACTTTTACGAGGTCGTGGCCCTCCTGGATAATATAACTTCCCCCCCTGTTTACGTCAGAAAAAGGCAGTGACCTGTTCGGACCCAGCTAAACTATAAAAGGAGACCCCGAGCCTCAGTTAGTCAGTCCTTAGTTAGTCCTTGTTTGAGCCCCAGTGCGCCGGACGCTCCGATAAAGGTAAACTCTTTCCTTCCAGAAATCTCCTCGTCCCATTCCTTCTTGACGTTCAGACGCTTCTTAGTGGAATCTCTGTTTGTTTATTTCACCTTTGGCCCAGCTGTGTCGCCTTCCACCACGACTGCACGGTAGAGTTGACATCGAGGTTCGTCTAGCATCAGGTAACACTGGTCCCAGAGGTCCCAAGATATCACATATATTTATCATTGCATGAACTTATTTACTCATATTTATGTATTTAATCTTATATAACCATATATGAGCGATGTAATAAAGGAGTTTCAATCTCAATGTTAAACACCGAATTAACACTGGAGACCACCTACCGACCAAACAAAGACCTTACCGAGTTGCACCAAGAGAACGCCAAATTATTCAGGATGAGGTAAACCATATGGAAAAACTTAACATCATTCAGCCCTCTAAAAGTCCGTGGGCCTCACCTGTATTATTGATAAGAAAAAAGGACGGAAGCTGGAGATTCTGCGTCGATTACCGCCGCCTGAACAAAATAACAAAAAAATATTTTTACCCTCTCCCAAGGATCGACGCCACTTTAGACTGCTTACGGTAAACTAAATTAAACTAAATAAACCAGGGTACTGGCAGATCGACATAGAAGAATCGGACCATGAGAAAACAGCGTTTATAACTCTAGATGGACTATATGAGTTCAATATAATGCCATTTGGGTTATGTAATGCTCTAGCTACCTTCGAACGAATGATAGATAATCTTCTGAAGGGTCTTAAATGGACCATTTGCTTGTGTTACCTCGGCAACATCATCGTTTTTTAAGATGATTTTGAAGAACATCCAAGACGCCTTCAACTTGTTTTAAATTGCCTTAAGAAAGCCGGATTATGTCTCAATTCCAAGAAATGCAAGCTTGGTGCAAAAATATCACGGTCCTTGGTCATGAAGTGAATGAAATCGGAATTCTTTATTAAGACCTTTTAGTCTTATACAGATTCCCCTAGTATAGAACAGGGTATAAACAGTAATAGTAACGATATTCAGCAATGTTGTTTACAATGTATCAAATATGGGGGAAGAATAGAGAAAGGGCTTGGTATAAACCTATATGCAAACAAACGAGAACAAGCAGTTCCTTTTCTTAAGGAACAATAATTAGTAGTATTGAAAGAAATTTAGATTGGTACAAGAGAAAAAGGAAAATAAAATATCTACTATACATAATTATCAGGCATCCATTGTTTTATTCATGGTTGGATCAAGGGTATCTATAGTCAGTATATAAAATGTTTAAGGTTATTTAATTATTTCAGTCAGCCGGTTGTTCAGTAGAAGCCACCGGATTCATTTTTATTAAAAGTAGTATTAACGAGAGACACACAGACGCACACACGTGATTAATATAATTACACACTTAAGATAATATATATAAAGCTTTCTATAACATTTATGATAATAAATTTATTATTCATCCCTTAAAACCTCTTGATGAAAACACAAAGTATTATGGTGTAAAAATAATATATATGATATATAATAACAACCTTTGACTAAAAAAAAAAAGATACGAGGGACAAGACGACTTTCCTATTAAATTATATTTTGCTATAAATTTAACTCTCGATATAGGTGAAGGTGGGACAGATTTAAAAACTACTACTTTTGATACTAAAACTTTTGATAACGATGTACAGGATGACCAAGGTTTTCCTGCCTCTAATTACGCGACAGAAACGGCTCCTCCTTTTGTTCCTTGGTGCAAAAATATCACGGTCCTTGGTCATGAAGTGAATGAAATCGGAATTCTTTATTAAGACCTTTTAGTCTTATACAGATTCCCCTAGTATAGAACAGGGTATAAACAGTAATAGTAACGATATTCAGCAATGTTGTTTACAATGTATCAAATATGGGGGAAGAATAGAGAAAGGGCTTGGTATAAACCTATATGCAAACAAATTCCGATATCGAAATATGACAATGACTCCTTCCAAATTCTATATTCAGGTCAAAATGTTATCAAGATAGGTCAAATACAATGGAAACGCAGGCGGATCAAACATTTATTCTTTATTTGTATAGATTTAGGAATGTGCTAAATAATTTGGTTATCTGCCTATTTTACTCAGGTATTTACGATACAGTCATCAACCAATGACCTTGTTTGGAACCTGATTCTTTCCACACAAATACTATTTTATTGCTTTACCGCCCTTTTAAGAGAAATTAGTTGCTATTGAACTCGATATCCCACCTTCGCCACTGAATTTTGATCTTATTTTTCAGCTCAAGGCTAGCAAAGACATACTCCTTGAATTGACATTCTTTTCTGCATATTTCAGTCAATTTTTTCGTTCTTTACGAAAATTCTAGTTTTTTTCTAGGGAATCCTTCATATCTTTGACCCGCTTTCTTGATATTGAAATGTATCTAATCCAACTTCCTTTTTCATAGCAATATGGTCAACACTTCCTTAACTTTTACTTTTCTTGATAGACATCCCAAATATTTTCACTTTTGTTTGTTGAATGATAGGGAAAAATGACGTTGAGAGCAGCTGGCAATATCAGTAGTGTTTCAGTCTCTACTTTGGGGTTACTTTATTCGACTGTAGGACTATGGGTGAATAGTGTCGCCGCATCGAAATAAAAGTGTTATGGAAATCCAGCCCTTAAACATTTTCCTACACATAAACACCAATTTAATAGAATTTAAAGCATCCTTATTCAAACATCTTGTAATTGAATTTTTTCTTACTGAATACAAATCCATAACAAACAAATTATGTACCAATCATATTCATATATGCCAGAATTTTCCCAGAGATGTTCCTCTCTCAATCTTCAGTCCATTTGAATTCCTCGAAATTTTGAAAGTTTCTAGATGTAAATAAATCATGCTTGCTAAATGGAAATTTCCGGTAATGAGAAAGTGCTTCATCCCCCTAACTATTAGCTTACTTTTAGTTGAACCCCTATGTTACCTTTGTCGAAGGAGATTCTCTTGTCTTGGGAGTTGTCAAAATGCAGAGGTTCAAATTAAAAGAAGATAATTATTGGTTGGTGTGTGTGGCACTTTCTCAACCCACAATATAAGTTACCTTTTTATTTACGCATTATAAATTTCCATATATACATTTGTATTTATACTCATTCTAAAGAAATGCCATATTTTTTTCAAAGTAATTCTGCACTGTATATTGTATTGTATAGAGAGAGGTAACTAATGTAGGTATTATAGTGTTTCTGTCAAAGTATGGATGAAATAAAGTAAGGTCAACACAACGTCCTTGTGGTCTGTTTGTTTAACTTCACTTATAACGTGATGGTATGACGACGTCAGTGTCCCTATAGCTCTACAATTCACTTTATATGACTATGTATATGTGGTGTGGCTTCATCTCATCGTAAGAAGTTTAAAACCTAGAGATATACGGAGAGAAAATATGTCAAAATTAATTGAAGAAAAATAGCGCATGCATGTTGATTCATTATAGAAACGAGAACATTTGGGAAATGCAAAAGTAAGCAAATATTTCGTTAAAAATCATTCAAGAGGCAAATTTTTAGGTTTTTTAAATGAGCTCGAGAGAATAAGGAAAGCTTTCTACAATCAACAATTTGCAAGACGCACAGAGGTTAGAATAAATTAACAAAATTGTTGAAAGGAAATTAAAGTAAAGACTTTGTCGGTCGACAAAGACCTGCTGTTTGCCAGGTACAAAGCGGTTAGAATAAAGTACAAATTTGTTGAAGAGAGCCAGGAAAATGAAGGTAAGTCGACAATGACTCGCTGTTTGCCAGATACAAAGCGGTTAGAATAAAGTACAAAATTGTTGAAGCCAGGAATGTGAAGGTAAAGACTCTATTCAGTCGACCATGGCCTGATTGGTTGTAGAAGGAGACCAAAGAATGAGGAAGAGTAAAGAGGTTTTGAAGTCAAGGAAATGAAGGTACTGGAGGTTGAGCAAGTTCAGCCCGCGGCGGCCGGCACGGAGTTAAATGATAGCATTGTCTCATCTCGGCCGTCCAGAAAATAGAGGGGACAATATGTTCCTTCGTCTAATAAATAGGAAAGCAGATGTATTTAATTTGAATATATATTCGACAAGCAAATTAACTTTGCATTTGTAAAAAATCAAAAGCTCGTTTGAATACTTGGACTCTGGTATTGGATTAATGAATCATGACCCAATTATGGTTAGTAACTATATTCAATGAATATAAGTCTCACATAGCACGGTCAATGTTGCCATGGTATTTAATTCGAGTCAGCGTTTCTGTTATGTGTATTTGGCGTGTCCTTAGTTCATTTAAAGATATTGAGCCCAAACTCTGACTTTTGAAGCAATATCTTTCAACTATGTTCTTAGACTAATATATTTATTTTTTCTGTAAAGCTTAATGAGTATGAATGTATATTTTGCTTTAAAAAAACGTGCATATTTCTACATATACAAAAGGTATACTATTTATTGTAATCTATCAGTCAATATTAGAAACATTTTAAAGTATTTTAAAACCCTTTTTTCGTATCTTTCTTTTTCATTGTGTGCGGGCAGTGACAGCACTCCATTCTTTTAAGCTAGTCGCTCGTTTGATATGAAAATATTGATAGAGCGCAGAATGGCTACCCTTCAAGATAATTAATACGAAATTATTATAGAAGAATAGTCTAAAATGATTATGCCATACCTATATGTAAAGTTGTTTTAGAAATTTGCATACGTGGCAGACTGGTGTCGAGAGAAGTGCCCATGGAAGAAAGGATTTCACCACACCCTTCTAGGTCACTGATATAAAAGAAGATTTACAAGCTTTCTCCACGGCGTGGCGCAGTACACGTTGAAGAGAGAGAGGTCAGGGGCGTTTGCATCATTCAACATAGCTACAAATGGGCCTAGTGATTAAGTCTTTTAATCAAATAAAGTAAAACATGAAGGAAGATAAGTTTCTTTTTAATAAACGCGAGCGAGCTTTCGGGCCACACGCCCTTCTACTGGCTAAAAGACTAAGAGATTCCAAAAGATACAAGCTTATTTATTCTATGGTAGGCGAAATTTTAGTATATTTGGATTTTTTCTTATAGACGGAGAAGCAAAATACAACTATCATTACAATTAAGATATGCAAAAATATGCAAACATATAGAGAAAAGACAATAAGATAAATTCTAAATCTAACGCATCAGGGGAGAATCGCGATATCACTATGAAGGGAGGACAGTAAAACATCAGGATAAGAATACTTTATAAATATCTGGTATGTCTATTTTCCTATTAAAACTATTCACTTGGCAGAGGTTATAGCCTCCAACACCAATCTTTGGTGTTGGTTTGGAACGTGATGGTAGTGGATGGTCGGCTGGCTGAGATTGAATGTGTGGCCTGTGGAAGACATGTGTTGGTAGATTAAGGAGCGGGGGTCACTGTTTTTAATATTCCTTGTGTGTTCTGACAATCTAAGAGCCACGTTTCTACCTGTCTCACCCACATATGTGGCACCACATTGCGCGCATGAGACAGAGTAGACCGTGCTGGTACTATGGAGGAGATCAGGGGGCGAGTCTGATCTGGTTATGGGATGTCTAAGGTGTGTGGATAAATTTTGGGTATTGCTGAAATATGTATGGATTCCATATGTTTTAGGTAATCTTGAGATGTTAACTGTGTGGGAGGAAAAGGGTAAAATACATGTCGATCTGTAAACTGTTGGAGGGTTGGGGGGACTAAGCCTGTAAGAGGGTCTGTTAATAAAAGGGAGTGGGAAATCTGCTAAGGTGATATTCGAGATTATATTTTATTTTCTATAGATTTAAAGATGGTGAGGGAACAATGGGTGTGGATGCGTTTAATTGGGGTCTTTACATGGTTAATTTTGTGTGCTATTGGACAGAAAGAACTAAAATGGGTATAATTAGGGTGGCTGTTTTTCTTGTAGTAGACTGTAGTGTGAAGGGCGTTGGGGGTACGTAAAATTAAGATGTCTAAAAAGGGGATGGCCTGACTGTGTTCTTTTTCTATGGTAAAGGATAGATCGGGATGATAATTGTTTAGATCACTTTGAATGAGGTTTTCCTGACTGTTTTTGCATATGCAGAAAATGTCATTGACATATCTGCGCCATATGAGTATATCAGATAGATGCTTTTGGTTGATCCAACTGTCAATTCTGGTCATAACAATTTCTGCGGCTATTTTTGAAAGAGGGCTTCCCATCGGGGATCCTCTGATTTGTCTATAGAAATGATTATTATATGTGAACGTGCCCATATTATGGCAAATATTGGCCAGGTTTGTTATTTTGGAAACCATCTGGGGATCGATATTGATGGCATTCAGGAATTGGTGTAAACTGTCTATTATAAGTGGGTGGGAGAGGCTGAGGTATAGAGAGGTGGCATCGTATGAGCACATAGTGTAATGGGGGGAGGTTTTAGTTTGGTTATTTCCTGTATGGTGTTGGAAATGGTATAACTCTGCCTATGGCTGTTCAAAAGGAGGGAAAGGAAGCTTGAAAGAAACTTAGCTAGGGGGAAGGCTGGGGACAGTCGGTAGGCTATAATGGGTCGTAGTGGCACTGAGGGTTTATGGATCTTGGGTAGGCCATATATGTAGGTATTACTGGAATGGTTCGTCAGGAAGGACTTGTATTCTTCAAGGGATAGGCAGCCGGACTTTTTTAACTTGCTAAGGTATTTCTTGAATTCATCATACGCTTTATTGGTATCCTGGGCAGAGATGGGGGTAAAGGTTGACCTGTCCTGTAAAATGCCTAACATTTTTGAGTGGCAGGCTGAACGGTCCAATAAAACCGTATTTGACCCTTTGTCAGACCTGCAGGTAGCTATTTACTGCGAGTTTTTTAATCTTTGGAGAGTTCTTGATTCACCATGGGTGTTGGGGGGTGAAAAGGAAGGCTTTTGGAGAGCAAGTGCCACTGCATTTCTGATATTGCATTTCTCTTGGAGGTTAAGGCATTTGATGGTGGTCTCTATGCCGCTGATGATCTTTGGGAAATATGTTTTATTAGGAATCCTGAACTTTAGACCCTTGGATAGGAGCTCGTTTTCGGATGGGGTGAGGGTTCTGCTGGATAAGTTTATTACATTTGAGTTTTCTGGTTTAACCGGCTCTAATGGAAAGTTATATTTATGGGACCAGAACGCAAGTTTTTTCTCTTGTCTGCCGAGGATCGATTGTTCTTGTGACTTGATGTCAGCTGTGGTTTGAACTATAAATTCTACCAGTTTGGATTCCTCCATGAGTCGGGAGATCGGGTATATTAGGCCCTTGATAGATTTAGTAAGAAATCTGATGTTTGACAGGCATCCTTTAGTTCTGGTTCGGAGCAATATATTGCTGTTTGTTTCTCTCAATTAGTTTTCAGGAAAAGGGGTTTCCGACAGGATCTTTAATTCTTAGGGAAGGAGGGATGAAGCCTGCATTTTCGCAACGGCGGTTGAACTGAAGATGGCATCTCCACTTGGACAGCTGGAGAGATTTCTTATGCATGAGCTACTTGTATCTCTCGATGTCTCCACTGGAAAGATCCATGTTTAAAAAATATAAGCCGTGGATATAAATAAGCGATTGAACTCTTCCTGTTTAAATAATCAAATAAAGTAAAACATGAAGGAAGATGAGTTTCTTTTCAATAAACGCGAGTGGTAGTGGTTCCTCTAATATATTTTTGAATAAATGTTTTTTTTATTGATATATAATATTAAATTGTATGTTTACGATTCATCGAAAAACAGTTTCGCTACTATCTTTAGTATATATTTATTCCGATAGATGGCAGTACCTATCAGAAACGTCCAGTTTGATGGTCATGAGATTCTTGTGCGTGTGTATAACTTCGATTATTTTATTTTTTGTTTATTTTTCTTTTCTAAGTCATAGCATATGTTGTTATTGTCTTCGTTGTAAGTATGGTCTATGCTTCAAATTCTAAATTACCCACTTGTTTCTAAAAGTTTAAAACACACAACAACACCTATTATATTAAAAACAAAAAAATATATATTTTCAATATTAATTGTTCATTAAAATTAAACTAGTACACAAAATTAAAAACAATTCTCCTCCTCATATAAACAGAACATTTTCTGGGTTAACTTTTTGTGCTGATTAACGTGGTATCATTTTTTATTTCAATTAGCTCAATTTCTCAAGTTATGGATATAATGCCTTTTAACCATCATATTCATCTATTGGAGGATAAATTATTACATTAAACTTATTACTATATAAATAAATGCGCCAAAGATAGTGCAAATGAAGAAACAATATTATATATATATGGTAATTTAAACCAACAACCCCATATTGTATATAACTTATAACAATATTTTCATGTTGTATAATAGAAACACATCTGAAAATGATTATACGCATGATTGACATGTGTCCTTACATCATTATATGTAATGTACTTTGTACAAACTGAGAATAAATAAAAATAACTCTGTAATAGATTAAGAGTTGAGCTAAATAGATAGAAGTTAAAAACGTCTTAATTCGAGATAGATGGAAATCACAAAACAACTTCTAAATATAGATTGGAAGCTGTCAGGACGACGCCAGTAGAATTTCACCAGACGATCCACACCCCTGTCGCATCTGTTGAAATGCAACACTTCCTTTCTCGGAAAATATATAAAAGGCCCCGTCTTTAGCCAAAAAAACAGTCCAAACATGACCAAAACGAATAATGACACAACGAAGAAGGTAAGAAGCCTGTCCAGATAGAAGCGAGAAAGAGCGAAGATGGAGGAACAAACCGGCCATTCCAACGAAACGACCACGCAATCTCTCCCCCTACAAGAGATATTTACGGAAGAAACGACGCCCCAAGGGACCTCCACAGACCCGCTAACACAGCTCGCCAACGTCAGGACCAAGCTGACCACCCCAACGAGACAGTCGAAATTCCCGCGAGTCATGGAAATCGAGGAGCAGAATGACGCATATCCGGTGACTAGTTCTCCACCCTAGGCCTGACATCGTCGAGACAATGATCAAAGCGACAAGCTGCAAATCAACTTCACAGAAGCTACAAGCTTCTACAAGTCCAACATGGAGCGACTTCCACGTCAGCAGGAAAACAACCAAAGACAAAGTCTCCTGACTGAACTATCTTCAAAACTGTAAGTTTTAAAAATCTTACATAACTTTATCCTCAATTTCAAAACTTGATTCCCTATAAATTTTGTATATATATTTTCACTTCAAGCATTTTAGAATCAACTTATTTAAACATAGAAACTTTCTCCTTGGAATATAAATACTATAAAGTTAAGTGCCAGGAGAAAAATTTTTCTCCTGGCACTTAACTTTATAGTATTTTAGAATCAATTTTTATCTTTTTTATATCATTTTAAATTCAATTTTTAAATATGCCACACTCTCATTTATCTTTTTTTTTTCTTTATTTTAATCAAATTATAAATTTTAATTTATCATTTTCAATTTTATTATTCTGAAAAAATCTTCAATCACACATTTTTATCAATTTACTAATCTTACATGTCGTTCTTGAATTTATCTAAAATGGCATTATCTAAATCTACAACTTGAAAAAAAAAAAACTCATCATATCATAATTTTAAACTTATATTTGTTTTTCTTAATATAATTTTCATACCAAAATATATCCATTCCTTAATCAAATACTCAAAATTTTGAAAAAATTATTGTCTTATTTACCATTTTATGTAAACGCCCCAATTAAAAATATTTTTGTCACTATCACGACATTGCCCTTTTACAAGGATCATTTTCAGGCTACCATAATCAACGATTTAAAAAATATATTGATATTTTAAAAATAAATTAACATAGGTGAAACACATTTTTTTTAATTGAAAAAATCGAAAGATACAATATCTTTAAAATCACAACTAGAAAAAATAACTGTTCTTCCTCAAAATAACGTTTTATTCTAACATAAATACACTCCCTCGTCCTTTCCTTTTACATGCATATTTAATCATCGACAAATCTCTCTCAACAAAATTTACAACACTCTCACATCACTATCTCCAATTGGCAACAATTATTAGTGCGCGACTTAACAAACAAATCCAATTTCAAGCCACACAAACTCCATAACGTCGCCCCACTAAACACTCAACATTTTCACATTAAACGTGCCACATCCACTAAAGTCAAAAATATTCTCGATATGTGTTCGTACAACCACCACCCATGACTATTAAATTTGTTATTCATGGTGAAACAGGTTAGAATTTGTACCAAACAACGACTTCACGTGATACCTTTCCAAATCATTTCTCACTTCGTGTCACAACGCCACACCACAAAACCTTTTCACTTTTAAGGCCAAATACGCCTTCATGCCGGTGACATATCTCACCCCAAAGAGTGTCCACGTCGAAAGTCGCACTTTCACTCACTTCTAATCTGATATCACTGAATAACATTTTTACTAAGTATGCAACAACCTCGAAACACAACCACTTACGAACATCGAGCAAACTATATTTTCAAAAATGCAAGAAATATGCCAAACTCAACAAAAGAAGAAAGCCAGTTTCAAGTGATGACAAAAATAACTAACACCCCACACGAGTGACCATAACAGAAATAGAACCCGACGATACCGAGAAAGACAGAAAGTGGACGCCCTTTATGACGTCACTCCCCAAGTCGCTACTATCTTTGGACATATCCTCCCTCCCCGCTCAAGGCAGATGTTAATGACCGCTATCTTCATGATCGCCATTTTCTTTTTGAACACATGTTTCAAACCACCCTTTAGATTTCTTCGAGAATCTCACAAATATCACCAACGCCTTAATCATAGCACAACATTACATTGAACATTTTACATGTTAATTGATATCACCAATTGAAACAACTTGGTTACCTCTGATATAGACTTTATAACGGAAAAGAGACAATTTTTGTTCAATTTTCCACTACTTAACATTTAATTAATCATTAATGACCTTTAATTATATTCAATTTTTTGTATAAAATCTTTGAATTTTAATTATTTATTTTTTTACCTTTCAATTATATAATCAATTTTTATTCCAACATTATTTTCAAGAAAAAAACTAAATCAAATTTACTTTTATTTTACATGATATTATTTTAGTATTGCAAGACATTTAATTGTTTCAATAATCATTTTCAATTCATTATTATACTTTTTATATATTACATGTTTGATTTTGTCCACTTACACTTTTTTTTTATCCGCAATCATATTTCTATCTTTTTAGTCGTATATATTATATTTGTTTAAATAGCTTTATTATATGACAATGTTTATGATCAACTTTCGGGCATCTACAACAATCGTTTTCAACAATCATATTCTTCAACCAATTCCCTATACTTTATTTTTACTATCTTTTTCAGCCATTACTTCACATCAACGGAGAAAAACGACAGTACACTGCTTGACAATTTTTTTTTTTGTTTCGAATTTCAACAAACTATTTGAACACAGTTCCCCAGATTTAAAAATCCCAACTTCTGGCCTAAACACGCTTCAAGAGTTTATTTCAATCATCCGCAGAGCACATCACCAACTCATGCACAAAGCGTTCATTTTTTTTTCAACTTTCATTTTTTTTTCAGCTCTAGCGGACCACAATCAACCTTTGATTTCGAGTCAAGTCAGACCACCTACTGTCGCTACAACAATTCTACTTATCGCATGGCTCTACCACCCCTTTCACTCATATTAATTCTTTTCTTCAACAACTTTTCAACCCAATAACCCTAAAATTGTGACAAAACACTGTAACCCTTATATAGGATCGCAAGTGAAACATTGTGAATCGAACTGGCTTTGGCCTCCTGGCAATAAGGAGGAATCACCGCCTAATTCTTATTTTAACGCTGGTTTTAATTATATGCTTCTTGACTCAGCGAGCTAACTATAACTCATTCAAACTTGAATAACTGCTATTGTCTCGTCTCACTAACTCTAATGACTCAACCACGTATACATTAATAACTCACTTTATTTTCTAAAAATCAAGATTATATACATTTCTAAAATTTACATAATTTAACAATAATTAACAAAAGTAAATTCTAACAATTTTGCATATTTAAGGCCGGAACATACTCCCCCCGGCCGCTGAACCCTGGTTCAGATTTGAAGGGAAGCGGAGCCAACTTCGTAATAGGTCGTAGGTAGACTCCGGTAGCAGCCCGAACTTGGGCAACTCGCACCTTCTGGTCAGAGCCCGGATATACCTTGAGGATCCTGGCCAGACGCCACTGTAGAGGTGGAAGGTTATCTTCTTTTATTAGCACTAACTGATTAGGCTTCAGATTGTCTTGTGACAACCTCCATTTATTTCTCTGTTGCAAAGAGTTGATGTACTCTCTTGTCCATCTTGACCAGAACGAGTTCCTCAGACTTTGTACCAGATTCCATCTTGACCGTAAATCTACTCGCTCATAATTTTGCAATCCTGGGTCCTCAATCAGAGGGGAGCCAATCAAGAAATGTCCCGGAGTCAAAGCTCGAAGATCGTTAGGGTCGGGACTTAACTCTACTAACGGTCTTGAATTAAGGCAAGCCTCAACTTGACAGAGTAGTGTGATGAATTCCTCACTATTTAAAAGTGATGACTTTATTACCTTGCTCAGATGACCCTTTAAGCATTTGATGTTTGCCTCCCAAAGTCCTCCAAAGTGTGGAGCTGATGGAGGAATGAAATGCCACTCTATTAACTCTTCTGCTAAAAAGTCTTTAGTTTCCTTTGAATTCATTATTTTATATTGTTTCTTCATGAAGCTTTCGGTTCCTCTGAAGTTCGTTCCATTGTCTGAGTAAATTTTTGATGGTTTTCCTCTACGAGATATAAACCTCCTGAGAGCTGCAATGAATGAACTGGTCGAGAGACTAGTCACCATTTCCAAATGAATTGCCTTGACCGAAAAACACACAAAGAGAATCACATAGCATTTGATCGTCCCTTTCGATCTAGTCAGACTTGGTTTTAGTTCGTAAGGTCCTGCCAAATCGACTCCAGTCTTGGTAAACGGTCTTGATGGATTTACTCTATCAGCAGGCAAATTCCCCATAATTTGTACTGCAGTTTTTGCCCTGAATCTGAAGCAGGTTATACACTGTTTAATGATTCTTCTTACAATGTCTCTACCCCCCATGATCCAATAACTATTTCGTATGAGAGACAAGACCAGCTGTGGACCAGCATGCAAATATCTCGTGTGAAAATGAAGTATTATTAATTTGGTAAAGTGATGATTTTTCGGTAATAACAGTGGGAATTTTTGATCAGGGTTTACACCCGCGTACTTAATCCTACCCCCTACTCTTAACATCCCAGATGCATCTATAAAAGGATTAAGCTGCAAAATTCTACTTTTTCTTGAAGCATGTCCCGTATTTCTTAGATCCTGCATTTCTTCTCCGAATTCGTCCTTCTGAATCCATCCAATAATCCTAATCACTGCATTTTCTAACTCCTTCTTCGACAATGTTCCAATTTCTCTTTTCTTCAGCGACACCCGACAGTTAGTGATGAATCTCAAACACCAGGCTATGATTCGCCTCGTCTTGATAAAAGTGGAATATTTAGTTACAACTTCTGGACAGACTGAAACTCGGGACTGGCAAGCTAAGGCTACTTTTTCTTCCTCATGGCATTCTCGGCCATAGCAATTATCCTGATTCTGAACAAAGTTGTTATCTTTCAACCAAGTCGGTCCTTGCCACCACAGTGTATGTCCAGATAACGCAGCAGACATTATTCCCCTAGAGGCACAATCGGCGGGATTATCCTTCCCAGACACATGACGCCATGAGTTTCTGTCAGACAGTTGCTGTATTTTCACAACTCTATTGTGTATAAAGGTCTTCCATCTGTTAGGATCGGATTTGATCCAACTCAATGAGATCTGAGAATCTGACCACAAATATGCCCTGCCAATATCAATCTTCAATGAATCAACAACAGATCTGTAGAGCTGAGACAGGAGGAGAGCCGCGCACAATTCCAATCTTGGTAGAGTTAGAGACTTACATGGGGCAACTCTGGTTTTTGCTGCAAGCATTGATATATGGACTTGTCCATCCAGAGAGACTGTTCTTAAGTAGCACACAGCCGAATAAGCTACACTTGACGCGTCACAAAATCCGTGGAGTTGAACATCTTGATCCTTTTCACATGCCCATACGTATCTTGGGATACTCAAATCCCCTAATTTTAGTAATTCGGCTCTAAAATTATTCCACTTTTCCTTGATGTCGTTCGGAATATGCTCATCCCAGCCTGTCCCACCTCTCCATAATTCCTGCATTATTATTTTCAAAGCCACTGTAGTAGGTGAGAGGAAACCAAGTGGATCGAAAATCCTCGCAATATTGGAGAGAAGATCTCTTTTGGTAACAACTTCTTCAGGAAGAGTTATAATAACTCTAAACGTATCTTGTACATGATCCCATACAATTCCTAAAATCTTGGATATGGCTCCTTTCTCCAAGTTAATTTTCTTCTCTTCGTTCATTTCCTCGACATGAGACACTATATCGTGGCAATTTGAATTCCACTTTCTTAAGTGAAATCCTCCCTTTTTCATTAAGTCTTTTAATTGGTCTATTAGTTCTTTGATTTCAGCAATCGTTTGAGCTCCTGTTAGCAGATCATCGACATAGAAATCATTCAAGGTCACCCTAGAAGCCTCAGGATAATTTTGGCCTTCATCTTCTGCTAACTGTTGTAATGTTCTCATTGCCAAAAATGGAGCCGAAGTTGTACCATAGGTAACAGTCAGCAGTCGATAGTCCACCACAGGCTCTTCTGGCGATGGTCTCCACAATATCCTCTGATAGTCCGCATCTTCTGGATGAATTCTTATCTGGCGGTACATCTTTTCTATATCAGCAGTTATGGCGACAGGATACGTTCTGAATCTGAGGAGACTGAAAAATACATCCTGTTGGATTTTTGGTCCCTTGTGCTAAAATTGATTTAAAGAAACATTATTTTCAGATTTAGCTGATGCATCAAACACAACTCTCATTTTTGTTGTAGTGGATTGCTCTCTAATTACTGGATGATGAGGCATGTAATAGCATCTGCACAATTCTCGCTTCACTTCTGCAATTGGGACCCTTTCCATGTGGTTTAAGTGTTCATATTCCTTCATGAATCCCCGGTATTGGTCATATAATTTCACATTCTTACACAATTTTCCTTCCAACGAAAGGAACCTTCTTAAAGCTTTTTCTCTTGATTCACCCAGAAGCGGTCGATGTTGTCTGAATGGCAATTTTACCCAATACCTTCCATGGCTATCTCTGCCATGGTTATTCGAAAATAACCTTTCACAATCTTCGTCCTGTGTACAAAGATCCGGTGACGGCACAGATTCAGTTTCCCAGAATCTTTTCAATACGAATTCTAGTTCTGATTCAGATTGTAAACTCAGGTTACAGACTTCTGTATTACTCTCCGATGTTCCCATGAGTTTTCCTAGAAGTACCCAACCTAGTCTTGTATTAATAGCCATTGGCAATCCTTCTCCGAGAGATATAGAGCCATTCAACATAAGTTCAGTGTATATATCTGCTCCCAATATCATATCTATTGGGGCTTGTATGTAGAACTCTGGGTCTGCCAATTTGAGGTTCTTCAAAGTTGGCCAATTAGGGTCTTTCAACCTGAAGTTCGGAATTTCTGAAGTGAGCACTCCCGTGACTACTGCCTCCACCGAGAATTCCTCAGAATTATTCAGTGGACAAAATGTCACACTTACTGTCGATGAAGAATGCTGCACTGGTGTGTTTCCAACCCCTATAATCATCCGATCTGATTTCCTTTGGACAAGTCCCAATCTTTCGCAGCATCCTTTTGTTATCATGGTGACTTGGGAACCGCTGTCCAGTAGGGCTCTGCAGGTGCATAACTTTCCGAGTCCATTTTTTATCTTGATTCTAGCTGTTGCGAGTAGTACGTGGCTATCATTGCAGTTTGCCTGTTGAGTATTAGTTAAATTGATAGCACTCTCATGTTCCTTCGGAGTTGTGTTCTCAACTTGGGCCGAAGCGCCTTCCGTGCTCGGTTTATCATAATGAATCATCGTGTGGTGCTTCCCCTTGCATACTTTGCATCGTTGGTTCAGCCTACAATTCCATGAGAAATGGCCTTTCCTCAAGCAATTGAAGCATAATTTATGACTCTTTACTACATTTAATTTTTCTTTTAAAGGCATTTTGCAAAATAAGTTGCACATGTATAGTGGATGATGCTTAGATTTGCATAATATGCAAGTGTCCGAACTCTCAATTAGCATCCCGTAGCTTTGGCATTTGGGAAATCTCGATCCGGAGGTTTCTTCCTTTTTTGAACATTCCTTGACAGCACAAGACATGCTTCTCGCATGTCTGGAAATGAATGCTATGAACTTGTCATAAGATGGAAGAGTATTGTCCATTGACAGTTCCCAATCCAACCTTAGATTTTCACTCAACTTCTGCTGGAGGAAGTGCACCAGGATCACATCCACAAATTGATTTCTTTTCAATTCCAGCGTTTCTAAGTTTCTTATGGCTTCATTACAAACATCCATGAATTCATGGAGACACTTAGCCGATGGATTCTTAATTGCCCGGAGAGAAAAGATTTTTGACACCTGGGCATAAGCTAGCTCTCTCGGGTTATCATATCTTGATAACAGTGTACTCCATGCTTGGCCATAATTTTCACTTAGTAAAGGGAAACCCCTTATTAATCTGGCCGCTTCGCCTTTTACTGCAGAATTCAAATATTGTAACTTCTGTATATTAGTTAACCCTGGATGTGCATCGATGGTGGTGAGGAATAGCTCTTTGAAGTTGATCCAATTGCCCATATCTCCATCATATATCGGTAAGTCAAATTGAGGCAATTTTATATTTGCCTGAGAGCCATTTGGCTTTATGTCCGCCAGTTTGTCTTTGAGTTTTCTCTCATTTTCTATTTTTACCCTCAAGCTTCCAATCTTGTTCATTGAACCATCATATGCCTCACTTTCTTTATCTATATCAACTTCATCCAAAGAAAACAGCTCGTCGTAGAGTTTCTCAATTTTTTCTTTGATCTCCTTTAATTCTTCACCCATTATTTCTAAGCGTATTGTTTCACCTGCCTCAATAATTGAATCCACAGTTTCATTAAATCCATCAATTCGCCTTATTTGGCAACTTAACTTTCTTTGGAGGATCCTTTCGTCTCGAGACATTTCGCAATTGTATTCTCACTGAGTTTTTGCTAAATTTCTTCTGTTTCAAATCCTAATCCAGATATCGAGGGACCATGAATCGAACTGGCTTTGGCCTCCTGGCAATAAGGAGGAATCACCGCCTAATTCTTATTTTAACGCTGGTTTTAATTATATGCTTCTTGACTCAGCGAGCTAACTATAACTCATTCAAACTTGAATAACTGCTATTGTCTCGTCTCACTAACTCTAATGACTCAACCACGTATACATTAATAACTCACTTTATTTTCTAAAATCAAGATTATATACATTTCTAAAATTTACATTATTTAACAATAATTAACAAAAGCAAATTCTAACAATTTTGCATATCTAAGGCTGGAACACATTGCCTAGGAAGACGCTCAAGTCTATTTCCTCGCTTTGCACCTGGATCTAAGTATTTGGTTCACATGTACACTCCTAACAATTGCATATTCTTCAACTACTAACCCTTTCCAACGCCCGCCAATATTCTCTTAGAATGTGAAATTTTATGTCATCATTTTATTTTAATCATATATATTTTTAAAATTAGAAAAAATTGTCATTTTTATTTCACTTTTATATATCCAAACAAATCATCTTGTTATAGTCCTTTTTAACCCTCACAGTTTAAATTAATTAAAATAAATTTTAATTACTTACCTGTGTTAGAGAGGCTTTACGCGCTTAAACCCGGATGAACCCTTTCACTCCCGGGGCCCATCTATGGTAATTTAAATCAACAACCCCATATTGTATATAACTTATAACAAGATTTTCATGTTGTATAATAGAAACACATCTGTAAATGATTATATGCATGATTGACATGTGTCCTTACATCATCATATGTAATGTACTTTGTACAAACTGAAGATAAATAAATAAAACTCTGTAATAGATTAAGAGTTGAGCTAAAGAGATAGAAGTCAAAAACCTCTTAATTCGAGATAGATGGAAGTCACAAAACAACTTCTCAAGATAAATTGGAAGCTGTCAGGACGGCGCCAGTATAATTTCACCAGACGATCCACACCCTGTCGCATATGTTGAAATGCAACACTCTCTTTCTCGAAAAATATATAAAAGGCCCCGTCTTTAGCCAAAAATACAGTCACTTGACAGTTACTTCACCATCTGCGTGAGCCCTCGTCGGCTGTACCCCAGGTCCATCTCATCCACCATATAGTCAGTAAGAACTATTCTATCTCCTTCTTTCGCTCCCAGCTCAACTTTTATCTGTTCTGGGAACTTTCTTAGTGCAACTGTGTCTTCGTTTTTGTGTATGGACATTCCCAGGCTTTCCACTCTGTCTCGACCACGACTGCTTGTACTTTGTGAAAGCTGTAAAAGGTCTTCCAAGGTGCAGAGAGGTACTGGAAAACTCCCCATCCTGACTGTTCCTCTCGGTCATCACACTATAGCGAGAGTTGACAGGGACTCACACCATAGTTTAAGTCGACTGGATACCTCACCACAGTTTTAGTCGACAGTATTCTACAAGAGTCAACAGGACCTCATCACATATATATGCATGTGTATATATTTTACCTCAATAACCTGCCCTTAGATATATATATACAAGGTATGTCCCATAGGTTCCCGGACTGGGTCAATAAAAAAAAGGTAAGATATATATTGCCACGTGGAAAATTAGGGAAGACAAAAACTTCAGGAGGAAACAAAATTTATTTCAGGGAAGGACAAACTATCAAAGGTAAACAAAATATAAACCACGAGGGAAATTTACAGAGTCGCCAGATATAAAACATAAAAATGACCATGCTAGCTGTGGGTCACAGCTCCCATAGGGAAGAAGCTATGTAACATAGCATTTATTAATTTTATTTATGTAACATAGTATTTCTTAATTTTATTATTTTTATTTAACAGAGTGGTCATTTTTATGTTTTATATCTGGCGACTCTGTAAATTTCCCTCGTGGCTTATCTTTTGTTTACCTTTGATAGTTTGTCCTTCCCTGAAATAAATTTTGTTTCCTCCTGAAGTTTTTGTCTTCCCTAATTTTCCACGTGGCATTTTGGTGGAGATGCTGGGTAAGTTAGGGAAGACAAACTGAAGATTGCCGAGAAGACCTTGAAGCCATGGGTACTGTGATCTACATTTTCGGAGACTGACTCCAGGATTTTACCGCCGTGCCAAAGCCAAGACTTCCCTCGAATATGACGATGTTCCTATAGACGATACGACGACAAAGCCGCTCTTCACGCCGCAAGAAAATGGAAGCAAAGGTACTAGGGACAAAGTTCCAAGACTTCGAAGGAATCCTTGGCAGAAGCACGTCAAATCCACGTCAGTATCTACAATAATTGCTAGCTGTGGGTCACAGCTTCCATAGGGAAGAAGCTATGTAACATAGCATTTATTAATTTTATTTATGTAACATAGTATTTCTTAATTTTATTATTTTTTATTTAACAGAGTGGTCATTTTTATGTTTTATATCTGGCGACTCTGTAAATTTCCCTCGTGGCTTATCTTTTGTTTACCTTTGATAGTTTGTCCTTCCCTGAAATAAATTTTGTTTCCACCTGAAGTTTTTGTCTTACCTAATTTTCCACGTGGCAATATTTTTTTAAATATTAAAACTTTTCAAAGTAATCCCTCCTTGTTTCAACGCACCAGCGCCATCGTTTCTTCCTATTGTCGAAACAGTTTTAATGGCCTCTTTTGGAATGCTCTTCAATGCCAACAGCGATTTTTCTATTATGTCATCCTTGGTGTCAAAATGTCTTCCAATTTTTGTTCCATCCTAAAATCGCCTCAACGCTAGGTGTAAACTTTAAATAAATTAGAATGACCTTGGCGCGCGCGCACGTACCACACGATATTGGTACCACCGTGTTGCCAGATATTTTTTCTATAATAAACAGTCAAATTTATTTACTTTTTCATTTATTTATTTTTTATGGAACCAGTCCTGGGACATACCTTGTATTTATCAAACTACTTATTCAATCCATATAAATTTTCATTTAAAAATCTAATTTCTTTCCCTTTACTTTTCAAAATTATCAGGAGAATTGTTTTTATATACACGAGTAAGTATAGGATGGAAGTTCTTAACAAAAACCTGTTTATGCGAAAAAAACATTTTATTCGGTTTAATAAACAATATTTATAAAGATGCATAAATATTTAGGAAGTAATAAAAAATATATATTCTTGGATTCAAAGAAATTTTCTTTGAAGTCTATTATATTTTGCTTATTTGTCATCAGATTCCAACAATAATCCGCCACCATATGTTGATTCCAAAGACCATTGTATCGTTGCTCAATGATTCTAATATCTTGGTGGAAGCGTTCACCTTGTTCTTCGCTCTCTGCACCGAGATTATCAGGGAAAAAGTTTAAATGTGAATCCATAAAATGCAATTTCAGATTTATTAAGAACCCGAGCTTATGGAATTTGGAAATCATATTTTCTACGATTCTCGCATAATTCGGTGACTTATTATTGCCTGAAAAGTGTTTGACAACGTCGATGAATGCGAGCCAAGCAATTTTCCCATCTTCTTTCAATTAAACAACTAATCTTACGAAATTTAGTCACTAAATATTTGACAGCACCACTATCTTTCTTTAAGGCCTTTACAAAATTTTTCATCAACCCTAATTTAATATGTGATGGAGGAAGAAGCATTTTTAGTTTATGGACAAGCGGTTGATGTTCAACGTTGTGTTCACCTAAGCGAAACATACTTCTTTCAGGCCACATTTATTTGTATATATTGATTATTTCTGTCTCTGCTGTCTAACTTGCATATAAAGCAAGGATACTTTGTTTCCGTTCTGAAAGCTCTGTAAAATTCCTAATAATTTAAGATCACTGCAAACTTTTCTACAATATTTGGTATAATTCAACAATTCTAAGATGTTCTTAAGAGTCGAATAGGTTTCTTTCATTTGGGTTGAATAGACAACTGGTATGGAGAAGGTAATATATTACCATAGTACAGCAAACAAGCCTTCAAAATTTGTTTATAGGAATCAATAAAGAGTCTATGCTCGGTAACATTGTAATTATTTTGCAGAGTTTTAAAAACGCCTTCAATATCATTGCAGTACACTAATTCTCTTGTTCTTTAGAAAAATATTGCAAAAAAACCATTGTTCCCTATTACGATAGACAGAGATTTTGATTTGTGGTAACAAGAGGTTCCTTTACTTTAATTTTTATCTAAGGATTTCTGCTGCTTTTTTTGATAGCCCTTAATGATGCCTAATCAAATAAATGTGGAATGCCACTTTCAGTTGAATTAAATTCAGGGTCTTCTAATTGATGATCATCTGCAATTTGATATAGGATTCTTGAACCGTTTTAGGAATCGGTATGGGTTTCTCAAGGTCGTGAGGAATAGGTTGCCTAGCTGGTGGTATATCAGGATAAAAGTTAGTTTGCTTCTTTTTGCTATTAAGGTCTGCGAGTTTGCAGACACAGAAATAACAATCGTCATGGTGATATTTTGGTTCTCGCCAAACCATTGGTACACCAAAAGGCATACCTTTTGATTTCCCCATTTCCATTGCAAAAGCCCTTGATAGCACGTTCCGCACACACTATGGGGGCACCACCACTTGTCTTGATCACCTAAGGCCACACCAAAATGTTCTTTATAGCATTCTTTTATCTTTGGGGTGATACGTTTCCACTGTTTGGGAATTGTAAATTTTCCACAAATGTAGCAGAATATTTCTGGATTAGCTTTGCATTTACGCAATATTAAAATATTAAAGAAAATAAATGTATTGTTAAACATTTTCTTAATATAAAATTGCAATGGTATGTATTTCATCTAAATGATGATTAAATTTTATGCTTACAAAGACAATATCTTCAAAATATTTTGATGACAGCGATGACATTAGCTTCTTTATAAAATTGAATATTGAAGCGGTGCAGCAAAGAAGTAGAAGAGAATAAGTGGGCAAGCCAAGAGAAGAAGGTATGCAGGGGCCCCTTCAAGGAAGTGTTGATTGACAAATTCTAGAGGAGGGGGCGGCAGACAGGGAGTCCAGCTGGTGTCGTCGTGAAGGAAGCAGCCGAGTTAGCGGCCGGCCTGCCGGGAGTTTGTGCGCCGAGAAGACCTGGCAGTCTGGGGGGAGAAGTCTATCTGGTGACAACGGGACCGGCAGTCGGGGAGATAACGGCGGGGACGTCAGACGCGACAAGTTGGCTAGAGGAAGTGTCCCGAGGAGTGGGACCGTGCGGAACAACAACCAGAGGACGGGGCAAAGAAGGACGAGGAGGAACCTACCCGGGGCGGACAATGAAGGCAAGCTAACCTACTGTATATAGTTACTAATCTACTCTTCAAAGCTCTGAGAATAAATCCATAGTACTAAGCTGTATCCAAAACGAACCCACATTGTTTTTCTTAGAAACCTTGCACACAAACATCGACGGCTGAGAAGAGTCGTAACATTTGGTGTCAGAAGTGGGATACAGCTTAGTCCATTTTAATTGAAGATTTTATTTTGCGCTAATTTAAAAAGAAAAATGGAAAACCTAACCGACCTCGAATTTGAAAAATTCAAGAAATTGCTCAGTTTGATAAACCAGAAAGTAGATGAGCTCGGAGAAGACGTTAGATCGATTAAAGAAGGGATTACTCCATTGGAATCTCGAATGAGCTGACTCGAGCATAATCGGAATGTCAAACGTTCTGCCACACCCATGTCTTGCGAAGTTAAGTTCAATGAACACCAGCCAGAAAATCCTGATGGCTTTCCAAAAACAATCACAGTAACCAACAGTCTACGTACTCAATGTCTGAGGGGACAAAAGACGAGTCCAGGTAATGAAGATCCCGGCAAGGCCATCAAAACAAGGACCATCAAATCGAGAGACGTCGTAAGTGGACTGTCAGAATCTACGCTAGAAGATTCTCCCGTGATCCAGAAGTCCGAAGAATGTCGACAGCAGGAAATTATCAAGACTGTTTGTTTAGCGGAAGAGGGCGAGCTGATCGCCTCCGACAACGGCTGAGGAACGAGTGTTTTGTACAAAATCAAGCGGACGGAAGGAGAATGCCCGCCAGGTGATATACAGTGCGGAAATTCAACCCCTGGGATTATTTATAAAATACTCCAGGAAAACAACAACGAGCTTGGCGAGCTGCAGTGCGACAGCGTAGCTGACTTCTGCTACAGTGACGGACTGTCAGGGACTACAGCGGCGATCCAACTGGACGGGACGGAGCTGGGTGCTCCGTGGAAGTGCGACAAGGCTAGATGGTCGAAGCACCCCAAAGTTGGAGCCGGCGACCCGACTGAACGGGATAGAGCATTGGACGCTCTGTGGAAGTCCGACGACAAGGTCTGTGCCGCGGAAGTCGCGCGCCATGTGTCAGCGCCGTCGTCTGCAATACAAGCTGAAAATATGTGCTAAGAGTGTGTGCCCATCACCTTCGTTACTTTGCCCGACAAGGTGCAGACTCAGCCACCATCGCTTAGAACAAGTTGTGCCGAAATTGAAACTACTGTGCGGTCTGACACCTTCAGAAATTTCGAGGATTCCATGCTCCAAGGCAAAGACAGCATCGAGTTGTCCAGGTCTAGAATTTGTAGAAGAATAAATCTCCAGTTGCAAAGAAATGCGAAATCGACAAAAGAGAGGAACTTTCCCGAACACCTCTGGAAGTCTAACAAGGACGAATACATGCTGGAAGGCCACGATATGGTCAGCGTGGATCAAGAAAGCGCATCCAAGAGCGCTGAGAAGAGTCGTAACATTTTTTTTTTTAATTGAGCTGATTTTGAAAAATGAAGGTTATATTCATGATCTAGGGGTTGGAATTTACTATAAAAACTTTCAAATATTGAGAAGGAAAAATTGTGTGTACTAGTGTTATTATTTTTTTTTTAAGAAAATATTATTGTATATTTTTAGCCTCAGCCGTGTAGTTGACAATGACAATTAAAACAAATTTATTGACTCCTCAGTCAATCTTTGCAAATTCAGGATGAGATACAAAAAATAATTAGAGTGAATAAAAAGATGGCGAAAAGCGTGTTCGAACAAGGGACATCAGGTTCTAAGTCTAAAGTTTTCACAGCTAGGCTATTTTGCCTTATTATATTGCGATAGTTTTGTTTTCAAATATATGTAAATATTAATTATACAAATATAAAATATGTTAATATAATTAATCAATTTTTAATTTGTTTTTTTTTTATTGAATGTCGATGAGTTATTTTTGTTTTTATTACTTTCCTAAAAGAATAAATAAATATTTTTAGAATCTTCTTGACATTTTGGTGGAGATGCTGCTCGTATCTCGGTAAATCCAAACAGTGGCTAATAAAAGAAAAAGTCGACGTTTACAGGGCCTACTACCGGTGGAAAATAAAGAAGAAGAAATGTCCAAGAACGAACAAGAAATCCATTTACCCCCTAGGATTCCCATCACTTGTCTGCAACAGCCCAGAAATCCTTCTAATTCTGCTGGGAAAACATCGGAGTGTCCTCATCAATGGCTGAAAGTCTACGATAGGGCAGCCAGGAATAATGGGTGGGACAACTCTATGAGTCTTGTCGATGTCATCTTATTTTTAGAAGATACTGTTAAGGGCTGGTAAGAGAATGAAGAAGAAAACCTCACATCATGGCAGACGTTCAGAGAAGAGTTACTTAAAATGTTTGGCGACAGGGAGAATCTAGTCCAAAAAGCCAAACTTAAACTGAAATCTCGAGCTCAAAAGGCGAACGAGTCGTCTGAATCTTATATTCAGGACATCCTCGGACTTTTTCGCCAGGTCAATCCAGCGATGACGGAGGGTGAAAAACTAGAACACCTCGTGAAAGGAGTGAAGGAACACATACCAGACAGTTCTTCCTGTAGAAATGGCAACAGTTGAAGAGTTCTGAAGTAAAAACAAGATAATCGAAACATTGGATAAAAAGAGAATAGAAAAAACACAATTTGAGAGACTTCTGAACGTCACTTCCATCTCAACTGATAGCAACGCAGATATCGAGGAACTCCTTCTTTGGATAGTAAAGGAGGAGATTTGCAATGTGATTTCGGAAATTGACTCTCCCATCATCCCCAAACAGCAAGAATAGGAGGTCTGCCAAAGAGCTGAGAATACTCTGGCACCAATTATAGAACATCCCAAGTCCTACAATGCTGATCAAAAGGCTTGGTATGATGCAGAAAAAGAAAATAGGAATTACAATAAACGGGAAAGGCAGAAATCTGGTAAAATCAGACGCGAATCGATTGTAATGGGAAAGAGACCACGACAGGAATTCCCTAAACGCAAAACTGACGAATGGAGAACAGTTGACAACAGGCCAATTTGTTTTCGCTGCGGACGTCCAGGGCATGTTGTTAGGTATTGCCGTGAAAGAAGAGCAGTCTTCGACTCATATCGTGACAGAGGCAGAAATCAAGCAACACGAATCAATCATGAAGATGAATTGAACCAGAATGCCACAAGACGCTCATCCCCTAGCCCCAATCGAGGACGATCACCGACTCGCCGCCACAGATCCCCTACGCCATACAGACGACTTAGCCAATCTCCTAATCGCCGAAATGTGGTGAACTAAATGGAGCAACCTTTCTAGGAGGTGAGGCCGCTTGTCAGTGAAACCCTCCAACAGTCGCTAAAATGAGAGCTAATTACCTTAACATAGTGGCCGTTAACTAGCCGGTAAGTGCATTAGTCGATTCTGGGGCGTCCTATTCCTTTATTTCTGAAAAATATCGCCGCTATCTAAGAAAGGTGATGATACCTACAGTAAAAAATATTGCCCTGAAAGTCGCCGATGGAAATTGTGTACAACCATTATGTAAATGTATCTGTTAAGAAAGGGGTAATTAAAAAAACTCGTGGAGAAAAAAGAAAAATTTCGGAACGCTCCACAAACACCTTTTTTAACAAATAAAAACTTTAACCTAAAGTTTTGATATTGTTTTGGGCTGCCTTGGGTGTTCAAGCAAGAAAAAAGGAAGACAACAAAAAAGGCTACACATATAAAGCTTTTGTTTAATTTTTTGAAAGCTATAAACAAGGAAATGTTCTCTCCCTTTCTTTTGTCACTGATTCAAAACATCAGGGGCAAACCTTATTGGTTTGCGGACTTCACGCCCGGATCTTGTTTTGATCGTTAGAGGTTTTTTTTTTATCCCCAGAGGCCTTTTCAGGAGTTTCCTCAGAGGAAATCTCAAGAGGAAACAGTCTCTGTACAGGGCGTAGCCATTCGCCTGTTGTTGTCTTGACTCTGGCAACCCTGTTCACCCCATCTTTCTCCAAGTAAAGTTTTACTATTTTTCCAACAGGCCAGAGAATTATTTTAGTGTTGTCCTGGCCTATAAGGACTAAATCCCCTTCTTTTATGCACCGCTCCCTTTTATTTTCGGCCCGTTGCATCAGTACCCCCAAATATTCCTTGCGGAATCTCTGTTTAAGTTCCTCATTTAGTTTACTCAAAATCTTGTATTTTCTGGTGAAAGAATTCACTCTTATTTCTTCTAGCTCCGGAAACTCATTGTTTGCGTTAGTCTGCAGAAACATTTGAGGGGTCAAGGGAATGAGGTCTTGGTCATCTTCCGATATAAATGAAAGAGCTCTATTATTGATAATACTATCTACCTCACATACGAACCAATAAACTCTTAACAATTCTTACCAATCTCTCCCAAAAACCTCCCCACCAAGGCGCTGAGGGAGGGATAAAAATTAATTGGATTCTTTTTACACTCGATTCCCTTTCAATCTCCCCCCAATCTAAGCCTTTAAGTAATTCGTTTGTTTTTGAGAAATTTGTCCCGTTATCACTATATATTTTTCCGGGACGTCCACGCCGACAAATGAATCTTTTTATAGCTAACAAAACGGTTTGCATCTAATGTTCTCACAATCTCTAGGTGGACAGCTCTGTAAACAGCGCAAGTAAACAAGGCCACCCAAACCTTGCTGCCACCTTTAAGATGTAGCGGTCCCAACAGATCCACACCTGTCACCTCGAAGGGTTTGCCTAACCCTATTCTATTAGTCGGCAAAGCCGCGCCAGGAGTCTGAATAGGTTTCTGATTAGGCCTCCTACATATCACACATTTCCCAATTATTTGTTTAATCAATCTGCGACCACCAATGATCCAGAATCTCTCTCTCAATTGTGAAAGAATGAATTGGGCTCCTACGTGCCCATTTTGTTGGTGTATTTCACGAACCATCTGTTCCACCAGAGGATATTTACGAGGTAGGAAAATAGGTCGTTTAAACGCTTCTGGATCTTGTCCATGTAGCAGTTTCGTCTCAACTCACCACAAACCTTCGAGTGAAAAAGATACGTTGTCCACTGCAGGGAATGTCAGCGACGAAAGTTTATCCGGGACGTCTGATATCTATTCCCCCAGCAGATGCACCTTTTTAAAGAATCGGAATAGACCTGTTTGGACGGTTTCCAAAATCTATTATGGGAAACAAATGGGTTGAGGTCTGAACCGACTATTTTACTCGGTTTCCATTACGGTAGCTTTACCAAATTCAGGGGCAATCGAAATAGCCAAATTTCTTTCAGAAGAACTAATTCTAAAACAAGGGGCACCCAGGATAATTATTAGTGACCGAGGCCGAGTTTTCCAATTTCGAGTGGTTTCCGAGATCATCAAATTATGTGACACCATGCACCGAATGACCACGGCGTACCATCCTCAGACCAACGGACATACGGAAAGATTCAATAAGACGCTAGGCGACATGCTTTCAATTTACGTTGATGTCGATCAGAAAAGCTGGGATTAAGTGTTGCTATTTGTGACCACTGCTTACAATACAGCTCGCCAGGAGACCACTAGTTTCTCATCTTTCTTCCTGCTCCATGGACGTGAAGCAGAGACAACACTGGACACTATGTTTCCATTCTGCCCCGAAAATACCGAAGATGATAATGTATACCATCTCATAACAAAAGTCGAAGAATCAAGACATTTGTCTCGTCTGCGTACATTAGAAGCGCAGCAGAAAGACGAGGAGAGATACAACTCACGACACCGGATGATTTACTACCAGCCCGGAGATCTCGTCTGGACATTTATTTCCATCCGACGGATTGGACTTTCGGAGAAATTAATGAAGCGATACTTCGGACCATACAAGGTGTTGCGTAGGCTATCTGACGTCACCTATGAGGTCGAAGATTTTGACCCAACATCAAAGAAACGCAAAGTCAGGGATTTTATGCACATCCTGCGCATGAAGCCGTATAAAGATCCGAAATACCATTACGCTACCAAATATCCTAATCCTGCAAATTAACTGCAAACAGCGAGGCGCTGTTTTTTTTTTTTTTTTTGAGGGGGGGGATGAATGCAACAGTTTTGTTTTTCAAATATATGTAGATATCAATTGTACAAATATAAAATATGTGAATATAGTTAATCACTTTTTTAGTTTCTTTGTTTTCTTTGAATGTTGAGGGGTTATTTTTGTTTTTTGTTACTTTGCTAAAAAAAGAATAAATAAATATTTTTAGAATACACGTGACAATATAAATATTTTTAAAAGAATTAAAATTTACAAATTCGAAAATACAACCTGGGAGTATTCCCCACCTAGAAGTATCCACTTCCAGGCGATGAGGGGTCCTCAATTGCACCACCCAGCCCTAACTGCACGAAGTATCGATAAATTCGGCACTTCGCTGGAGATGGTTGTAGCCTCTGGCAGGTACGCGTGGAGGTGGTTCTGGATGGTGGAAAGCACTAGGGAGTTGACGGCCCTGACTCGCCGGGCAAGGGAGAGGCCACGCGTGAAGGGCGTTGATTTCCGGCATGCAGATTCCAGGAGGGCCAGAAAATGTGGTTCCCGATGGGCAACGGTGCTTCTTAACGCGATTTTTGTCCCCAGGACCTGGATTGAGGAGTTCGACCAGGAGGCACCGAGGGGAGAGTCGCAGCGTTGGCGCCAAGCGCCGCACCAGAGGCCCGCGCTCTTCCAATAGTTCATGGCGATCCCTGAGGAGCGGTGGAAGTCCTCGAAGACGGCCGCGACTCGGGCGAACTGCTCGTCACGATGGACCAGGAGGACGATGTCGTCTGCGTGGGCGATGACATTGCCACGCCGAGGATCGACTATAGGCGACGTAGCTGAGGCCCCGTCGCGATGCTGAAAAGTGCCGCGCTCACAGCGCAGCCCTGTCTCACGCCATTCAGGAAATTGATAGCGGCGGTTTGGAACTCTCCAGCCCGTATCGTCGCATCCGCCCCGGCATACAGGAGGAATATTCAGTCGACGAAGGCCGGTGGGAGGCGCAGGGACACCAGGAGGTATAGCAGGAAGCCGCGATCCAGGCAGTCGAAGGCGGACTGGAGGTCGACGCAGACGGGGTCAGCGGCGAGCCCGGAGCAGTAGCCTCCTCGACGGCGTCGGTGAACTGGTGGATGTTCCAGAAGAGGGATTGCCCGGGGACGGCGTACGTCGGGCACTCTGGCACCAGGGCTGGCAGGTGGGACTTAAGGCGACTGAGGAGGATCGACGCGAGTACCCTGTAGTCGGCCGAAGGCAGCGAGAAGGGTCTATAGCCATATAGGCCGCGATCAGGCGGGGATCAGGCAAATTGCACTTCGGCGCTTCGATGGAGGAAGAGAACCGCAGAGCTGAGAGGCTGCGAACACACGCTTGAAGGGCATCCGTCAAGAAATCCTCGTAGACGGCGAAGAGTTGGCAGGGTAAGCCATCCCAGCCGAGAACTTTTCCGCGAGGGAGGTGGCGGATAGTGGCGTCGACCTCATGCGCGGTGATTTCAGCCCGGTGGAGTGGGTCCTCCTCGTCTAATTCAATCGGGGTGGGTTTCCCTTCGATGAAGGCGGTGGCTGCAGCCGGGTCATAGGTCGTGCGGGCGAAGCGGGCCGGAAGATGGCAAGGGCCTTTCGCCGCAGATCGGGGTTTTCAATGACGCGGCTGTCGTCGTCCCTGACGATGATGACAGGGCGGCGAAGATGAATCACTCGGGCGATGTCTGGCAGCGACGGGTAGTCAGCCCTTACAGATGAGGCTTCCAGCTGCGCCGCGAGATATCTGTGGGCTCGGGCGACGTATCCGTTGTCAGCAGCAGTGGCGCGAAGGATGTGGAGAGATCTGGCCTCCCAGATAATCCTGTCACATTGTTCGCTTACGTCCTCCTCTATCTCCCTAATGTAGCCAGCTAAGTGTTTATGAACCAGCCCCGAACAAAGAATCGCGGCTATGCAGGGCTGGGGGGATGCGGTGGGTGAGCGCACCTGGACCAGCACGGCGCGGTGGTCGGAGAGATAGTAGTATGCGGTCACACGATCCAGGAAGCATCGAGGTACAATAATCCTGTCCAGTCGGCTGCTCTCGATACGGTCACCGTAGCTAGCGACCCTGGTGGGAAGGTGAGCGGCGTCAAACTGGGTGGCCACGTTCACCAGCGTAACCAGATCCTGAAGAGTAGTGAAGGCATCCACGGAGGTCGATGAGTACTCCCGGTCCTCCCTTATGCTGATGTCCCCGAGAACCCAGGCTTCCTCTTGGATCCCAGCTGCCGCTATTAGCTCAAGTTTCTCCAGCCGCTCGTGGGGATTTTGCGCCAGATGGACATTGATGAAGGTCATCTCCTCGCCGTGAAAATCGGTGACAGCCAAGGCAATGTGGCCCGGCCCACGCTGTTACAGAACGGCGACGCCTGGCCCGAAGACACAGGCGACTCCAGAATTCGAGATGGCTGCGGGTGGCGTGACATCGATCGGTAACCTCCCCTTCTTCGTCGAAGACGCCACCATCATCGAGGCACTGCGGCCATATGGGCGCGTAACCTTCATCGCCCCCATGCAGTTCAATGTGGGAGAGTACACCTACGCAGACGGCCGCCGCGAGGCTTACGTCCTAGCGTTAAAATGCAGAAACCTGCCGGCCTTCTTGACCTACGGAATCAAATGTTCGAAGTGCAACAAGCAGGGTCACCGCAGGGCCAACAGCCCAGTGCTCGCCAATAAGACCACCGGCCCCAGGCAAGCAACACCCTCCTCCCCTACCGTGACCAAGTCACCCGCCGCAGCTCAGCAGCCCAGGCAGCTAGCACCTGCGCCCGCTACACCAGCGCCCCCTACTCCATATATGGAAGTGACCCTGGAGTGACAACCTCCCTGGCCAGCAAGTTGAATGGAATGAAGATCCGCCAGCAGAAGGAGATCCTGCCACGGATCTGCCTCTTCAAAGTGGATGAGGAGACATCCAACTCCACAATTGAAGAGACCTTCCTGGAAACCGCTGCTGTTAGAAAGCTTCCTGGGGACAAGGTGGTGCGCGTGGCGCACCGTTCTGCACTCAGAAGCGGGACCTGCACCGCCTTCATCGAGGTGGACCTCAAGACCTTTAGAGCCCTGGGTGTTCGCGGGAGAATCGTGGTTGATGGAGTAATCCTCAACTTCGAGGAGTCCATCCGCGCCCGCGTCTGCTTCCGCTGTTGTGGCTTCGGCCACAACTCTGCCCAATACTCCGAGGCGAGGCGAGAGCCTCAAGCTGCCCCATCCTGAAGTCTAGGGCCCTCAAGTTCTAGGCTTCAAGGACCTTCTGCTTCCAATTCCATCTGCCACTTCTACTGGATTCCTGGCCAATTCAATGCTCCTGCCTCACTTCACCTTGGCGCTGTTCCCCTGCTTGCCCAACGTTTCCACTACCCCTGCGACACATATCCTGCAGCCAGATCCTAGGGTCCCTTGCCACCTGACATCGCGCTTGGGCTCAAAAATCATAACTTTTGGTTAGTAGCCCGTGAAACCATATTTTCTCTATACATTATTAGTCGAAAAATGAACACAACAAGAAAATTTACGGAATAACTGAACTTCTCTATCAGAAAATTGCAGTAGAATCTTTCAGAACAACAAACCGTGTGACTCAATGCTTCAACTGCCAGGGTTTCGGGCACGGTCAACTTAACTGCTTCCTGAAACCAAAATGCGTCAAGTGTGCCGAGGAGCACCATTCGAAGGACTGCCCAAGAAAGTCAAGACAACTTCCCCCAAAGTGTGCAAACTGCGAAGAAGCGCACACAGCCAATTACCGCGGATGCCCTAAGTTTCCAAGAGTACATCAGCAACAGCCAAGATACCCTGGTCAGTACAAACCTAACAACCCACTTCCGATTTCAAAAAGATCTGAAACACTGCCGAAAATGGTAGAACAACAAAACCAAAGCAATGCTGAGGTTGTGACAAGAAAAACTTCTCGTTCTGAAACTAAGGACCTGTGTGAAAAATTGATGCAAGTAATCAAAACATACCTACAATGAATTGCAAATTACCTTTTAAAATTATTGCTTGGAATTGTAACGGAATCAGATCAAAGAAAGAAGAATTATTGCACTTTTTAGAAGATAACTCAATTGACATTGCTCTGCTCAGTGTAACTCACCTTAAACCCTCAATTGATCTAAAGTTCAGGAACTATCAAACCATTAGAACTGATCGAATTACAGGAAAAGGTGGGGGAACAGCCATCATCATAAAATCCTTTTTTAAATATAAAAATATGCTGGTTCATACTTTAAACTTGGAAAATACTTCAATTTTGATAAAACCAGATGGATAAACACTCTTGCAAATCACAGCAATTTATAAGAAGCCTGATGCACCATTATTGGAAGAATATTTGAACCAACTGATAAAACACAACCACTCAATAATCGTTGCAGGAGACTGGAACTCCAAACACCCTCTTTGGGGATCAAGGACTTCAAATAACAGTGGAATCGTGCTGCACAATTTCTCTGAAAGAGAAAGCCTCGACATTGTCGCACCTTCGTTACCCACGCATTACAGTCCACTCGGCAATCCCGATTTCCTAGACTTCGCTGTACTTAAAAACATTCCCTGGACCCCAAAGGCCAGAACCACCGACGATTTATCATCTGACCATCTCCCTGTAATCTTTGAATTGAATTGCCCAAAGGATGAATTCACAACCCAGCTCAGCCGAGTAACTAATTGGGTTCATTTTCAACAAGATCTAATCTCCACCACGCCCCCCAGACTTCCCTTGAAAACTGAAGTAGACATTGATTCAGCAGTTGGAATTTTAAACGAGAAAATTAATAATAGCTACTCGAAAAACACCATAGTCTCATCTTCCAAATTAATAAAGAACCCAAAAACCAAAGCCTTAATAAGGGAGAAAAATAAAGCTAGGAAAAGATGGCAATCAACCTGGGATCCAGCTCATAGAGCTACTTACCTCAATCTTCAAGGAAAGGTAAATCAAGCCCTTGAAGCAGAGAAATCTGAAAATTGGAATAGTTTTTTAAGCAAACTTGAATCGAGCCCAACAGACTTCTGGAAAAAAAAACAAAACCCATTAGGAAAAAACTGACAAAATCACTAGTTTAAATGCAAATGGAAAAACCTTGCTGACCGACAAAGAAATTGGAAATGATCTTTCAGAGCATTTTTCGAAACACTTTTCCAAGGCGGAGGATGAGGTTCCGTCTTACCTAACAGATAACAGTTGCCATCATCCCCAAGAGAATATACTATCAATGACAACGCCAAATGAAGTCAAGGAAGTGATTAAAAACCTAGGTAATCACAAAGCTCCAGGCCACGACAATATTACGCCTCAAATGACTAAAAATCTCCCCATCAAATGGATAGTTTTCCTCGCTGGGATCTTCAATGCTGCATTACACCTGTGCTACTTCCCGAAGACATGGAAACATGTCATTATCATAACCATTCCAAAAAAATCACCTGTCAAATCACCTGAAGATCTCAGACCAATCAGCCTTCTCTCTACCATCGGTAAGGTATACGAGAGGATTGTTCTGCGCAGATTGCAGACATACATGGTTTCTATTAACTTTATCATTCCTCAACAATTTGGATTCAGAAAAGGACACTCCACAACCCACCAGCTAATCACAGTGATAGACTACATCCAAATAAGAAAGTCCCACAAGGAGGCAGTAGGTGCTGTTTTTCTAGACCTTACCAAAGCCTTTGATAGAGTATGGCATGATGGCTTGATAGCAAAAATAACAAAAAATCAATTTCCAAGGGATTTTATCAAATTCTTGAAAAACTATCTCCAGGACAGAACCTTTTCAATTAAGCAAGGGAATTATATAACCACGGCAAAACCAACCCAGATTGGAGTCCCTCAAGGCTCTATCCTTGGACCCTACCTATTCAACATCTACATCAACGATTTCCCTCAACATCCAAAATGTCAAATAAAACTTTTCGCAGATGACGCAGCAAATTTAGCAAACTCCAAATAAATAGGAATAATAACTACACAACTCCAAAATTACATAAACAGTATAACCAAATGGTGCAACGATTGTAAATTAGACATCAACCCAAAAAAGTCTCAGGCAATAATTTTTCCTCCACTAGACAATAAAAAATTCAAGCCACAATCCATCCTAAAGGTAAACCAGAGCACTATTAACTGGACTGACAGCGTTAAATATCTTGGAGTTACCTTCGACTCCAAGTTGAAATTCAACATGCATGTCAAAAATATCATAAAGAAAGCAAAAATCGCAAAAATAACATTATCAAGCCTGTTCAACTATAGAAGCAAATTGACTACAAAACAAAAGTTTACTCTATACAGAAGTTGTATCCTCCCGATAGTAACATACGCACTCCCAATTTGGTGTAAATATATTACAACCACAAACAAAAATAGGATAAACGCATTTATGAGAATCTGCCTTCGGACAAGTATAGGAGCTCCATTCAACCTATCAAACAAGATACTGAAAGAAGACTTAACCAACCCGATCTAGAAGATATGTACCAAACTTCCGTTAAGAAATTATACCTTCAAATGCAAAATTCAAATAATCCAACCATACAAGATATTCTACAAAATAAAGGAGATATCAATCCCCGATTCCGACGACCCGGCCCTGACACTTAGTCAAGAGCTCATCGCCCAACAGCTGCCCTCCTGCAAGGCCTAGGGGAACCACTTCTACTCCACCAACTCGCCATGTGTAAATAGTCAGGACAAGGTGACTCGCGAGCTGTGCTCGAATGTAACACCTGTAAATTGAGACGAAATAAAAAAATACATTATTAGTATGTTGCACTTTGTTCACTTAAAATAAATAAAATGAGTCTTTTATAAAATATATCTTTCATCAATAATTAGTATAAACAAAACATATTACATGGCGCATTCGACAGCCAGCTAAAAGAAAAAGCCAGTTTAAAAGGAATGCCAATGAAACTTTAAAGAAAGCAATCGTAAGTAAAAGATTCTATTTTCAATAATATAAATAATGGATTTAAAATCTCCTAAGGAATTAGAAATACTTGGCAATTTTTCTGAAAACTGGAAGCGATTCAAACAAAGATTTGAAATTTATTTGGAGGCTTGAACGTAAAAAAAGGATAGAACAAAGACCGCCATATTTTTAAATATAGCTGGTGAAAATGCAATAGATATTTATAATAACTTCAAATTTGAAAAGGAAGAGGATAAATATAATCTAGATATTATTCTGAAAAAAATTTGAGGACTATTGCGATCCATTAAAAAATACAACGTATGGAAGATATGTCTTTTTTACAAGAAGTCAAAATTTAGGTGAAGGTATAGAGAATTATGTAATGGAATTGAAGAAAAAAGCAAATCTTGTGAATTTGGTGAATTAGCTGAAAGCCTAATAAAAGATAGACTTATTTGTGGAATGCTAGATGATACATTGAGAGAAAGACTAGTAAAAGAGAGAGATTTGAATTTAGGTAGAGCACTGGACATATGTAAAATTTATGAAGCTGCAAAAGAGCAAGTTAAAAATATCAGTAATAGTAAAAGTTCAAATGTTGATTCTATAAATAACAATTTAAAAAAAAAAACGCCTATTCAAAAAAGTATAGAAACAGCAAAAATGCAAAATGCATATCAAGTTGGTAAAAATAAAAATTCAAATGCAAGCAAATATTTTTGTAAGAGATATGGAATTGGTCATAAAAAATTTCAATGTCCAGCATTCAGAAAAATGTGTAACAATTGCAAAAAAAAAAAACATAAAGAAAAAGTTAGAGAAGTACAGGAAGGAAATTTGGAAAATTATACAATAGACATTGAATGATTAAAGTTAAAATTGAAAATTTGATATAGAGAGTGCAAGATTGATTTAGGATCATAATGTAATGCCTATTGAAGTTTTTTAATCTTTAAATATAAATAAAAGACTGGGAAAAAACGAGTTTAAAATTGACAGCCTATGCAGGTCATTCAATAAAAGTATATGGAAAATTTAAATTATCAGTATATGGACTCAAAATGTTTTGTTTTGGAATTTGTAGTGGTAGATGGAAAAAATATCTTACTGGGATTGAATGCAGCTCAGAAAATGAATATAATTAAACTTGTTGAGTCTATAAATCAATAAAATTATAATATTAAATTCTTGCTTGAAAATATAAAGATGTTTTTGAAGGAATGGGTGAACTGCCATGTTTGCATAAAATTAGCATAGATGCTAATGCTATTCCTAAAGTTCAAGCAATTAGAAAAGTGCCATTTGCATTACATGAAATATTCGAGAAAGAACTTCAAAGAATGAAAAGAATGGGAATAATTCAAGAAGTAGATGGACCTACAGAATGGGTAAATTCTTTCACTTTGGTGAAGAAACCAAATGGTCAACTTCGAATTTGTTTGGATCCAACTGAACTCAATAAAGTTATAAACAGAGAACATTTTCAGCTTCCGACATTAGATGAAATACTTCCTAAGCGCAAAAATGCAAAATATTTTTCAGTTTTGTGTGCTAGAAATGGATTTTGGCAAAATAATTTACACCCGGATAGCACAGATTTGACCACTTTCATAACTCCATTTGGGAGATATAAATTTTTAACATTGCCTTTTGGTTTATATTATGCCTCAGAAGTATTTCAGAAGAGAATTAAGGATTATTTTGAAGATATTGAGGGTACAGAAATGTATTTTGTTGATGTCTTGGTATTTGGAGCCAGTTTAGAAGAACATAATATTAATTTGGAAAAGTTCTCAAAAGAGCAAGAGATATTAACTTAAAATTCAACAAAGAAAAAAGTCAATTTTTAAAAACTGAAATAAATATCTTGGTCATATATTGACCTCTAATGGATATAGACCAGATGAAGAAAAAGTTAGGGCCATCAAGGAAATGCCAGTACCGGAGAATAAACAGGATTTTGAAAGATTTTTGGGTATGATCACTTATCTTGGAAGGTTCATTCCTAATCTATCAACATTAACTGCAGTTTTGAGAAATTTACTCAAAAAAGATGTCCCTTGGAATTTGAGTGATTATCATAATAAGGTTTTCATAGAATTGAAAGAAGTGATTTCTCAAAGTCCTACTTTAAATTATTATGATGTTAAAAAACCTGTTACAATATATGTAGATGCTTCTAAAGATGGCTTGGGAGCTGTACTACTTCAAGAATACAAACCAATAGCTTTCGCATCAAAAGCAATGAAACGGAAAGAAATTATGCGCAAATAGAAAAAGAGGCCTTGGCAATTGTATTTGGGTGCGAAAATTTCTATCAATTCATAATTGGAAAAAATACCAAAGTTGAAACAGACCATAAGCCACTTGAAACAATCTTTAAAAAGCCATTATATCAAACTACCCCAAGAATACAAATATTTATGCTTAGACTTCAAAAGTTTGACATTAAAATAAAATATAAGCCAGGTAAAGAACTTGTAATTGCAGATTGCCTTTCTAGAGCATTTTTGTAGGAGGAAGAGGAAATTGATCAAGAGTTAGAGGCACAAATATGTCTTGTTCAGGAAACTTTATCAGTCTCACCAAAAAGACTAAAAGAAATGAAAGAAGCAGCAGAGCAGGATAAAACTTTCACAGAGCTGAAAAATTAATAATTAATGGATGGCCAAACTAAAATGATATTCCATATGAATGTGTTCCATACTGGAATTATAAAGAAGAACTATATATTCTGAAAATGAATTAGTCATGAAAGGTTGCACAGTTGTGGTACCTTCAAGCTTGAGGAAACCCACGTTGCAAATAATACATGGAGGTCATCTAGGTATGGATAAATGCAAAATACGAGCCGACAATCAATTTTTCGGCCAGTTGATTTCAAAATGTGAAATATGTATTAGAAACAGAAGAGCACAAGAAAAAGAGCCTCTTATTTCTCACCCAGTTGAAGATCTTTCTTGGAAAAAAGTGAGAATTGATTTATTTGAAATCTATGGGGAGATATATCTTATCATAGTGGATTACTTTTCAAAATTTCCAGAAATTGCAGTCTAACAGATACTAAAACAGAAACTGTGATAAGAAAATTAAAATCTGTATTTGCCAGATATGGCATACCTCAGATAATAATGTCTGATAATGGACCTCAATTTAGAAAATATATGTTAAAAAAGTAAGGAAAAGATTGGGATTTTAGGCATATAACATCGAGTCCATTGCATCCGAAATCTAATGGCCTAATGGAGAGAAATGTTCAAACAATTAAAAATTTGATTTAAAAGGCAAGGCAAGCTGATGAAGACCCTTTTTTTTGGCACTTCTCAATTTTAGATCAACAAAGATTGATGGTGTGGAGTCCCCCGCAGCACTACTTTTTGGAAGGGATATCAGAACTAAATTACCCTATACAAATAGTTATCTTGGCCGAGAAAGATAAACATTAGGAAAGTTCAGAATAGATGGAGGGAAAGACAAATTGTTCAAAAGGGATATTATGATAGAGGATCTAAAGAGCATTGTAAAATGCAAAAAGATGATTTGGTTTATTTGAACACCGGAAGGAATGGTTGGATGCCAACAACAATCAAAGATGTTGCTGATACACCGAGATCGTATTTTGTCGAATCGCCGCATGGAGAAGTGATAAGAAGAAATTCGAAAGATCTTTGCTCGCCTAAAACTGTTCAGTTTCAGCCAGAGGCAATAACAGGACCAAGTCAGCCAGACATTAGTCTTCAACCTACAAAAATAGAATGCAGTGATCCTGAGAAACCCACTGAAGTCAAAACAAGATCGGGAAGACTTGTAAAAACACCTAACAGACTTACTTATCAAAATGTATGTTTTTTTGTTCCGTTTCAAATCTTATGGAGGGAGATGTAATATAATATGTTTAAATATATTTGACCATCGACCAATATTATTGTTTTTTTATAAACATGTAAAATACATCTATACATTATTAGTATGTTGCACTTTGTCCACTTAAGATAAATAAAAGTATTTTATATAAATATATCTTTCATCAATAATAAGTATAAACAAAACATATTACAATGCCGAGGCTCAGAGCCGCCCAGAAGGCCGCTTTAACCAGGCTTACCGACGTCATATTGAAAAGAGACTTGGCTCTTCCACCTCCATGTACAAGCGCCTCAGGACGGCCAGGTTGTCACTTGGAGGAAAGGCAAAATGAGCTTCCGCATCGCCACAATCAACGCGCGTGGGCTCGCCACTCGGGGGAGGAGCCTTGTACTTTGTCATCTCCTAAGGTAACACCAGGTGGACATCGCGTTTGTTCAGGAGACGAACAGCTTCCATCTTGACCAAGGCCAAGACCTCTGCCTCGGCTACAGCGCTGTAGTCACGCCACCCGTTGCCATCTCGGATTCTGGACTCGCCTGCGTCTTCGGGCCAGGCGTTGCCGTTCTACGACAGCGTGTCCTGTGGCCGGGCCATATTGCATTGGCCGTCATCGATGTTCACGGCGAGGATATGACGTCCATCAATATACTTCTGGCGCACGATCCCCACGAGCGGCTAGAACAACTGAAGCTGATGGCGGCAACAGCGATCCAAGAGGGGGCCTGGGTTCTCGGAGACTTTAACATCAGGAAGAACTCATCGGCCTCCGTGGATGCCCTCATCGTTCTTCTGGACCTGGATACGCTGGTGGACGAAACCACCCAGTTTGAGGCCGCCCACCTGCCCACCAGGATCGCTAGCCACGGCGACCGTATCGAGAGTAGCCGACTGGACCGAATCCTTGTTCCGGCGGGCTTCCTGGATCGTGTGACCACCTACATGACCAGCTACTACTGTAGGCGCCATCCCGACCAGAGAGCCGCAGACAAACGGAATATAATAAACAGAATATGGTAGCCGAGCTCCCCAGAAAAAAGGAGAGACACCGACGCTGACGTCACACCACCACTACGCTGCGGACTTTGTTTTTGTGTTCCCCCCCGCTCGCTTGTTTATTTTGTAACTATTGTGTTGGAGCGGGTCGCTCCTTAAATAAATGCATGTATTAGTTTATAATTAAATGAATCCCTTCTTTCTTTTTCCCAGTAAGAGACGCCTACGGAAGCCAACAGAATTTCAGAAGTGGGATAACCCTGAAGAAAGAAGAATTGCTGGAGTGATTAAGCAGCAACAATGAATGCGCGACGCCATGTTGGATTAACCTAAAGAAGAAGCTGCAGCACGAATGGTATGTACGTAACCTTATTACCATTTATTTGAAAGTATTTTAAAGTAAATTGAAAAAAAAAAGTAGCGGCAAATACGCTGATAACCTAACTTGAAGAAACAAATAGAAGTATTATCGCAAAGTATCGCGGTAAAAGTATTATTACAAGTCATCTCGATAAAAGTATTATCGCAAAGTATCGCGGTATAAGTGTTGTCCCAAAATTACTAAAGAAAATTTGATTTCATTTAGAGATATAATTAAAACAGTACGTATCAGGTTTAGTTAGTTTTATTTAATTATTATTTTTTGTTTTGTTTAAACTCTATCTTTTTTTTAAATATATTGTTACATCATGATTAATGGCGTATTTCTTATATTATTTTTAATATATTTGAAATTTAAATTATATATATATTTATTTTTATATAAAATATTCTATGATATTTATTTAAAACAGATTATTTAGATTATCATCACTTGTATTTAGGTACACGTGTGACTTCACTGCTCTCTTTGATGTGAGAAAATAAATAGATTATTCTGGAGGCTACTTAAAGTAGACTTATCTCATTATTCCCTTATATAAATTTGTAGGATGGTTGAAACACGCTCTGGTAAGATGCAAGACCCAGCACAGGAGAGAATCATGGCTGAAGAGTCTGCCAAACCGCAACCTGGTGCAACAATTGGTGGAGATGCTGGGTACCGATCCAGTTGCCCTGAATCCCAACATCGACATCCCCAAGTATGATGGAACGGAAGACCCTCGCCCATGGATTGGATCTCTTGAAGAAATTTGCTTCCTGTACCATTGGGCAGACTACATTATCTCTCGTTATGCTGCCATGAATATGATTGGTAGCGCGAAAACCTGGCTGAACCTACACAAGATAAGTTTCACCAGCTGGGAAAATTTTAAGAGCCGCCTAATTGAGGATTTTGCCTCAGACGCCAACAAAGAAGAAATGAAGATGAGACTAAACAGGATGCAACAGTGGAATGAACCTGCAATCAGGTTCGCAGAGGATATCCTTGTACTGTGCAACAAGGTCGACCCCCAAATGGAAGAAGAGACTAAATTAAACTGGGTTATTGGAGGGTTAAAGAAAGAATACTCTTTTGCCCTTCACCTAAACCCTCCTAAAAATACCAATGAACTTCTAGAAATTTGTAAAAAGCTGGATTTGTTCGAAAAGAATTACCAAGAACGTGTAGAAAAATCATAAGCTCTATATAATGGACCACGCTCTCCTCGTCCCCATCATCAAGAGCAATGGAAGAGCGCTCCGTCGTTCAGAAGACCACACCAGAACACCCCCAAGCCCCAGGCCCCCGCTCCGAGGTACTAACAGAACACCTCCAAGCCCCAGGCCCCCACTCCGAGGTACTACCAGAACAAGCCTCTGCCCCAAGTATCTGCCCCTAGACGATCTTACACTCCCAATCCTGAGCCAAAACCGGTCTACCCAAATGAAACATACAATAAGAATTCAAATTCAAATAGGAATAGGACAGAAGACGGGATACCAATAAGTTTCAAGTGTAACAAGCCAGGACACGTAGCGCGGTATTGCAGGGTCAGGTTTGTAAGAATTGTGGAAGAGGACCCCATAGTTACACAAGACAAGGTCGAAGAAGAAATCCGAATTGATAATGGAACTGAGAAGTCGAGACCTCTGCTCTACGCTGACGTAAGTAATAGCCCGTACTCGAGTATCCCTACAAGGAATAGATATGCCGCATTAGAAGATTTAAACTAAGCATCGCGCCTGAGTCCGTCAATCAAAGCAAGTCGACCATAAATGGAATTAAAAAGTTGGACCCCAAATATAAAATGAACATTAACGTGGATAAAATCGGTATCTGCGAAGCTTTGATTGATACAGGCGCCGATATTTCAGTGGTCGACCTTAGTACAGCTCTTAACACAGGTCTTGAAATAATAAATCCTGATAAAATGTGCTCCGGACCCGATGGCAAAGAATTAGATATCGTAGGAAATATTATTTTAAATATAAAATTTGATGACAAAACAATTACACATCAATTTGTTATAATGAGAACACATTTGCGAATATTTATACTTGGACGTGATTTTCTTAAGAAAATGAAAGCAAAAATTGATTGTCAGCGTGAAATAATCAAATATGACTTGACAGAAAATCGTGACGTAATCAAATATCAACAGAAGAAAATAGAAAGTGCAAAGGATGCCATTATACCAGAACTTTCTATTAAATTGATTAATGCATTTGTAGAAGCAGAGGATGGCGAATACATCATCGAGGAGAACCAGAAAATGTTTCAAACAAATGGACTTCGACTAGCGAGAAGCTTAATAAATGTTGCGAATAAGGAAACATATATCTGGATAACAAACCCTTACCCTCGACAATTAAAAATATTTAAAAAACAAACATTGTGCTTTGGAAGCCAGCCAGCCGAAGTGAATCTTATGGAAGAAAGTGAACAAAAAGAACATGAAGAACCCCAATTTCAGATAAACGAAAATTTAGCATATAAGGAAAAGGAGCAATTGAAACAAGTTTTAGAAAAGTACGAGGATTTGTTTTCGTCGGGATTAGGAAGATCCAACTTAGCGAAACATCGGATTGATACAGAAGGCGCGAAACCGATCAAACACAAGCCGTATAGGGTGAGCGCGAAAGAGCGAGAAATCATAAAAGAACAAATTGATGAAATGCTGAGAGACGGCATAATTAGACCATCCTCGAGTCCATGGTCCTTCCCTGTAATCTTGGTCAAGAAGCGAGATGGTAAGTACAGATTTTGCGTTGACTACAGAAAATTGAATGATGTAACAGTGAAGGATGTTTACCCAATTCCCAGAATTGATGAAGTATTGGATACACTTCAAGGATCCAAATACTTTTCAGCAATTGACCTTAAATCAGGATATTGGCAAGTAGAGGTTGAGGAGAAAGATAAAGAAAAGACAGCCTTCACTACAGCACATGGCCTATATGAGTTCAACGTAATGCCCTTTGGTCTATGCAATGCCCCTGCTACATTTGAGAGGAACATGGAAAATATGCTTGGTAATCTTAGATGGCAAATTTGCTTATGTTATCTAGATGACGTAATCATTTATAGCTCGGATTTTTCAACACATCTCAAAAGAATAGAAACTGTTTTAAAATGTTTTCGCGAGGCTAATTTAAAATTGAACAACAAAAAATGCCAATTTGCTTTCGAAGAACTGGAGATTCTTGGCCATATAACTAATCAACATGGTATAAAACCAGCGGAGCATAATATCAAGGCTATTAGAGATTTTCCTCGGCCCAAAAAGATAAAAGAAGTTCAATCATTTTTAGGAATGTGCTCATATTATAGAAAATGTATCAAAGGTTTTTCAAAAATTGCCGATCCATTAACCAGTCTTATAAAAAAGAATGTACCTTTCACCTGGACAGAAAATAAAAAAAAAAGCATTTCAAACCCTTAAAGTAGCATTGATAAATCCCCCAATCTTAGGGCACTTTGATCCGAATGCAATTACTTACATTCATACTGACGCATCTAACATCGGCCTGGGTGCAACATTAGTCCAAAAGTTCGGCGATAAAGAAAAAGTTATCTCATATTTAAGTCGAACACTGAGCAAACCTGAGCAAAATTATTCGACTACCGAAAAAGAATGTCTAGCTGTTGTGTGGTCAATGGCCAAGTTACGACCCTACCTATATGGAAGGCACTTCAAAATCGTAACTGATCATCACGCACTATGCTGGCTTAAGAATCTGAAAGATCCGACCGGCCGATTGGCAAGATGGGCATTGAAAATTCAAGAATATGACTTCGATATAATACATAAATCAGGAAAGAAGCATCTGGACGCCGATGGCTTATCTAGGGGACCCTTACCAGAAACTGATTGGGATGAGGATTTTGAAAGGCTATTTTTAAATCAAATAACAGACGAAGAGGATAAATTTATCGAAAGTGTTAAGAAAAACCTTAATGGAAGCAGGCGATCAATTGCGCAAAACTTTAAAGAAGAAAATGGATGCCTCTTTAAGAAAAACCTGAACACTGAAGGCAGGGCGTGGTTGCTTGTGGTTCCAGAGAAGAAAAAGAGAGAAATTATGAAAGAATATCACAATCATATGTCGAATGGCCATCTGGGCGTCGCCAGAACCATGTACCGAATAAAGAGTAAATACTTTTGGCCATCCATGCTAAAGGATGTCTCAGAATTCGTTATGACATGTCACCTTTGCCAAAGTAGTAAAGGCTCAAACCAATTACCTTCTGGACTACTACAGCCCATCCCCCCAGCCAACTTTCCTTTCGAAAGAATTGGAATTGACTTTGTTGGTCCACTGCCATCTACGAAAAACAGGAAAAAATGGATAATCGTGCTGACGGACTACTACACTAGATATGCAGAAACAAGAGCAGTCTCGGAAGCAACAGTGAAAGAAGTTTCTAAATTTCTAGTAAAGGATATTTTTCTCCGGCACGGAGCCCCACAATATCTTATTAGTGACAGAGGCTCTCAATTTACCAGTAATTTAATGAAAGAAGTGATGAAAACGTGCAAGATTAAACATTGCTTCACAACGAGCTATCATCCCCAGACTAATGGATTGACAGAGCGGTTAAATAGAACATTGATCAATATACTCAGTATGTATGTGAACACTGATCAGAAGAATTGGGACGAAATACTCCCATTCATCACTCACGCTTACAATACTACAATTCAGGAAACCACAGGATATTCTCCCTTTTTCCTGATGTTTGGAAGAGAACCCACGTCTCTTTTGGACGACAGGAATATCTCGGTGGACATTGACAAGGATGATTATGATGAATACATAAAACATCACTTAGACAACATAAACAGAACAAGAAAATTAGTTATTAACAACACAATAAAGACTCAAGAAAGAATGAAAAAGAACTATGACAAGAAACACATGGAAAGAAGCTACGAACCAGGAGAATTAGTAGCAGTTTGAACACCAATTAGGAAAATAGGAAAGTGTGAGAAACTACTGAGAAAATATTTTGACCCATATAGAATATTAAAGAAGCTGTCCAACGTAAATTACTTAATTGAACCAAAAGATAATCCTGGCCAAGATCCATTGATTGTCCATGCCTCAAGAATCAAACCCTATTTTGAAAGAATTGATGAGGTCAATCACGAGGACGTGACGACCTCTGGAGAGGGGGAAGTGTTACATCATGATTAATGGCGTATTTCTTATATTATTTTTAATATATTTGAAATTTAAATTATATATATATTTATTTTTATATAAAATATTCTATGATATTTATTTGAAACAGATTATCATCACTTGTATTTAGGTACACGTGTGACTTCACTGCTCTCTTTGATGTGATAAAATAAATAGATTATTCTGGAGGCTACTTAAAGTAGACTTATCTCATTATTCCCTTATATAAATTTGTAGGATGGTTGAAACACGCTCTGGTAAGATGCAAGACCCAGCACAGGAGAGAATCATGGCTGAAGAGTCTGCCAAGCCGCAACCTGGTGCAACAATATGACTTATTCAGCCAGAGTAAAGAAATGCGATTTGAGCAAGTTGGCGTATGAACTCGGCGAGGTAGTACCGCCAGGGAGCAGGATCGTCGACTTAAAACGCCTTATCCTGAATAGTCAATCTCACGAAGAAGAATTCGCAAAGCAACTGTTGGAGACTCTGATCGAGGAACGGGAACAAACAGAACGAGCAGAACGGGAGCGAATGGAACAAGCAGAACGAGCAGAACGGGAGCGAATGGAACAAACAGCACGAACAGAGCGGGAGCAAGCAGAACGAATAGAACGGGAACAAAAAAAAACAAACAAATGGTAATGGAATTCGAGCTTGAGAAGCTGCGCATCCAGACTATGCATGGAAACAACGATCAGTTTCACGGTACCTGTAATAACGCACATTACGAGATACGTAAACTGATGCCCAAGTACGAATCGAGGAACAGTGATTTTAGTTTCTATCTAATTCTTTTCGAACGACAGGCAAAGCGACTAGGGTTGGATGAAGACCAATGGGCACTCAGTCTTCTAGGATTACTACCTTACGAATTGACGCAATTAATCGCTCGGGAGACAGAAGGGCAAAGCGGCGATTATAGATTCGTGGAAAGGTTGCTCCTAAAACGGTACAAGTTGAGCCCCGAACAGTTCAGACAAAAATTCGAAAAGCACGATATATCTCAAAATGGTTCCTGGAGAGACTTCGCTTTCGAATTGCGAGGGTTTCTCAACGAATGGATCGAAGGAATGAACGTGGAAAATTTCGACGCTCTAAAGGATTTGTCCGTCACTAACCAGCTAAAGAAAAAGGTCCCAAATGTGCTGCGTAATCATATCATTGACGATTAGACCAAGATAAACAACCCAGATGTGTTGGCGGATAAACTGGACGAGTACGATAATGTTCGCGCCGAGATGGGACTTCCGCATTGGAATTCGAAATACACCATACCACCGTCGTTTCAGCAGAAATCTACGAGATTTCCCAACCGAAGCGAAGTTAAAGAGACTGAACAAGGAACGAATGTTTCGAGTAGAGAGGCAACAAGGAACGAAATCAGTGAAAAGTATCCTAACACCTCGAGGAGAATGGTCAACCGTGCAATCAGAAACGACAAGGGAGAACCGAAGTGCTTCAACTGTAATCAGTTTGGACACATTGCCAGATACTGCCCAGTACCCAAGGCTACGTTGACATTCCGAGGATGCGGTCAAACGGGGCACAAGGAAAGAAATTGCACAAGACCCAAAGAAGGACTAAAAGTAGCCAACCTGGAAGTCGAAGGACTGGAGACTGTCCCGCCAGATGTATATTTAAAGGACGCCAAGATCGACAACAAGGAGACCGTGAAAGCAATGATAGACACCGGGAGCAGCAGTTGCCTATTAAGAGAATCGGTCGCAAGGAGGATCAACGTCGACATCGAACCAGACTCGAATAGTCTGTACGGAATCGGTAACCAGACCGCACCAGCTGCCAGGACCGTTGGGAAGACGACAGTTGACCTGGAGATTGATGGCGTCGTCGGAAAAGAAATCGCTGTATTCATTGTAACGATGATGCCCAACCTTATGACCTACTAATTGGAAAAACATGGACAGATCTGCCCTACGTATCTTTCGCCAGAATCGGTAAGGAACTGCATATTGGCTATTCAACCGAATTTCCGTTTGCTAATCTGCAAGAAGAAATCAAGTAGCGTCGCGTTGAACTGAGAGCAACCGAGACTGTTCAGTTGGGAAGCGGCTGCATTAACTTTGCAAGTGCAATCACAGACGAGCAAAGGGACGGCTACGTATTGTTCACAGGAGTAGACGACTGTGTCAATTCTCTATTGGAAGTGGTCGATGGAAAGACGACCGTACCCATCATCTCAATTGGCAAGGGCAGTTTGAGAGTAAAGAAAAAAAACCAATGCATAGGTCGAGTTGAACTGCTGAGCCCTGATTACATTGTTGTTAACCTGGACGTTTCAGAGGATTCGTTTCAAACTAAAAGTGAAGAGAAGAGGGAAGGACAGGACCAAGTGAAACGAAAGAGCCCCATACTGTCTGGGGACGTCAACATCAATCATTCTCTGACTCCGAAAGAGAGACAAAAAATCTTCGACGTAGTGAATGAATATAGAGACTGTTTCGCTCTTGGTATGGGTGAACTAGGGTGCACCGATGTCTCCAAGATGGATATTAAGGAGGTTGATGGAAGCAAGCCAGTCTGTCTGAGACCGTACAAGACGACTGCAAGTGAACGCGAAGCAATCAGGGAGATTGTCAGAGAGTGGAAGGACAATGGAATAGTCACGGAAACTAGATCACCCTACGCTAGTCCCGTCCTACTTGTGAGAAAGAAAACTGGAGATCATCGTTTGGTGGTGGATTATAGGAGACTCAAAATTCAAACAGTTAAGGACAAGTTCCCTTTACCGAGGATAGACGACCTTCTGGAAGGCCTACGGAATGAGAAATTCTTCACCACTCTGGATCTGGCACATGGATATCTGCAGATACCACTGACTGATAAGGCAAAACTAAAGACAGCATTCATCACCCCAGATGATACAGGTCAATTCGAAAGGATGATTTTTGGACTCGCCAACGCACCAGCAGAATTCCAAAGACTGATGCACACTGTTCTAGGTCCGCTGCTGAACAAGAAGGCATTCTGCTATTTCGATGACGTGATTATCCCGGCAAAGGATTGGCGGGAGATGATCGAAAAGTTGAGGGAAGTATTTGAAGGAATAAGATCAGCGAAGTTGACGCTGAAACCCTCTAAATGTGAGTTCGGAAGGAGGGAAGTTGAGTTCCTAGGGTATGTCATCAGTACAGGCGGACTTAAGCCAGGCCCAAGAAAGATCAAGGCGATAGAAGAATTTCCAGAACCCAAGAATGTCCACGACATACGACGATTTCTGGGACTGACGAACTTCTTCAGACGATTTGTAAAGGACTTCGCGAGGAAAGCAGAACCGCTAAGCAGACTTACAAAGAAAGGTACACAATTTGAATGGAAGGAAGAACAGCGAAAGTCATTTGGAGGACTTCGAAATGATCTGGTCAAATATCCGGTACTAGCTCATTACAACCCTGAACTTAAGACAGAAGTACATTGCGATGCGAATGCTGAGGGACTAGCAGGAATGTTGCTATAGGAGGACGAAGACTGCAAATGGCGCTTGGTCTACTGTGTGAGCAAGAAGACAACAGAGGCTGAGAAGATGTACCATTCAAGCAAATTGGAGCTGATGGCGATAGTGTGGACCTTGGATCGACTACGTTAGTTCCTCGTCGGAATCAGGTTTACAGTGGTTACAGATTGCCAAGCTCTGGTCTACATGAACGCGAAGAAGACTACAAATCCTCACACACACAGATAGCGCGATGGTACAATCTGATTCAGGAATACAATTTCGACATTCGGCATGAACCAGGAGAGAAGATGCCCACGTAGACGGAATGAGCAGAGCTCCAGTCGACGACCCTAGAGACACGATGGAGGAAATCGTGGAGAAAAACCTCGAAGTATGCTTCACAATCACACTGGAAGAACAAATCATGATGATTCAGCATTCCGACCCTGAATTGAGAGACCTGATCCAGATCTTTCGAAAGGACCCGTGTGATTGAACAGTAGGAGGACAAAATAGAATTAACGACTACAGCTACAAAGGAGGCAGACTTTTCCGCATGGTGAAAAATGGAGAAGAAGAACGAGCCCTGTATGTTATACCCAAAAGTATGAGGAAAAGTTTAGTTGTTAAATTCCATGATCTAATGGGAAATTTTGCTGTTGATAGGACTGTCAACAAAATTAAGGAATTGTACTGGTGTCCTTCAATGAAGAGGTACGTTCGACGCCATGTTGCTAGGTGTGTCGAGTGTTTATTTAACAAAGTTCCCGGTGGAAAACAACAAGGCTTCTTACCCCCCATTAAGCCAGGCAAGAGACCGTTTTCCATCGTACATATAGACCACGTAGGCCCTTTCGTGAGAAGTACAAGAGGTAACCAGGAACCTTTAGTGTTGTCGATAATCTGACAATATTTGTCCGTTTAAGCCCTGTAAGGAATACATCGACGCAGAACGTCCTGAAGGTAATGAAAGGTTTTGTGAATGATTTCGGACTACCCGACAAGATCATCAGCGACAGAGGGTCATGTTTCACCTCAAGGCAATTTGAAGAATTCTGTCGAGGAAATGGAATACATCATACACTGAACTCTACGAAACATCCGCAAGGGAATGGGATGGTCGAAAGAGTGAACCGAACAATATTGTCCACTATAGCAACCGGTATCGAGGATCCGCGACGGAAGGATTGGGACCTGAAGATCAAGGAGGTAGAGCGAGACCTGAATAATGCGGTGAACAAGACGACGAATAAAACACCGTTCTAAAACTCCGCGGCTATTCCCCTCGATTCCACGACGGGATACCTAGAAGATTAGCCGACGAAGATATGGATCCGTGGACCGAGCCGGAGAGAATTCAAGAGAGTGTGAGAACTCAAATTGAGAATAAACAAGAAATCATGGAGACGTACTACGATAATAAGAAATGCCGTACACTCCAATTCAAAGTAGGAGAAATTATAGTGATGAGGCATGTACCCAAAATGACTGGTGAACCAACCAAGGCGCAACCCAAGTATCGAGGACCTTTGATAATCACCGAGGTTCTGCCAAGCGACACGTAAAGAGTGACTCAGTTAAGCGAAAGAACCGGTGGACGGTTCTACACGACAACGGTCCATATCAGTCAACTGAAGGCTTGGCACAGTGAAGAATATGATTCAGCTACAGAAGAAAGTCTGGACGAGGAGTCAGAAGAAGAAGACACCCTCCGACGCAACCCACGACGTTCCTGCAACGCAAGGTTCAATCGAGGACGATTGAAATCCAGGAATGGCCGAATGTAGGCGCCACCCCGACCAGAGAGCCGCAGACAAACGGAATATAATAAACAGAATATGGAAGCCGAGCTCCCCAGAAAAAAGGAGAGACACCGACGCTGACGTCACGCCACCACTACGCTGCGGACTTTGTTTTTGTGTCCCCCCCCCCCCGCTCGCTTGTTTCTTTTGTAACTATTGTGTTGGAGAGGGTCGCTCCTTAAATAAATGCATATATTAGTTTATAATTAAATGGAATCCCTTCTTTCTTTTTCCCAGTAAGAGACGCCTACGGAAGCCAACACTACCATCTCTCCGACCACCGCGTCGTGCTGCTCCAGGTGGGCCCATCCGCCGCCTCCCCCCCAGCCTTGCATAGCCACGATGCTTCGTTCAGACTTCGTGCAGAAACACCTGGCTAGCTACACCGAAGAGATAGAGGAGGACATCAGCGAAACATCTGACAGGACCGTCTGGGAGAAATGAACATACATCAAGGCGGGGTTGCTCGCAGAGGCCAGATCTCTCCACGACTCGCGCCCGCTGCTGATGACGATGGATACGTCATTCGAGCCCGAAGATATATCGCGGCGCAGCTTGAGGCTTTTCAGTCAAGGCTGACTATCCGTCGCTGCCGGACCTCGCGCGTGCGATTAATCTTCAACGCCCTGTCAGCATCGTCAGAGACGACGACTGCCGCGTCATAGAAGGCCCTTGCTATCTTCCGGCCCAGTTTCGCCCGCCCGACCTGTGACCCAACTGCAGGAGCCGCCGTCATCGAAGGGACGACCACCCCCATTGAATTGGACGAGAAGGGCCCACTCCACCGGGCCGAAATCACCGCACCTGAGGTCGCCACTGCCATCCGCCGCCTCCCTCGCGGAAGAACTCCCGGCTGGGACGGCCTGCCCTGCGAACTCCTTGCCGTCTTCGAAGATTTCTTCACGGACCCCCTTCAGCGTGTGCTCGCAGCCTCTCAGCTCAGCGATGCCCTGCCTCCATCGATGCGCCGGAATCCAATATTCCTGATTCCCAAGGCCCGCAGCGATCGCGGCTTAGATGGATATTTGCCCATCTCGCTGCCTTCGGCCGACTACAGGGTGCTCGCGTCGATCCTCCCAGTCGCCTCAAGTCCCACCTCCCAGCCCTTGTGCCAGACGCACGCCGTCTCCGGGAGATCCCCCTCCTGGAACATCGCCCAGGTCACCGATGCCGTCGAGGAGGCTACTGCTGGGTGTTCGCCGCTGGCCGTCATCTACGTTGACCTCCAGTCCGCCTTCGACTGCCTGGATAGCGGCTTCCTGTTGTCCCTGCGCCTCCCACCGGCCTTCGTGGGCTGGATACTCCTGTACGCCGGGGCAGACGCGACGATACGGGCTGGAGAGTTCCAAACTGCCGCTATCAATCTTCTGAATGGCGTGAGACAGGGCTGCGCTGTGAGCGCGGCGCTCTTCAGCATCGCGACTGGGCCGCTGCTACGTCGTCTGGAGTCGATCCTCGGTGCTGGCAACGTCATCGCCTACGCAGACGACATCATCCTCTTGGCCCATCGCGACGAGCAGTTCGCTAGAGTCACAGCAGTTTTCGAGGACTTGCACCGAGCCTCAGGGATCGCCGTGAACTATAGGCAGAGGGCGGACTTCTGGTGCGGCGCTTGGCGCGATCGCGGCGACTCGCCCCTCGGTGCCTCCTGGTCAAACTCCTCAGCGCCCGCTTCTCCCCATGAGGAGGAATCAGCTCCAGTTATAGTAGCCCCTCCGCTTCTACTACCTGTCCCGACGACCCATGAGCCTCAGACCGCTCCTGCACCCATTGAGTGGCACGAGGACGAAGAACGCTAGAATCAGATGAGCGAGATACTCGAACAAATTAACGATGTAACTTTCCTGAGCCCCCTATATGAAGAAAATATTATCAGGAGAAATATCACGTTCGCGGTTCTATACCGCAATGATAGGAATTATCTACTCGAGCGACTCTCGCCTGAAAACAAGATTATTCTTTCCAAATTCCTCAACATTGTCATCGAGCATGTTGGGAACAAGAAATCCAGAATTGGCAAGGGTCTGTCTGAACTCAAGGCGGCTTTAAGCTCCTGATAAGATCCAGATGTCCCTTCGGAGAAGGCTCCGTCTGTTGTAAATATTTTTCTTTATTTTAAATCGAATTTTTAAACCTTACTTTGCTGTTGACTAAGTGTCAATAAACTTGTTTTAATTGTCACACACACATATATATAGTTTTGAAAATAGAGCAATCCATATTTAATTCATTGGATAATAAAAAGGCGTATATTGGATTTAATAAAAGATTTACTTGCCAATATTTCGGTTGGCTGAACGCCAAACCTTTATAAAGGCATTACATTTTTGTATACACAAACTCAGCGCCGCATAGTGTTATAATATCACAGTTGAAAAAAAATGAAATACAAAGTAGGCAGGGGAAATTGTGCAAGCAAAAAATATTTTAAAAGTTACAATCAGAATAAGTTGAATATCTTAAAATATTAAAGGAGAGAAAAAAAGAGGTATATCCTATATTTTAAAATATTTGTATTAAGCACATAAAATATAATTCATCAATAAATCATTAAGAGATATATGTAGAAATATATGTTTCTATTAAAACATTTGAAAAAAATAAAAATTATTTAAACAAAAAATTGTAAGAAATGTTTTGAAATTTTTAAACAATAAAAATCATTTCATATTTTATTGGATATCGATTTATCCAAAAGAAAAATACACTGTATAACAAAAAATATCGACGCACCAAGAAGGAGTTGTCAGATTAGGACAAAAATTGGTGTATGTAAAGAGCATGTATAGGGGGAAAACGATTAAAATTTCAGAACAATTAATTGTTTTATTTTTCTAAGTTTGATCGTCACAAATTGGGAATGTCAATATGTCGTTGGACCACCACTGGCCTGGATGCAGGCTGCCACCCGGCGTGTCATGGACTGATAAAGAGTCCGGATGGTGCGGGATTTCTTACCAAATTGTCTCCAACTGTCGGGCTAAATAGTCAACATTCCGGGATGGTTGCAATCGCCTTCCCATCACGTCCCAGATGTGCTCTATGGGCGAGAGATCAGGCGACCTTGCTGGCCGCGGAATAGTTCGGCAAGATTGAAGACAATCCATAGTAACACGTGCCGTGTGTGGCCGGGCATTATCTTGTTGAAAAGTAAGCCCGGGTGATGTGAGAGGAACGGCAACAAAACAGGCCGTTGAATGTCATCTACGTACCGTTGTGCTGTCAGGGTGCCAGGAATGACTACCAATGGGGTCCTGCTATCAAATGAAATGGCACCCCAGACCATAACGCCCTGTTGTGGAACTGTGTGGTATTCGACAGTAAGGCCAGGATCCACACGCTGCCCAGGACGTCTCCAGACACGTTTGCGACGGTTGTCAAGACACAGTAAGAAACGGGACTCGTCACTAAAGACTATACGTCCCCAGTCAAGCGCAGTTCCAAATTGATCGCTCCCGACACCACTGTAGTCAGACTTGTCGGTGCACGGGTGTGAGAGGTAGGCATCGTAACGGTCGGCGAGATATTAGATTCCGCTATCTCAGTCGCCTGTTGATGGTCATTTTGGACACTTGTGTGCCGGTCACGCGTTGGATGGTAGATAACGTGGATTCCGGTGCTGCGACAGCCATTCTGACAATTGCTCTGTCCTCCCGCTCTGTTGTTGCCCTTGGTCGACCGCTGCCATCCTGACGTTGTATTCTTCCGTTGTTGACCCACTTTTGCCAACATCGCCTAATAGCCGCATCACTTCGACACATATGTCGCGCGATTAGTCGATTAGACCAACCAGCCTCTTTCAATCCAATGGCACGACCAGTTTCAAACTCTGACATATGTTCGTAATGAGCATGAATCTTTCGGCGAGGCATTGATACAGTAGAAATAGGCGTACTGCTAAAATATTTAACGGAAATTCTGAAAATCAGCTCGTGCCGCCCCGAATATTGAGTCTAGAATGCTCGTGCTGGATGCGCAGTTCAGAAGCGCTGGAGCTCTTGCTTTGCATAATACGACCACCAAATTTCAATCATTTGCATGTTTGGTGAAACCTCTTTTTATGCGTATTTTCATATAAATTGGACAACTGCTTCTTGGTGCGTCGATTTTTTTTTTTGTTATAGAGTATATTATTTTATAAGAAATGCATTAAAATGGAAGTTAAACTAATTTGGGATTAATATATGAAAAATTAAATAAAAGGTGTAAACTAGAAATGTTTAAAGTATTTAAACTTTTGCGTTTTAAGATAAAAATGTAAAAATAATTAAACAAGTGGAGTGTATAATTTAAAGGTTATTACTAACGTGTGAAAATGAATTTTAAGAAACTGCGGTTATTACATCAAAATTTAAAAATCATTAAAACAAAAAAAATCAAATTTATTAAAACAATGTCATGTAATTTGAAAAAAAAAACGACACCTCTTCCTTTAAAATATGATAAGTTAAAGGAAACGAAAATTAACCAAGTGAAGACCTCAAGGTCTTCTCGGCGATCTTCGGTTTTGTCTACCCTAATTTACCCAGCATCTCAACCAAAATGCCACGTGGAAAATTAGAATTAAATCAAAAACAAAACTATGAATGATTAACAAAAGCAATGAGGGAAGTTTTCAGAGCAGCAAATATATAAACTTAAAAAATGATACTCTGTTGATAAAATAATAAATACTTTTCTACAATATCAAAAGTCTAAAATTAGAAAGGACAAACATGATAATGATTAGGCATTTTTATCCAAATAATTCAACCTTCAAGCCAGGTTCCTGGAGTGCACAGAACGCCAACTATCCCAACCATATATACCTAAAAGAAGGAAAGGGGAGAACATTTTCTGAGTAACAATACAGGGTGATCCAAAAGTCTTGCACAACTTTAAAAATTAATAACTCCGCGAATATTTGCGCTAGAGCAATGCGGTAAACACCATTGTGTTCAGGATGCAATGGGATTTTTATGGCAAATAGTGTAAAATTCGAAATTGATTTTTAGTTACAATTTTATTCCGTAGATGGCGCTCTACAATAATCAGAGATTAAGCGGCCAAATTGTTTGATAAATTGAAAAATATAACTGATCAACACGTATTTTTCCTTTTTGAATACCAGGAAAGAACCCTAATAATTTTAAATGATAAATTTATAAAACACCATTTCGCCAAAAGTAGAAGAATTGGATGACAATTTTTAAATGCAATCTGAGATATGTAAAATAGGTAAATGCAAGTTCAAACATGTAGCAAAAAAAATATATATATATATTTCAAATGCGCTTTTGTGAAATAGATTGAATGTTTGAAAGACACTGCTGAAATCAATACACGATTTTTCGAAATGTTAATACAGTACTAAAAATTATGATGGCACTACTAATAGGATTTCTTGCTAACTTTTCTCACAAAAGTTGAACATAACGTTCCTCACACAAAAAACAAAAACACATAAAAATAAACGGTTTTAAAAGTTATTCCATTGATTTCTTCAAAGAAAAATGGCCCAATAATAAAAGAAGAAGTGAAACCACACCAAACTGTAACTCTGGGCTGATGTTCTATAAAATTCCTAGTGTTTTCTGTTGCCCAAATACGGCTGTTTTGAGTGTTAATTTCTTCGTTTATAAAAAAAGTTAGCTTCATCTGTCCACAGAACATTCGACAGCCACTTTTCATCAATTTCAATTTGCTAGAAAACCCATGCAGCGAATTCTTGAAGCTTCTCAAAATCGCCGACTTTTAGCTCGTTAAATCTTTGAATTTTGTACGGGTATTTTTTAAGAAAAATTATTAGTGCTCTCCAAACTGTTCCATAACGAATCCCCGTTTGTCGAGAAACTTGTCGAGCACTTACTTCTCCATACGTGGATAACGTTTCAATAGCTTCAACATTCTGCGAAACCGTAACAGCCACTGATTTGCATGTCGATGGTCTTCCACTCCGAGGATTTGCTTCCAGAGATCCAATCTTCTCAAAATATTTTATCATTCGCTTTAGAGAGATGCAACTCACGGGTCCTTTACCGCTTCGAATACCTTTAAAGGTACGGAACGCTCGTAAAGCTCCAGTGGTAGATTCTGAATTGCAATAAAAAATACACCAAGAGTGCTTTATCCTGTAGTGACGGCATTCCAAGGTAAAATAAATTATCAGAGATAGATAAATATTTTTAAAATGAATTAAAATAATTATAATCGATACTGAGAGAGATTTTAATTAAAAAATTAGAAATGTATTATCTTATAATTTAAATCGCTGAGAGATTTCCAGCAAACCGCAACTAAAATATCATTTTTTTTATGCTACATGTTTTAATTTGCATTTACCTATTTTACACTAGCCGAATGACCCGGGCAACGCCCGGGTTTTACCCGATTAAATGTTTTATTAAAATACTATTCTTTACAATTATGAATTGGCGTCGTGGATGGCGCTCTTTTGAAACGTCCCGCTTCAATCTTTGTGTGTTTTCAAAATACAAAAATAAAAATGTAAATTTTCACAACGATATTTGAAAATTGTATTATTTAGATTTTTTTGTAGGAATATATTTTAAATCTGATATATACATAAAATGATATGATAATGATAGCAAGTGATTTCTTGTTCCTACCCTGTCAATACGTCACTCAAGGTCACCGTCGCGCCACGTGGTGGCGCAGCAAACGGTGACACCTGAATGGCGCTCTCCTATTGGCTCGCTACGATCACGCCACCAAAAGCAAACGGTGACAGATCGCATGACGCTGATAACTGTATATAGAATATCTCGGATTGCCTTTAAAAATTGTCATCAAATTATTCTACTTTTGGCAAAATGGTGTTTTATTAATTTACTATTTGTACACAGTCTAGCCATAAAAAAAATTCTGTTACAAAAAATTTTATAAATTAAATGATTGAGAACAAAAACTAATGGAATATAAATACACATTTTATTAGCCAATAGGACATAGATTTTAAATATATACAATCATTCAAAATGTCCTACCTTATTTTTGACACAGGATCTCAAAAGCTCGGGCCACTGATCTATGGTGGCACGCACCTTTTCTAAGGGTATTTCTTTCATTGCTCTCACCAATGCTGATTTCAATTGATTCAAATTATGATATCTTTTAGAGCACACCTTCTCCTATAAATATGCCCACAAACTGTAATCAAGGGGGTTTAAATCAGGGCTTCCAGAGGGCCATTCATTGGCCTTCATGAACTCCGGAACATTCGTCTCCAACCATTGTTAGTTGACTTAGTTTTGTGAGCAGGAGCTGAATCTTGTTGAAATATTGTTGAAATTAAACATTTTTGTATTCAGAGGTTTTACTATTTGTTCCAAAATATATTCTTGATAGTTTTTAGCTTTAGTTTTTACCCCTTTGGCACAGAAGTGGAGATCTGTTACACCTTGGTAACTACCTCCCCACCAAACCATGACAGAATGGTGATTTTTGCAAGTCTTCTGACTTTCAAAGAAACTTCTAGAGAGCTACCAGCATATATCTTTTCATTCTGACGATTAATCTTTTCCTCGACAGTGAAAACTTTCTCGTCTGTGAAAAGGATTCTCTCATGCCACCGACCATCATGCCGCGTCAACATTTTTGGTCTAACCCTTCTAATATCTCTAAGAGCAGGGGTTATCAAATGACCTGTGCGTCGTTTGAAAGCTCTCAGTCGGATTCTCCGCTAGGAGGCGGTACGAATAAGCAGCACGCAACGTCGCTCTCGAAAGAGAACTGTCTGACTAAAATATTTTCTCTATTTTTACTAAAGTGCAAATTCAATCTATCTGAAATGAAACCTACATATCCAATATATTTTACCATCATAATTTTATGTCTATTAGACAAGAATTCTGAGCCAAATCTACATTCAAGCCGGATACATACGGCGGCAAAGAGATTTGCTTATCACGTGTGAATCCTTCACTCTCAAAATATTTCCGAAACTTTCACCTTATATGTGTAGTTTTAATGCTCTTAATATTAGCCTGATATTAACGAAAAATAAAATTTCTCTTTAAAGACTTATAAAATGCTAACAAAGTAGAGAAAAAGTTTTCTTTATTAAAATGTATAAGTTACTAGCTTTCGGGCTCCATTCTTTTAATAAAGAAAACTTTTTCTCTACTTTGTTAGCATTTTATATTAGCCTGTATTGAACAAAACCTAGGCCCTAAGATGTCCAAACAAACGACTTTGGAAACAAGCTTAGATAGGGATAAAGAGATCAAAGATCTGATAAATGCACTCTCCAAAAGGCTGGATAGCTGGGGTGAGAGGCTGGAATCCCGGCTTTCGGCAATCGACGATAGAGTAGAAAATATAAACCAAAGACTGCAACAACTAGAGGAATCTTCTGCCGTTACAAAGGTAGCACTCTCTCAAAACTCCAAAAAAATAAAAGACTTAGAAGACCAACTTGGACACTTGGATGCAAAGAGCAGAGAAAGAAACCTTATTTTTTACGGAATAGAACAAGATATTAACGAGGACTGCCGAGAATGGATACGGAAGGTTATCGAAAAAAATATGCAAACAACGGAACTAGTATATATAAGTGCGTCCCCAATTCACTTTAATTGTCCTTCGTCCTATTAGAGCGGCTGCTTTTAAAAAAAAATTTGTATTATAAAGCACTTTAATTGGTCCACACGTCTGGAATCCCCAATTAATTTTAATTGCTCTCCTATTAGAGCCGTTGCTTCTGAAAAAATTTTTGTATTCACTCTAATTGGCCTACGTCTGGATTCCCTGTAATAGACTACCACTTTTTTAAATGTGTCGTGGACCCAATTCACTTTAGTTGTCCTACGTCCTATAAAAATCTGTCATATCTTTATGTGCGTTAATTAGCTGGCGTGAAATCTGTCAGGGTCACATTTTGCCAGCTCGGTTCGAAGGCCGTAAGTGTCCTATTAGAGCCGTTGCTTCTAAAAAAATTTTTGTATTCACTCTAATTGGCCTACGTCTGGATTCCCCGTAATAAACTACCACTTTTTTTTTTAAATGTGTTGTGGAATCATGTTGCAAGTTTTGCCATTTTTAGAGCCGCTTCTAAAATTCCCAATTAACTTTAATTGCCCTACGTCGACCATTCCTTAGATGTAGGTAATAAAAAATCTTTAAATATCACTTTTTTAATTGCATATAGGTCGATATTTTTCTCAAATTGCAGTCAGATCATGGAGGCATTCTGCGTTAATTAGCTGGAATTAAATACCTGCAGCACGTCGTGTCGTGAAATCTGTCAGGGACACATTTTGCCAGCTCGCTTCGAAGGCCGTAATAAATCACTTTAATTGCCCTAAGGATTCCCAATTCACTTTAATTGCCCTACGTCATAGGTGACCATTCCTTATTGGAATTATGTTACAAGTATATGACGTAATGTCAGGGTCATATATACATGTCATAATTTGTATAATTAGATGCCAACCTAATCCAATATGTATAAAATGTATGATTTGTCTCAATAAAATAAGGTAACACTGGAGGACAGAAAGGCCTAGAAGCAAGGCCTAGAAAAGAGGCTTAAGAGTTAGCACAACCATCAGCAAAATTACACCTTAATTTTATTATCGCGGAACTAATAAAAGTTGAGTTGAACGAACTATTACTTCCTGGTCAGGTTGGGACATGTCTTAAGACAAAAGAAGTAGCGTAGACCAACCAGAGAGTAGTACCTCAGAAGGTCAGCCAATAGAGAACCGCCACGTCACACCTTTCCACCAATGGGAAGTAAGAAAGGTATTCGTATTAAATCGAGAACCAAGGATTGTTAGTCATCGACTCGCCCCCATCGAGATAACACCTATAGTTGTCGCTTCGCTCCCACCGAGGTAACACCTGCTCTAGAGACCCTCCCCGTTCATCCTCAGCTAAGTCAATCACCGCCATGTGATCAGATAGTTAAGAGACAATCCGCTCTATCTTCTCCAAAGCCTTTCTTTCCTCCGACCAGTTGCCTTTTATTTTCAAAACCTCATCACGTGTCCTGGTTATTCCCCACTGTATGCTCCACTTTCCACTCAAACGACTGCGCTTCAAACAATCTCCACCATTCTCATCCAACAACAAGAAATTCCGCAACGATATTGCGACAAACGGATTAAGCCGACAGGATAAAGAGATGGAGATTAACCAGGATTCCATCGGCGTAAAGAAGGACGACCCAACGAAAGAAAGGGAAGAAGGCAGCAGACAGGAAATGACCGGCAGAGACCAGACGGGCCCTCTAGTGGATGTCATTCAGCAGTTCACCGCCGCGCTGTCCCAGGGTAGGTCATGCGACCCTACAGGACCGACAATCTCGCCTTTCGATGGAACATACAGCGCGATCCAGTTTTTCCAAGCATTCGACCGGAATTGGAAGACGCCGCCATAGAAGAAAAAGAAAAACTACTCCGTCTACCAAACTACCTGGTGCGACGACCCCTGGAACTTTTCAGGAAACTTCGGCTGGCCGACCGGAGCTATTTCCAGGTGAGACAAATCCTCTTAGATCTCTACCCTGAGTCAAGCGAGGCGTCCTTTGCGAAATATTTCGCCATGAAACTTACTGGACAAGCCAACCTAGAGACCTACTACCAGGAGAAAACCGCCATGGGACTGCAACTAGGACTCCCGCAGGAGGTGATCCTCGAGACGCTGACAGAAGGGTTGCCATTCTCCGACCAGCGCCTAGTCCGCGTAGTGCCTCCCGAGAACCTAGGAGAGTGGTTCCGACTGGTACAGCGGATCCACGGGCCCAGTGTACCGACAACGCGACACCGAGAGGACCAACCGCCCAAGATGTCGGGTCCGTACCACAACACACCCCGACGCCCCGGTACATGGAATGCGCCTCTTCCACCGTCCAACTGTAAGTTCTGCGGCGCGAGGCACTGGCACAGCGAATGCCGACATCGACCAGTCCCGGCGACCCACGAAAAAGAGCGGACAGTGCAATCAGTCCCAAACTATCAAAGTGCCCGGACAGTGCAAACAGTCCCAAAGCAACCAGTCCCGAGTCCTCAGCAACAAACTCAAGCCAGAGACACCCCAGCAGAACAGACTTTTCGAGACTGAGGTAGGATCCCTAACCCAACTGACTGTCAAACTTTTCCTAGCCCCTAATATACCTATGCCCCTTTTTAATTGATACAGGCGCCAGCCTGAATATAGTGCCATATAACCTCTACCATATGTTAAAAACTCACCTGCCTAAATTAACCCTTAAGAGACATTCACTGGATCTCCAAACCCTGGATGGTTTTGCAAAAACAATGGGTAAACTGTCTCTCCCTCTAACCATAGGACAAATATCCCGAAGAGAGAACTTCCATGTAGTGAATGCACCGTTACCATTTGGAATTCTTAGCCTTAATAGCCTCCACAAATTCAAATTAGCAATAGATTTTAATAAATGCACTATATTCCAGCTGGGCGCCCCATTGTCTACCCTATCCTACCATTTTAACAATGTACCAAATGTATGCACCTACTGGCAATGTCAGGCGATGTCACAAAGATCTTACCATACAGCCAAACCTTCCGCCTATGACAACCATTGCGTGCATTCATTGAAAAAAAACCCCTTATCTACATGCCCTTTTTTCACAAAGGCCAATTTCCTTTTTTATATGCCCTCAAATAACAAAGCCACAACGGCTTCAACTTGTAAAAAACCTGCCCAAAACATGTCCATACAGCAGGACAACTTACATGTCGAGCACATAGGTGATCATGCGTCATCACACAACTGTCACATAACCAATCAACGCGACAAACTCGACACTCACACTAATTCACAACAAAATCCTTTGCCACATACATGCTACAACACGACACACAATCCTCTCTATACGCCCCAGTTCACAACACTTTTACAAAGATACAATCACATCTTCACACAGAACAAATTCAACGTACCATGCTTAAGGATTCCACCCGTAAAAATACCCACGAATTCCGACAAAATAATTACCATACGGCCATATCGTGTTCCGATATGTGACCAACAAGAAATCCGTAATTAAGTCCAACAAATGCTAGAGAATGGCATTATAGAGCAATCCTTTTCACCTTTCTCGAGCCCTGTCACCCTCGTCACTAAGCGCGACAAGACCAAACGGTTTTGTATCGATTATAGAAAGGTGAACGAGCTAATTAGCTCTGATGTCCATCCCCTCCCGAGAATCGAGGATATCCTAGACCGCCTCGCACAGGCCAAGTATTTCTCCACGGCCGACATATCCTCTGCGTATTGGCAAGTCCCAATACACCCCGATTCTCGACCACTGTTAGCATTTGCCACCCTCGAAGGGTTATACCAACCCACTCGATTACCTTTCGGATTAAAAACCAGCCCTCAGATCTACGAACGAGCCATAAGTCAGGTCCTACAGAGACACGGACTTGACTGTGTGGCACATTACTTTGATGATTTCATCATTTACTCCAACACATTGGAGGAACATCAAAACCACCTGCGACAATTTTTCGCCTTTTGCGAAGCAGAGGAGTTACAACTTAACTTCGCGAAATGCGAATTTTTTAAGCAGTCCATAGATTTTCTAGGCTACACCATCACAGCGGGTACAACCACACCGCTCACACGCAACACAGACATCATTCACGCCATTAAACAACCACACAACCGAAAAACACTACAATCCTTTTCAGGCGCTGTGAACGTCTATAACAAATTCATCCCAGAATACGCTCGCTTGCGAGCACCACTCAATAACCTCCTCAAAAAGGATGTCGTGTGGATCTGGGATGAAGCTTGCCAAAAGGCGTTCATTGACCTGAAAGGGAACCTCACACAACACCCCATTTTACACCTTTACAAAGAAGGTCTGCCATGCCAAGTGTATTGCGATGCATCCACCCTCGGTATAGCAGGCATTCTCAAACAGGTTCACCCTGACGGGAACGTATATCCAGTTCAGTTTTTCAGCCGAACATTGCGCCCACACGAGAAAAACTACTCCATCTCTGAACTTGAGTGCTTAGCAATCGTTGAGAGTGTGGAGAAGTTTCGCATCTATCTGATGGGCAGAAAGTTCACTATATTTTCTGACCATCACGCATTGCAGTGGCTGAAGACCATCAAAAACCCGTCCGGCAGATTGTTTCGATGGAGTTTACGGCTATCGAGTTACGAGTACGAAGTCCGCTACATAAAGGGAAAACAACAGTATGAGGCGGATCTTTTGTCCCGTAACCCGTTCTGTGGATTCTTGGACGCGTCCCTTATCAAGACACACCAACCTCTTCCATCGAGAGAGTCTAACCTGACCATTGATCGTAATGGATTACATACAGTTTCCCGAAAAGGTGTAACCAAGATTATAATTCCAAAACCACTCATACAACAACTCTTACAAACAGTACACACACAATACAATCACCCCGGTATTTCACAAATGTCACGACTCATATCCACGCAATATTACTGGCAAGGTATGTCAAAAGATATTAAACAAAAGGTTAAGACCTGCCCCACCTGCCAATTAACAAAACGTCCATTGGGACCCACTTACGGGGAATTAAGTCAACCTCCGGAAGCCAAAGAACCCTTCGACCTATTATCCCTAGACACCATAGCAGGATTTGCCAAATATGGTAACACCAAAATATACCTCCGTGTTGTAGTCGACCATTTTTCGCGCTACGCGTGGACTTTTCCATCTAAATCCACCAGCATCACCACCTACCAACAGGTACTTAAGCGAGTATTACAGGATGGCTCTCCGAAACGCCTCCTTACGGATAGAGCCCCTGCCTTCACTTCGCCAAAATTTCGTAGTTTCCTACTTAATAGAAACATCCACCCACTACTCACAACCAGCAACAATCCACAAGCCAACGGTCTATGTGAACGCCTGAACGCCACCCTCACGGGAAAACTTAGGCTGTTACATTTAGAAAATCCTAAGATCGCATGGACCAAATTGGTCAAAAGAGTTACAGTCATATATAACAAAACCCCACACTCTACCACAGGTTTTCCACCCATCTACCTAATGTTTGGTATCCTACCCCCAGAATTCTCTGACCATAGCACACCTTACCCAGAGATCGACAAAGCTAGAAAGATTGCACACACACGCACACAAAACAAGCATCTACAAGACAAAAACATTTATGATCAACGACACAAACAACCACATTTCGAAGTAGGTGATCTAGTGTTAGTTAAATTATATCACCACCACGAAACAGGGAAACTCGCGCCATATTTCACAGGACCACACACAATATTAGAAATTATTTCACCAAATGTGGTCCGTATAGATCGACCAAATCAACCTCTTCAAAGAGATACTGATACGATCCACGTCAACAAGCTTAAGCTGTATACAGAAACAGTCCGTTATATATCACCGCCCTCCGTTAGCACATGTCATATAAAGCACAAACCCGATTACACGTTCCCTTTTAAGCATTTAACACCCGAATTATTCCCAGCAGAGCCATTAAGGTTCAAACCCACCAACAGCGAGCCTTTCAGGCATTTAGACCCTGCCATTTTTGCAACAAAGCGATTTGCACCATTCTTCCCCGACGTTAAGAACCGCGAACCTGACAATCATTTAAATCCTACCATTCTGTCCCAAAAAAGATACACGCCACTCCCCAACGATAACAAACAGTGCGAAATTGAACGGCCAACAATGAATAAGGTTCGAACAAATATTTCAGAGTCCCCATTTACAGCAATATGGAAGAACAGGCATCGATACCCTATCTTTCATCTGATTTTCATCCTTTGTTTGCTAGTCCTACCCTACAAATGTATCCCAGTTTTATTCCTTAGTTATTTGTTAATCTATATCATGCCCCCTCATAGAATTTTCGAGCTGCAAGAGGCAGTTTTTCATTTAGGACAAGCATTTGTAAAGCTAATTATAATTTTAGGAAACATTTTTGCAGAAAATCTAAATAAATTCCGAGGAGATAGAAGTAACTGAAAAGTAACAAACCAGTGCCGAAAGAAAGAAAGAAATCCCACTCCAGTAACAGAAGATTCGAGTCGCACACAAAAGCAATTAGGAGACAGGAAGAAGCAGCTCCCAGCGGCAATAAAATTTCCCCCCGTACGCCATGTCCGGTTTCTAATTACTATCTCCCTCGACCAGCAGTTAAATGGGGATCAAGCTGGGGACGTCTACATGTCGCCAGTTTCGTAACCTCTCTTGGCCGGCACATAAAAATAGGTCACCGCGTTTCCCCGTCCACAGATTTTCTCCATGTCACCAATCTTGCATTCCCCATTCCAGCTACATATCGACTTTTACAAATACAATTTCACTCACATAAGACGTACCGACACATCTTAATGAGTTCACATCCCTATTATAATTAATCATAATTACTTTACAGACTCCCAAAAAACATTACATATTCCACCTACACGTAGATCTCAGAGTCAAATATAAACAAAGTTCACGCACATTACCACTTTTAATTTGTTAGGATTTTAAAATAACTAAGCTATTCAAGCTTACGTTTTCTCCCAAAAAGGGATTAAACGACCTTTTAGAAGGATCGAGATTCTTCTCGAATCCTGTATTCAAGGTATTAATATAGGTACCGATACCCAATATATAAAGTGGATATTGGGCGAGCACATCTTGAGTGCCCTAGGGGATCGCATAAAAACCCCTAGAACGCAGTAAGGCTCGAGACAAATTAAAATACGACACGCGGCTTTTGAGATCTCAAAAAACAATAACACAAGACAAAAATACATGTAAAGGTTATATCGATTTCCATGTCTCCTGTACACATAGCATAAATTCGCACTTGAGGTTTAGGATCACGTTTCCGCCTAAGTGTCGCTACAGAAGAGACAAAAAATTTATAGGGCATAATTAAGCAATTAAGACATCTAGATCAGGGCATGTAGATACACAATGGGTTCAAACCAATATCTATTTTTTTTTGTTTATATATTAACCATTTTCACTATTTTTTAAAATTAAAATTAAAATGTTTAACCAATTTAGCAACTTATTCAATTAATATCACTTATTTTAGCCATTAATTACCATGTTAGTTACCACTTAGTTTATTTTATCGTAGTTCCATTTATCAACGAAAACACATTGGTTTTCGGTTAAACTTAAGACATTAAGTCATCCTTTATTTTTGAAAAACCTTTTTCATTTTTTTTTTTCACAACCAAGCATTCAACTTTGATTTCGCTCAACATCTCTTTTATTTTATTTTGATTTCAAAATACCTCATGAAATTTCCTCGATTCCCTTCTCAAACTCGAGCAAAAAGTAATTAGGCATTTTTCTTTGTCACCAATGCAACAAAGCATGTTTCTTTTTTTTTTTTCAACAAGGCATTTTTCTTTCTCAACCACGCCTTCACTTTGATTTCAGTCAACTATTTTTTATTATTTTATTTTTATTTCTAAAATCACCTCATGAAATTTCCTCGATTCCCTTCCCAAACTCGAGCAAAAAGTAATTAGGCATTTTTTTCCTTTTCACCAATGCAACAAAGCATTTTTTCTTTTTTTTTTTACTATGTACCATAGTACTCAACATATGATACACCTTTATAAAATTTTGATTTCTATTAACTAACAACCAACTATATAGCATTAACACTACATTTTTTATCTCTTATATCCTTATTAATGTTGTATATAACCTCCCTATAACCAATTAATTTTCGCTCAAAATTATTTTCTTTGATGTACAGAACTTATTCAGACTAAAACCCCTTCATAAATTCTTCACATGTAGGGGGCGCATCTGTCATAATTTGTATAATTAGATGCCAACCTAATCCAATATGTATAAAATGTATGATTTGTCTTAATAAAATAAGGTAACACTGGAGGACAGAAAGGCCTAGAAGCAAGGCCTAGAAAAGAGGCTTAAGAGTTAGCACAACCATTAGCAAAATTACACCCAATTTTATTATCGCGGAACTAATAAAAGTTGAGTTGAACGAACTATTACTTCCTGGTCAGGTTGGGACATGTCTTAAGACAAAAGAAGTAGCGTATACCAACCAGAGAGTAGTACCTCAGAAGGTCAGCCAATAGAGAACCGCCACGTCACACCTTTCCACCAATGGGAAGTAAGAAAGGTCTTCGTGTTAAATCGAGAACCAAGGATTGTCAGTCATCGACTCGCTCCCATCGAGATAACACCTATAGTTGTCGCTTCGCTCCCACCGAGGTAACACCTGCTCTAGAGACCCTCCCCGTTCATCCTCAGCTAAGTCAATCACCGCCATGTGATCAGATAGTTAAGAGACAATCCGCTCTATCTTCTCCAAAGCCTTTCTTTCCTCCGACCAGTTGCCTTTTATTTTCAAAACCTCATCACGTGTCCTGGTTATTCCCCACTGTATGCTCCACTTTCCACTCAAACGACTGCGCTTCAAACAATCTCCACCATTCTCATCCAACAACAAGAAATTCCGCAACGATATTGCGACATACATATATATAGGCCGATATTTTCTCATATTGTCAGCTTTCATACAGAGTGAAAGCAACATGGAAGTAAAAATTTTGCCTAATTTAGTTAAAGAAGTTATTGAAACAATTTTGGAGAAAGGTCTTTTATTAAAAAAGAATCAATTTGTAGATGAATTTTTGAATTCCCTATTTCATTCGAATATTCTACTAAAGAAGAAGAAAGAAAAGTTTCCTATTTTAATAGGTTTTTTAAAAACCATTTATTTCAAATGTATGATGAAAGTGGGAAATTTTATTGAAGATTATTTGGACGATTTTATGCACACACCTGAGTGTGAAGGTGATGCATGGTTTTATTCAAAAGAATTATTTGAAAAATAATCGAAGCTTATTCCCAAGCTTGCAATTCGGTCTTGCAAATCCAGGCTTGCAATCACGAAGAAGACAACGACACTTAGAGGAAAAATGTATAGAAGGACTTTATGAACATTTATATATACATAATTTGCATTTATATATGAACATATTTGTGTTTAAAATGTAATGCATTTTTATATGAACATATTTGTGTTTAAAATGTAATAAAGTTCATGTTAAAAACAAAAAAAAAAGTGTGTGTGTGCTCATTAAAAAAAATCTGTCATATCTTTTACCAACTAATTTAATATTTATGGAAATATGTGTCACAAATATGTTTTAAAAAAAGTGTATATTTTTAAATGTCCTAGCTTTACTATTGTAAAATTTCACCCACATGATGACGACAAAAAAGCGAGTATAAAAAATCCGCCCACATGCTGACGACAAGAAAACTCCTCCCCCTTCCATTATAAAAATCAGTTTCACCCTTGGATCAAGTGACGGTGTTAAAATTTCTATCAGCTGGATCAAGCAGTTTCGGATTTAAATTTTTCCAACATGAGGTAAGTTTTGTTTCTTGTTTTATTGAATGTGTTTTTCTCATAATCAGAAAAACTTTACTAGGTAATTAAAAAAATATATTTCAATGAGATTTGAACCTAGCAAAAAACAAACATTATAGCAATGGAGAGAACCAATACGCTAATGTTTTTTTTTTTCATTTGGAATGGAATTAACCTGATATATATATTTATTATTTTTTAGGTGTCTACGCTTGGAGGCAAGTGCGCTCAATGGCTATCTAGAAAGGTGGTCTTTCCGCTCGACCGAAGGTGAATTTCCAGACCTTTCTTGTGAATTGGAACAAGTTCTCGGACCATCGGGAGATGTCTGTATGGAAGAACTTTCAGCGGACGATTGGATACATGTTCTCGGATCATCACAGGATGTGTGTATGCCAGACGAACTTTCTCACCTCTCACCACTAGATATAGAGCAAGTGCTCGGAATTCCCGAGCAGGGTGGGCTCGACAACGCTCCCACAGTCGACGACCTCACATTAAGCAGGATTCTAGAGGCGGAATTTCATTTTTCGAGGTAAGAAGAAGGAATATTTATTATAAATTATATACTTAATATATTTATGTTTTCAGCCTAGAGGAAAAACTCGACAGCTTCGAAGCAGATGTTTTCAGCCTAGAGGAAAAACTCGACAGCTTCGAAGCAGATATCATCGACATTCTGCAACAGGCCTTGCAGCGACATAAGACCATCCGATTTTTTCTACAAACGGAAGTGGAACTTATCAAGACAAATGATGCTTCAGGTAGGCGAGCCCATTTTGTTTCCAAGTGTCAGCGTGTGTTTACCCCATCAATGTTGAATGGGTTAGTTAAAGAATCCCTAAGCCAAATTTACAATAGACTATTAACATACAATAAAGAGGGGTCATCTTTTATATTTTCAAACTTATTAGAAATTAATTTAAATATAGGTAGATATACGCCGATGTATGCTGGGTGTCAAGGTGTTAAACCACAGGCTTTTATCGCGAATAGAAGGGCACTACTTAACATAAATGCACCCGATGACATGTGTTTTTATTACTCTATCCTTGCTGCCTTATACCCAGTATCTAGCAATCCTCACCGTTCTAAGCACTACGAACCTTTTCTTTCTAATCTCAAAGGCGTTATACCAGCTCCAATGCCACGCGAACGCATTAAACATTTTGAGGAGCTAAATTCTCTCGCGATCAATGTTTATAGTGTAGAGGAAAAAGAAATCTTCCCCCTCCAGCTTTCCGAAAATGTAGATAGCAAAGAAATAAATTTATTTATATATAAAAGCCATTATTTTCTGATTAGGCACTTCAATCGTCTTTTTGACTCAAAATCGCTCTACGTTTGTCACTATTGTCTGTATTCTTTCAAATCAAAAGAATTGGTAATGGAGCATGAAAAAACATGTAGGGTTCACGGAGCTCAACGTGTCAAATATCCAAAAGAAGGTTCTAAGCTTTCATTTTCCAAATTTTCTAATAATTTTAAGCAGATCTTCGCTATATACGCAGATTTCGAAGCCATTTTACAGCCCAACCCCGACCCTTCCAAATACTCTGTCCACGTACCTTGTTCGTATTGCTATATCGTGGTAGATCCGGAGTCAAATATCGTCCACAAAGAAATTTATCGCGGCGAGAATCCGGCGGAAAAGTTCTTGTTGAGTTTATTCTCAACAGTTTCAAAGCTAAAAGAACGCCTCAGAAATTATCCTTCCGTCGATATGAACGAGCAACAAAAAATTGACTTTCTAAACGAGCAAACTTGCCACATCTGTAAAAAACAATTGGACATTAAGACAAAAGTAATCGATCATTGTCATTGGAGTGGTCGGTATAGAGGGGCCGCCCACAAGATCTGTAATTTAAATTACCACAATAATTCAAAATTTCGATGCTTATTACACGGAGCAAAGAACTACGACAACCATTTTTTAATCAAAGCTCTCCGTCATGTGCCTCATAAACATCTTACAATTATTCCTATGAATATGGAAAAATATTCGGTCATTCTGGTAGATGATGTCATATTTTTGGATTCATTCCAATTTCTATCCGCATCGTTAAATACTCTCAGTTCAAATTTACCGCAAGATGGGTTCAAGGTTCTTTCCCAATGTTTTCCGTACCAGACCGATCTGCTTCGGCGTAAAGGTGTCTATCCTTACGAGTACATGACGGATAGTTCAAAATTTTCAGAAACAAGCCTCCCTCCCATTGAATATTTTTCCAGCAAACTTTTGAATGAATCCTGCTTCAACGAATCGTACGCTTTCGCGCAACAAATATGGGAGGAACTTAACTGTACAACGCTCGGAGACTACCACGATATATATTTAATTGGCGACGTGGCTCTTCTAGCCGATATTTTTCAATATTTCAGAGACCTCTGTCTAAGACACTATCAGCTGGACCCAATTTTAAATTTTTCTTCACCGTCTCTCTCTCTTGACGCAGCACTAAAAATGACAAATGTTTCGTTAGATCTAATCAGCGATATGCCAAAGCAAACAATCCTTTTATGGGAGATGAATTTGACTCAAGTAAAGATACATCATACCTTTTTTACACAGAATGCAATAATTTATACGGATGGAGTATGTGTCAACCTCTTCCAACTGGTAGGTTTCGGTGGCTGACTTCAGAAGAATGCAACCAAATCGATATTTTAGCTCTCCAGGACGACAGTCCGATCGGCTATATATTTGTCGTTGATCTTTGCTATCCCGAACACCTCCACGATTTGCACAATGATTTTCCCCTCGCTCCAGAACGTTTACAAATAGTAGAATCCATGTTGAGCGATTTTCAAAAGTCTCTTCCACACAGCATCGCTTCCTCGATCAAACTCTGTCCCAATTTTTTCCCCAAATCTTCCTACACGGTTCACTACAGAACTTTGAAATTCTACCTTAGTCAGGGACTTAAACTAACAAAAATTCATAAAATTATTTCGTTTAATCAGAGTCCCTGGCTGAAACCCTATATAGATTTTAACACAGATCAACGTAAACAAGATAAGTCCGAATTTGAGAAGAGTTTCTGGAAGTTGCTTAACAATAGTGTCTACGGCAAAACCATAGAAAATCTAAGGAAAAGGGTTCGAGTAGAAGTTGTAACAGAGCCGGAAAGAGCCGCAAAACTTATGGCAAAACCCACTCTCGATAGTTTTCATATTATAGAAGAAGATTTGGTTATTCTTAAAATTCAAAAAAGAAATCTGACTCTCAACAAGCCAGTCTATATCGGTTTTACTATATTAGAACTTTTTAAACTAAAAATTTTTCAATTCCATTATTCCACTATGCTTCCTTTATTCAAAGCTCCGTCCTTCAAAATAAGTCTATGCTTCACCGATACTGACAGCTTTCTCTATCATATAACTACTCCACCTTCTGCCGACCTTTTTTCTATTCTCGATAAAATCCGAGATCAGTTAGACACTTCAGATTATCCTTTAAGCCACCCACTATATTCGCAAGTAAATAAAAAAGTAATAGGCAAGTGGAAAGACGAATTGTGCGGACAAATTATGACAGAATTTGTTGGACTCAAAGCAAAGATGTATAGTTATAGGGTTTTAGGAGGAGGCGAGAAAAACATAGGGAAGGGGGTTAAAAAACATATATTAAAAAATGAATTGACATTTCAAAACTATAAGGACACCCTTGAAACACACAAACGGCATTTTTTAAAACAAAATCTAATACAATCCCGTAAACACACGCTGTATACAATAGAACAAACAAAGTTGGGCTTAAACGCCTTCGACGACAAGCGTCATTTGTTAGACGATATCAATAGTTTAGCTCACGGACATTATAAAATTTGTTTGTAAATCACTAGAAAAAAAAATAAATGAAATTATTACAAACATTATCTAAAATTTGATTATTGATATTGTAAATAAATTTACTTTTCAATGTTTGTATTCTTTATTGTAAATAAATGTACTTTGCAATGTTTGTATTCTTTATTGTAAATAAATGCACTTTTCAATGTTTGTATTCTTTTTCTTTAAAAAAAAAAAAAACTTCACCTAAATTTAACATCCTATTCTGGAAAAAAAAAAGTTGAATTATAAATAAATAAATGCATTTAAAAAATTAATCATTGGGGATCGGTCAGCGAACTAGGTTCAATTGTTGTGTCCTTAATGTGTCTTAAAGGGGGGAAAAATGTTATATAAAATAAATGATGCCTTCTCTGGCTTCTTTTCAACATATATTTACAAACCAAGAACTCATAATTTATTATTATTCGATGATCATATGAATGAAATTAAAAAAGAATTGATGACCATAATTGGTCGTCAAAGATGTCGTTTTTTTATTTCAGCAACTTTGGAATTTTATAAAGAAAAAACGGATCTTAGAAGAGTTCATTTCTCATCACGCTGTCAAAGAAACTGGGGCAGCCTTTCTGTTGTCTTAGACAACATTTTAAAACAGATACAAGCCAATATAGAGACATTCCAAAGCAGAGGCTCAGTTTTGCTTTTTCCAAACTCATAGACATTCAGCTACATATAGGAAAATGTGGTACGGGTTTATGCAACTCAGAGAAAACGAAATAATTGAAATTTCGAAAAATCTTTTCAGATGCGAATGTCAGCTTTCCGAAGTCGAAAATGCAATCTATTTCAAGATTGAAGGGGACGCATTAATTCAACTTCCGAGACAGAAAAAAAAAATTCCGACTATGAACCGACGCTATGGTTTTTTAACAACTGTTCAATATCCCGGTTCAATAAAGATGTCTATTGGAGACTTTTCACATTATCTCAAATGTTGTAAGGAATCGCTTTATAAACAAAGAGTCGACATTGTTGGAAGATCTTATGTTAAGACTTATTATTTTGTCATAGATGGTATAAATATAAATTCCGCTTAAGAAATCTCTCAGTCATGTCGTCTCAAGATGATATTAAATTTCGTTTACGACATCCGTTTAACGCGTTGGTTGTGGGTGCCTCTCAATCGGGAAAAACAAGTTTAACAAAACGATTAATTGATTTAATCGAACCCCCTCCCGAGAAAGTTATTTGGTGTTATTCGTCTGTTCAACCGTGGTTTAAGGATTTCCCCTTTGTTTACATAAGCGGCTTACCACCCAATAACTGGGATGTTAGCAAGCGCACTTTATTGATTCTTGATGATTTATTTTTTGATATTAATCAAGACATTTGCAAAATATTTTGCAATTATACTTATCACCGGAATGCTTCTATTATAATTTTAGCGCAAAATTTATTTCCGAAAAATCCGCATTTTAGAACCATTTCGTTAAATAGTCATTACATTTTCTTGTTTAGAAACCCCAGAGATGCCCAGCAGGTATATACGCTTGGGCGACAAATGTATCCCAATAATCCAAAATTTTTAGAAGCGGCTCTAAAAATGGCAACTGCAGAGGAATTATATAAATTTATCTGCATAGATTTGAAACCTCAGACGCCTGAGCAATTGAGGATCCGTTCACATATATTTCCTGGGGAAGCTAATTTTATTTATTCACCAAAATGAATCGATTATACAAGCATAGATATGCGCTAGAGTCTCTAGCAAAGGCGCAAAATGTGCTAGATAGAAAAAATTACTCACTCCAGCCCTGACCGATTGTTTCTGCGAAATATGCCTCAACATTTTAAAAGGCAATGTTAACCTTTCATCTAAACGCAAAACAAAACTTCGTCGCTATAAAAAGATGATGAGAACTCTCGCGAACAGAAAGATTTCTCTCGTCAAACGGAGACGTCTACTGACTAATAAGAAGGGAGGTTTTTTGCCCCTTATTTTAGCGCCTATTCTGTCGGCCTTGGGATCCTGGATCGGTAAAAAGTTGTAAAATTGGCCGAAAGATTCGCATTTCCTAATCCGTCATTATATCCAATTTATACACAAACGTTATCTCTCGAACAAGAAATCGACGCATTATTAACAAAGAAGTCTTTGCCGGACGATCAGAAAGTGAAGCTCTTAGCAGAATTAATGCGACGTTATCAACGTTCATTCGACACTCCGCCACCGCCGCCGCAGCCCATCGAACCTTTAAATGAACGAAATATAGATGCAGAAATTATCAATTCAGTCCCGATCACTTCAAAAAAGTATGTAGACATGATTATTCAACGTTTAAGATCTACTAACGAAGTGATTTGGAATCAGAATGGTGAAATCATAATCAATAATCAACCTATTCCGCAGTCCAACGTCGTCGATATTTTTACGTTTCTTACGACGCGAAAAAGGAAGAACGTAAATGTACCTGTGGGCTTTCAAGATTTAGCGATAAGTTTAAAGAAAATAAATATTCCACAACAGTGGATTTTTAATTCGACCGCTAAGAATCTCATATTTAAAAAACAAACGCCGAGTGTAAAGCGGGAAGAGCTCTCGCCTTCTTTATCGACTTCAAAAAAAGAAAAAAAAATGGATCAATTATTAGCCAAAGTGTATTACAACGCGGAAGAACCGGGAAGTTTTGGCGGAATCGATCAATTGGCTAAGAGCGCTAAAATATCGAAAAAATCTGCGCAGAAATGGTTGGAGACACAGGACGTTTACACCCTTCATAAACCCGTTAAGTTAAATTTCAAACGACGAAAAATTATCGCCATAGATATCAATGAACTATGGCAAGGCGACTTGGTGGACATGATTAAATTTTCAAAATTTAACAAAGGTTATCGTTACATTCTAACTATTGTCGATGTTTTTTCCAAGCGAGCCTACGCCATTCCTATCAAACGAAAAAATTCTACCGAAATTGTAAAGGCCTTCAAAAACCTTTTTTCGAAGAAAAAGGTCGTTCCCTAACTCTTGCAAACGGACGAGGGCACCGAATTTTTCAATAACCCTGTGCAGACATTATTCAAAAAATATAATATCAAACATTATCATTCGTACATCGATAAGAAAGCCGCTAATGTGGAGAGATTCAATCGAACGCTTAAAGGAAAAATGTGGCGGTTATTTACTCGAAGGGGGAGTTACAAATATATAGACGCGTTGCTGGATTTAATTAAAAGCTATAATAAAACTGTAAATCGAGTTACAAAGGTCGCCCCCGATGATGTGACTCCTTTCATGAGGGATGAAATATTTAATCGTTTGTATCCGCCTTCTACCGCCAAACGTTTCAAGTTCGAGGTCGGAGATAGAGTAAGGATATCTAAACTTAGAAGAACTTTCCGCAAAAGCTATCTTCCGGGTTGGAGCGACGAGGTTTTCGTCATTTCCGATCGCAAGAATACTGTTCCGGCAACCTATATATTGCGCGATTTGAAAAACGAGTTAATTAAAGGAAGTTTTTACGATTTCGAATTACAACGAGTACATAAGAGAGACGAGGATTTCTGGCCTATAGATCGCATTATCAAAACAAAAGGGAAGGGTAAGACGAAAAAATATTTTGTCAGTTTTAAAGGCTTTTCGGATCGATTCAATTCATGGGTTACAGATCTACGAAGGAATTCTATGTGACCCTACCTTCGGATTCGAGTTTGGATTATTTTCCAAATAATACGCATTCAAATTATACAACGCGTTTGCCCCATTGTATCAGACTCGAGGGAAACTGGCTCGTCGCCCTTGCCGAATTAAGATTTGATAGAATTGTCAAAGAAAAGAAACATTTTAATTTTTATTACATCGTTTCGAACGACCAGGGTGACACGCTTTTGTCTCATCAATTCGAATATCAAGCGACCGATCCGCTAATCGCCCTCGACAAATTTAACGAGGATATCGTCAAATTATTGTGGAGTCACAACATTAAAAACCACGGACAGTTCGATTTTCGGAATGACATTTCAACTTTAAATTTACCTCCTATTCATAAATTGATCATTTCTAGGAATTTATATAATTATCTCAAATTCCCCGAAGCAACAACTTTATTACCATTAGGGATCTTGATTGAAGAACAAAAGACAATATCGACCGAGCCGATCATTCGAGAGCGAACGGATAAGAATATACAATCGGTTTTTGTTTACTCCGATATATGTAAGTTTGGTATTGTGGGAGATTCGGCTTCGCCACTTCTTCGGCACGTATTTCTTCCTCGAGACAAAGGTAGCGTAAACTTTGAAACTTTGTTCTATAAACCCGTTAATAAGAGCGAGTTTCAGACGATCGAAATAAATATAAGAGACCGCTACAGTGATTTTGTATTATTCTTAGGCGAGAGCGTCAGCGTGACTTTGCATTTCAAACGAGATGACGATGCATAAACATCGCTCTATCGACCCGCATACATGCTGTCAGTATTACGCGCTGCAACAGGGTGGTAATATTCCATATTATTACGCCACACAGGCTGGAAGGGGATTTTTCGAACTGTAACGCCCGTTTTGAAACGCGCGGGGAAATACTTTGGCAAAAAACTTTTATCCACCGCTTCTAAAGTAGCGGGAGATGTCGGCGGCGGGGAAAATTTCAAGCAGAGTATAAAAAAGCGAATATTTGAAACTGGAAGGGATATCAAAGACGACGCTCTCAAACGATTTCAAAGCGGAGAGGGCAAACGTATAAAAACCGTACGTAAACGAAGAAGAAAGCAGAACAGGGACATATTCGCATGATGGAACCTCTGTGTCTTAAATCCGAGCTGGACTTATTTTCGGGTTTACCGATTCAAGTAGCTATAGAAAACTCCGATTTTGAAGAAGTCCATCCTATAGCGACTCTATCGGACGGTCCAATCGAATTCTATATTCTGGGCACGTTTGAGCACTACATCGACCCGTCGTTCATTTTCTTACAACTCGCGGTTAAAATTTCGAAGAGAGATGGAAGCGCCATAGCCGCCACGGATAAAGTCGGACCTATAAATTATCTCCTGAATACGGCTTTTGAGAATGTAGAAGTTTTTTTAAACGAAAAGCAAATCGTATCGCAAAATAATTACGGGTATAGAAGTATTTTAGACGCCTTGCTAAACTTTCCCGAAAATGCACAGAAAACCTTTCTCAAATCTAGCTTATTTGAAAAGGACACGGCGAAATATTTTGACGAAACAGACCCAAACGGTAATAATTTGGGATTGAAAGCTCGACATGCAGTTATGGATTTAAATAAAGAAATAACACTTTTCGGCGCGATGAATTTAGATTTAAGTTTTCAGCACAAACTCTTGCTAAATGGCGTCTCATTAAAAATCCGTTTGCATAGAGCTAAAAATTCCTTTGTTTTGATGTCCAATACTCAAGGTTTCGTTCTGAAGATAACAAAGGCCTCTCTTCTCGTTCGAAAAGTGACTGTTTCACCGTCCGTCGTTCTCGCGCATAATAAAACTTTGGAGAATGGCGTCGCAAAATATCCAATACGTAAAGTAGATGTAAAAACTCTAACGATTCCCAGCGGAACCCATTCGACAATCCTTCCGAACCTATTTTTAGGTCCAGTACCAAATCGTATTGTCATCGGATTTGTGACGAATGGTGCATATAATGGAGATTTCACGAAAAACCCGTTCAATTTTCAAAATTTTAACATAAATTATATTTCATTAAAAATCGGACAACGAGTTCTTCCAAACCGTCCGCTTACTCCGCAATTTTCCGAAGGAGAATTTTACAGAAGCTAGGTCGATCTCTTTTTCAACATGGGTCGATATTTAAGTTCCGGAGAATTGAATATAACTCCAGAAGAATTTCAAAACGGATTGACTCTGTTCGCGTTTGATACGACTCCCGATTTGTGCGCTTCGGATCTACATTCTAGCGCTACGCAAAATTCGAATATTTCTTTGGAAGTGAAATTTTCGAGCGCACTAACATCGACAATTAACGTCATCCTTTATTCCGAATTCCAATCCGAAATTCATATCGATAAACTGCGGCAAGTGAGTTTGATCGAGTAATGCAGGATTGTTACATAAACGAGGCGACGTTAGTTCATAGCTGCGATCAAAACGCGTTGATAAAACTAAACGATGGCTTATACGTTCCGAAATCTTTACCTTTAAAACAAAATTCGTATTATGATGCTGAGCAAAGAAAAATTACCAATGTTCCTGAACCAACAGACGACACAGATGTCGTTCCAAAAGGTTTTTTAACCAAGAAAATTAAGCGTTTGAAAAAGCAAGTTTTATTGTTAGACGAAGAAAACAAACACTTTGATTGCAACGGTTATAAAGTAACAAATTTAGGTAACAGTGAAAATGACACGGACGCCATCACAGTTTTATATCTCCGTGATTATTTAGGTAAATTAGTTACTAGTACCGAAACCTTAGATTTTCGTTTTATGCTCATGGAAGGAGATTCGATAACGTTAAAATGTGAATTTGCCCAACACAAATTCTTTCTCGATGGAAAAATTAGGAAGTATCGGCTCAGATATGAAAACGTGCCGACAGGTATTAACAACCCCGGGTGTTATATCGTTTTTAGAAATGACGAAGAAGAAGAAGAAGCTCCTGAAATACAACATTTTTTAAGCGAATCGGTCAGGGATGATGTAAATATCTCATTTAAAAGCGGGGATAAGGTATTGGGAAACCTTACTTATACAGATTTTCACGCAAAAACCAATGTAAGAGTGTCGTTAAAATTATACGTCGACTACATTGGCACCTTACGATGAATTCGAAACAACTCTTAAGATTGGCTACGCTCGACCCTATCATTTCTAAAAAAATTGTGGGCGTGTTTCCGTCAGATTCGCTACCGAAATATATCGATGGTCGCTGCTGTAAGTATTTTGTTGTTAATCTAGATCCGTCAACAATGAAGGGAAGTCATTGGGTCGCGATTGCCTTTTTGAATAAACGAACAGTTTTTTATTTCGACCCTTATGGTATTAAACCTTTTATGCCCGCGATCATAAATTTTATGAAACGCAATGCGAAAAGAATATTGCACAATAAGCTCCAGATGCAATCTCGCAATAGTAAAAGATGCGGCGAATATTGTTTGTATTTCCTAAATAGAGTAAGCAGAAATAAAAAAAATGACAAGGCTGAATTCCGAGCAGGTTACTCGGTTCGTGCGAAAAAATTTTCGCCAGTAGGGGGGGTGTGTAAGAGATATGGAAGACGCTGTTGACGACATTTGGCAGTTTGTCCCTCCATTAAATATCAATATCTATAAATATAAATTATTCAAGCCTTCTATTTCATGGCATTTAGCGCGTAAAAAAAGCACAGACGTTGAATTTCTTAGTAAAAGAATCAGTAATATAACTCCTCATCCATTTCATACTATCGAAGTTATTTCCGTAAATAGAGGAGACATTTTTAAATCTTGGAGGCCCCTTCCAATCGGGGTCAATGCCTTCTTGTGCTTAGGCAAAGAAAGATCTCTAACGTTCAGACACCGCCAAGAAAATTCCAGCTATTTAACGCACAAACTAGAATCGGGAAATATAATTATCCTCGAAACTCGTGACGATGCAGAGGTATGTGTCCCTAAAGCGAGTTTCCGCAACGGGTGTTCGAAAATTATTTGGTTTTCTTAAATGGGTAATTGTGATAACGCTCCTCCTCTGTGGCATGATAATAATGACAGTATCTCCCATTATGATAATTCCCAGCCCATCTTCTAATAGTACGGAAAGACCTATGGGTTGTGCAATCTCTAATGCGATTTTGAATCCTTGTTTGAACGGTACCCATTTAGGAAGACAGATCTACGCACATTTGTGCAATGACGTCATTGACATAAGACAATTTTATTTGTGGAAGGGACAGTTGAAGCCCGGTGAACGAAGCGTACAGCTGACTATTTCGGAATTCTCCTGCCGGTGTCATGTACGAGATATCTTGTATCGTTGATTTTGAAGCTTTTCCGCTAGAGAGCGGTATGCTACTTCGCCAACTCTCTTGGACGCACCTACACCGCGACCTCGGTGGAAGAATTGAAATATATAATCCCAATTATAGATATTGTCATTTAAGTGAGAGGGACAAAAGAACAGTTAGATATTGCACAAAGAAAATTCACGGACTATTCATGTGTCAAAAACCAAGGAGAGAAGGCAATTGGATTTGCGACGTGGAAAAATATATTTTGGAATTATATTCAAATTTTGGAGGCACTTTCGCATATAAAGGCGGATGTATTGAGAAAAATATATTCGATAAATTAAATATTCCATCGATCGATCTTGAAAAAAAGTATAACGTACCCAAATCGAAAACAATAGGCGTGAATTGCAAATTGCACGCCGTATATATCGAACATTGTAGCTTCTGCGATGTGTGTTCGTATAAAAGCTTTCTTGAATCCCACTATTTGTGCAATAAAATGAATGAAATGCTTGTGTAGAGCTAAAAAAAAAGCTTCGTGCTAAATTTTTTTGGCGATGGGGTTGGCATTTCTTTCATGATAAAAAAAAATCAAATTTAAAGCAAAAAATAAATAAATAAAACCCCAATGAGTAATTTGGCTTTTTTACCTCCTGGGTCTACATGGAAATAAAAAGCTCAGAGTGCGATATGATGCTGGACAAAACGCTTCTCGCTCTTCCTCTGCTTCGAAATTATAAACTTTTTTTCAAATCTCATCGACGTGTAGAGCTCCGGAAATGCAAATCGAACGGCAAACCCACCCGAGTCGGATTAGTCTTCAACGCTAATGAAATAAAGGATCTATTTTATTATTTAGAATCACCTAAATTGAGAATATCAAGAAGTGATTTTGAAATTATCATGATGAAGAAGGCTCGTGGAATTTATAAGACTATATTTTTACCTATTGAAGTTGCTGATATATTCTTCAAGTATTTGGATTTAATTATGTTTGTCATTTTTCCTCAAATAACTGCGGAAGAACTTATAAATGCTGCAAATAGCATATTTCCTGACAAGTATATTGATATATGTGTCAAATTATCTAGATTATTCAATTTAAAATTATATCCTATTTCTAATATTTTAAAAAAAAACGACTTTTATATGAATCCCCATTTATTTGAAATAATAAAAAATCTTTAACTAATCTTCTTGTGTTTTTTTTTCTACACTAAAATACATGCATTGACGGTGTTTTTGATACAATTTTCAAATAACCCTAAACAAAATGTGGTATACATTTTTTTTTTTACAAAATAAATAAACAAAAGATTATTCAATTTAAAATTATATCCTAATTCTAATATTAAAAAAAAAGACTTTTATATAAATCCCCATTTATTTGAAATAATAAAAAATCTTTACCTAATCTTTTTTTTTTCTTTCATTATACATTTGAAATAAATAGTTTTTGAAAAAACCTATTAAAATATGAAACTTTGTTTTCTTCTTCTTCTTCTTCTTCCTCTTTAGTGCCAAAGTTAGATGGAAAAGCTTGGCCATTTAAAAATGTACACTTTTTTTTTTAAATATATATTTTTGACACACATTTCCATAAATATTATATCATTATATCAGTTGGTAAAAGATATGACAATTTTTTAAAAAATGAGCACACAAACACTTTTTTTTTTTCAACATGAACTTTATTACATTTTAGACTCAAAGAGAAAAAAGTGTGCACACAAACGGAGCATATTTACAAACGTTGGATTTCTAAGTTTGTCGTACTCCCGATGCGTTCCTTGAAAATCAAGCAGCATTCTTCTTTAATGATTTCGTCTAATTGAAATTGCTTCAGCTTTGAATATCTTTTTGGAAGAAATAGTGTCCGCTGAGAATCTTTTACTTCTATAACCGCCTTGACTGATGGACCGAAGCGGGTTTCAACTAGTTTGAGTTCTATCAGTTTATAACTGCCTAATTCCAGCTCATCAAATTTTATGAGAGGTGGATAAGAGGTAATACTGTTGAATGCCTCCATGATCTGACTGCAATTTGAGAAAATATCGGCCTATATATATGTATATATGACCCTGACATTACGTCATATACGTGTAACATGAATCCAATAAGGAATGGTCACCTATGACGTAGGGCAATTAAAGTGAATTGGGAATCCTTAGGGCAATTAAAGTGATTTATTACGGCCTTCGAAGCGAGCTGGCAAAATGTGACCCTGACAGATTTCACGACACGACGTGCGCCTCCATGATCTGACTGCAATTTGAGAAAAATATCGACCTGTATGCAATTAAAAAAGTGATATTTAAAGATTTTTTATTACCTACATCTAAGGAATGATCGACGTAGGGCAATTAAAGTTAATTGGGAATTTTAGAAGCGGCTCTAAAAGTTTATTACGGGGAATCCAGACGTAGGCCAATTAGAGTGAATACAAAAAATATTTTAGAAGCAACGGCTCTAATAGGACACTTACGGCCTTCGAACCGAGCTGGCAAAATGTGACCCTGACAGATTTCACGCCAGCTAATTAACGCACATAAAGATATGACAGATTTTTATAGGACGTAGGACAACTAAAGTGAATTGGGTCCACGACACATTTAAAAAAGTGGTAGTCTATTACAGGGAATCCAGACGTAGGCCAATTAGAGTGAATACAAAAATTTTTTTAGAAGCAACGGCTCTAATAGGAGAGCAATTAAAATTAATTGGGGATTCCAGACGTGTGGACCAATTAAAGTGCTTTATAATACAAAAAAAAATTTAAAAGCAGCCGCTCTAATACGACGAAGGACAATTAAAGTGAATTGGGGACGCACTTATATATACTACTAACGGAGAAGATAAACATTACGCGATGCCACCGTTTATCCAGAAAACCCGGTGCACCGATCCTGATTGAAGTCCCAGAACAAAACGATAGATCAACTCTATTCAAAGCTGCTTTCAATTTAAGAGGAACTAAGATATCACTATCGAAAGACTATAGTGTGAAGATGAGAGAACAACGGCGCGTTTTGAATGTTAAAAGAAGAGAACTCGCTGAAAAAGGTATTCTAGCTAAGCTAAGAGACAAGAAATTAATAATTAGTGACATAGCATATAAGGTCTGTGATGGGCAAATTGTAGATGTCAATGGACATTCATTGTAGCAAGCAGCTAGGAAACAATTACTTGTAAATAGTCAACCCAACGATACCTTTTCACTGACCTGCTGGAACGTTAACGGGCTGTATAGACTCAATTCAGTTTTTCCTCTTCTTTATAGTCACTTAGAGAGATACGAAATATTTGCTTTGACCGAAACCTGGTGTGACCATCATTTAAAAAACGGCCCCAGAGGATTCCACTTATTCGAATCATTGGCAACTAGAAGCTCCAAACTGGTAAGATGCTCGGGTGGAATAATTGTAGGAATCAAAAATAAACTAAAAACTATGTTGGGGAAGATCGTTGTAGAGCATAATTGGATATCTATACCTTTCAAACGTTGTTTCAATATACAAATTTGTTATATATTTACATATCTTTCTCCAAACGAATCTCAACTGTCAAACTTCATTACTTTATCCAAACATGTCGAAGATAGGTTGGCTAACGGCTATGAAATAGTTCTAGCGAGTGACATAAACCTCCGTACCGGCACCTATGGATACTTAAACAACCCGTTGGAACGTCCCTTACTTCTTTCACCTGAACGCAAATCTAGGGACCCAGTGCTTTCCAAACATTGGGAACAACTCATAAACTTCCTAGATAATAATCTACTGACAATAATTAATGGCAGAACTATAAGTAACAAAACTGGAAACTGCACATTTATCTCAAGTCGTAGCTCATCTGTTGTTGATTATTTTATTATCTCATATTCCCTGCTGGAGCACGTTGTTGACCTTAAAGTAGATAATAACCCATACTCGGACCACCTTCCACTAACAATAAACATGTCTAACTTATCTAATCTCAAACGAACGAAAGAAACCGTTTATCCCTGCTTTGAAAGATACAGATGGGCACCTGATAACACATCCCTCTTTTCGCAGAATATTGACAACAGCCAAGTCTTTACCGACCAGAATCGACAGCCTAGTTAATACATTTTCTGAACAAATACAAAACGCATTGCTTGCTGCAGATATGCGCATTAAGGTCAGACCTGGCCGTCCAAAATCGAAACCCTGGTATAACAGGGAATGCTATACATTTGTGCTATATATCTGAATGCTATACATTATGTATTTAGCCAAAAAATCTGCTAAGGCAAGCCTCACAACCTTTAAGGAAACGAACACCGACGTAGACCGCAATATTTATGTCTCAAATAGGAAATGATACACGACCTTAATAAACTTCAACAAGAAAAGATATCTTCAGGAAAAACACGAACTTCTTAAAACTATAGCTACCTTGAAAGACAAAAGCTATATACAAGGAAATATAACAATTTTAGAGTGGCAATGCTTTTACAACAAACTGCTCTCTGCTGAGACGACGATAGGAAGAGACCTATCTACTCTCTCACCAATTGATCCTGAACTCTACTGTGAAATCTCCATAACAGAAATAACTAGAGAAATCTCCAGTCTGGCAAATGAAAAAGCTTGTGGCGTTGACGAAATTCCGAATGAAGCATTAAAGACCCTACCTTTCGAACACCTTGTTAACTATAAAAAATATATTCAATAGAATCATTAATTCTGGTTCATATCCCTTAATATGGTCTAAATCTTTATTCCATCTTATTTTTAAAAGCGGTGACCGGGATAATCCATCAAACTACCGCGGAATTGCCCTTATTAGTAATCTGTCAAAACTTTTCACATCAATACTAAAATCGCGATTACGTAACTGGATTGAAGGTAGATCAATTATTCCAGAGAACCAGGCCGGAAAGAGAAAAGGCTACTCCTGTCAGGATCACATATTCACAGTTTTTCTTGATACAGCTGACTCTCAGACATAATAGAAGAAAACTTTATGCTCTTTTGTGGACCTAAAAAAGGCTTTTGACACTGTTCCCCACTCACTTCTGTTTTCAAAATTGGGTGAATTAGGTCTGGATTCCCGCTTTGTTAACCTTATTAGGAACTACTTCGAACAAATGTCAACGACGGTGAGATGGAATGGACTATTTACTGAACCCATCAAAATCCGATCGGGAGTGTTACAAGGAGAACCCTTTTATCACCCTATCTATTTATAGTCTTTGTAACTGATTTAATCAACTTTTTTAATGATTCTACTCTACCAGGCATATACCTCCCTAATTCTGGAACCGTCCACCTTTTGATGTATGCCGACGACATAATTCTCATAGAATAATCAAAGATCAATCTACAAATAAAAATTAGCATGTTGAAAAAATACTTACGAAACAACTCATCTAACCCTGAACGAATAAAAATCCAAGATAATGGTTTTCCGAAATGGTGGCCGCCGTGCAAAATCGGACAAGTGGTTCTGGGGAGACCAACTGTTGACAGTGACATCGAAATATCTCTATCTTGGCTATCCCCTTACAACAACAATCTCGTTTAGTCAAGTGGCTTCATACTTTAAAGGCAAAGCGCTTGCAGCTACCGGCGAAGTATGGAAAATTATGAAGAAATCCAGGTTGAATATATTTGGTTCATCAATGAAACTATTAGACTCGATTATCCTGTCAACTCTGCTGTATTCTGCTTCGATTTGGGCGAACGAAAAGAACAAAATCTTGGACCAAATTCAGAATAACTATCTTCGACGATTATTGAACTTGCCGAGTAACACACCAGGCTACATATTACGCAGGGAATCTGGACGCTTCTCACTAGGAGTCACAGCCAACCAAACTAATTCTAAAGTTCTGGTTAAGAATATTAAAAATGGAAAAATCCAGATTGACCGCAATCTGTCTAGCCCAATTATGGGAAATATGCACTCTAACGAATACCTTTATAGGTTTTACAGAAAATTTAATGAATATCCTAAACTCAACTGGATTCATGTGGTTAAAGAACTGTTCAGACCCCAATATTCTACAGAAAGCAATACCTCAAATTATCACCTCAAGTATCAAATTACATAAAACATTCGCAGCAGAGAACTATCTACTAAATGAACTCCCACTGCCGACTAAACGGCTCATTGCTCAATTGATAATTATATTTGTTTTATATCGAGAATATCATATAAAATATCTAAAGAAAGAAGACTTGTATTGCCAACTATGCAGAAATAGAACCGAAAATGAATTAGAACATTATATATTTGAATTCATGCCTCTTGACACGGAAATAAAAATACTTTTCAACTCTACTAAGATAGGCCATACACACCTCACAATATATTCTTTATTATCCAACTTTATAGACAATAGTTCAGTAGCTTTGAATCTATATAACTTCCATAAAAATGCTGTAAAAAAGAAAGACTTAACCGAACATCCAAACATACCAAAAATTTTAGTTTGATGAGGAGGACAGAGCCAATATCCTATTATTTGTTTGGGCAGGTACGATAAGCTAACCCCCCACACCGATAAAACGGTGTTTACCTTACAACTCTGAACACTCGAATTTTCCTGTAAAATCTCTTGAAAAAAGCCATGGGCCACCTGTGCTGTGTGAGCAGAAGAGCTTAAATTGACTGTTCCATTATATGTATGTTCCATATGTAAATACCTGTTTGTTTTTTTTTCCTCTTTTCGCTCTCCACTTCTTCCGTCCATATTTACAAATCCATATTCTTATTTTCCATAGGATCATTCGAATAATAATCTGTATATATTTATCATGTGTCTATAATCCTTCTCCATTTTTACCCCTTTGTATATTTCCCACTTTCATAGGTTTCTCCGTCTTGTAACCCCAAGGAGAATCCTCTGTAAGACCAGTGTGTCTTAAATAAAGGTTTGTGTGTGTGTGACAATTGACAATTTAAACATATTTATTGTCATCTCGACAATTTTACAAGCTCAATAAAAGCGGTAGAAACAACAGTTTAAAGAGAAGAAATTGAAAAATATATACAAAAGAAAACTAAGTGATGGAGGATGAAGGAAGGCATCCCCTGCGCACGAGAGTCCTCGTCCAGGCGATGAGAGGGTCCTCCACTCCACCGAGCCCAATCTGGACAAAGTGGCGATAGACGCGCAGCTTTGCCGACGCGAAAATGGTCAGGGCGTCGTCCTCAAAGCCGGACCCGCCGAAGATCCAAGCCTGCAGTTCAGGGGGCCGCCCGATGATGTTGAAGACCTCTATGATGAGGGGCCTGATGGAATTGCAGCTCCAATAGCGGTGGCCCAGGGAGCGGTCGACGGACCCGCAGGCAGGACACGAGGGGCGGCCGAGGCAGGATGGGCAGGATGGGGTAGAGCGTGGAGGGCCAACTTGAAGGCGGCATCGGCCTCATGGCATGAGAAGGCGCAGCGAGGCCCAATCGATCCTGGATGGTGAGTGCCCATCTCGCCAGGAATCGGGAGATCGGCGTGGCCGCGAGGCGCGGACGATCCAGGGCCCGTCGGGCCGAGCGGGTCGTGAGGCCGTTAAGGAACGGCGTGTCCGTCCCGCGCAGCACCACAGCCGCAGCCAAGGAAGACTCCCAGAAACCCTCGTCGGTCTCGGCGGTCAGCCTCCGGCAGAAGGCGCCAAGGGCCGCGGCGTCAGCAAGGGCGGAGCGCGTAGGGCGGGCGATGTGATGGTCCTCCACCAGAAGGTCCCGGACTCGGGCTCCGAGCCAGCGCGCGGGGGCCAGGAGGTCGGGAGGGCGAAGAAACCGGCAGCCGCCGATGATGGGGAGGTCCAGCAGCTGGGGTGTGGGGACCGCCCGGTGATTGGGGCCCAGGATCTTGGAGGCCTCCTCCCACAGCTTCAACAACCGGAGACGGCGGGGCTGGAGTCGCGTGCCGTCTGGTGGAGGGCGGATGGTCCAGGCCTCGCTGCTGGCGACCAGCCAGTCGAAGCCGTTCCTGCCTCCGCGGAGCGCGACCTGTACACCCTTGAGGCAGGCGAGTTGGAGCTGGGTTACCAGGTCTAGGAGGCCGAGGCCTCCGATGGCTACGGGCCTCGCCATGACGGCGGCGGGAAGCCACGCCGTGTGGTCAGGCCCCCAGACGAACCTCGCCAGACGGGCTTGCAGCTTGGCGATGGTCGCCGCTCCGGGCATGTACCCGTGCAGGTGGTGCAGGATGGTGGAGCTCACCAGCGAGTTCCCTGCCCTAGCTCGCCCGACGAGGGAGAGGCCGCGGGTGAAGGGCGTCCATTTTCGGCAGGCGGACTCCAGGAGGGCCAGGAGTTGCTGCTCCTGATGGGCGACGGAGCTCCTGGGGGCGATGTCGATCCCTAGGAGCCTGATGGGGGTGGTCGACCAGGAGGCGCCGAGAGAAGAGTCGCCGCGATTGCGCCAGGCGCCGCACCAGAGGCCCGCGCTCTTCGAGTAGTTGACCGCGATCCCCGAGGCTCGATGGAATGATTCGAAGATGGCGGCAGCTCTCGCGAACTGCTCGTCGCGGTGTATCAGGAGGACGATGTTGTCGGCGTAGGCGATGACGTTGCCCACCTGAGGATCGTCTCCAGGCGACGCAGCAGCGGACCCGTCGCGATGCTGAAGAGCGCCGCGCTCACAATGCAGCCCTGTCTCACACTATTGAATAGTTTGAAGGCGGCGGTCTGGAAGCCCCCGACCCTTATCGAGGCGTCCGCCCCGGCGTAGAGTAGGAGAATCCATCCCACGAAGGCCGCTGGGAGGCGCAGGTGGGACACCAGGAGGGATATTAGGAATCCGCGGTCCAAGGAGTCGAAGGCGGACTGCAGGTCTACAGAGACCGCGGCCAGCGGCGTACCTCCGGCAGTAGCCTCCTCGACGGCGTCTGTGACCGTTCCAGGAGGGGGACCTACCGGGGACGGCGTATGTCTGGCACTCCGACACCAGGGTTGGCAGGTGGGACTTGAGGCGGCCCAGGAGGATCGATCCGACTACCCTGTAGTCGGCCGAAGGCAGGGAGATCTGTATGTAGCCGTCCAGACCGCGACCGCCGCCGCGGGCCTTGGTAACCAGGCAGATCTCGCCCCGGCGCATCGATGGAGGCAGGGCACCGCGGAGCTGAGATTCGGCGAGTACACGTCGCAGGGCGTCCGCGAAGAATTCCTCGAAGGTGCTGAGGACTTCGCAGGGTAGACCGTCCCAGCCGGGAGCTCTTCCGCGAGGGAGGCGGCGGATGGCGGCGGCTACCTCAGCCTCGGAGACCTCAGCCCGGTGGAGTGGATCCTCTTCTCCTAGTTTGATAGGAGTGGTCGTAGCTCCGATGAAGGCCGCGTACTCCGCTGGGTCGCAGCTTGGGCGGGCGAAGCGGGGCCGGAAGATCTCAAAGGCCTTTCGCCGCAGAGCGGGGCCTTCGATGACCGCGCCGTTCTCGTCCCTGACGGTGGTGAAAGCTGAGCGGCGGTGGCGCGTGAGGCGCGCGAGTACCGGGAGAGAAGGGTAATCCGCGTTCGTCGACGAGGCCTCAGGCTGCGCCCTGATGTAGCGTTGCGCCCTGCCGATGTAGCCGTCGTCGCGATCATGGTGACGAGGATCGTGGAGCGAGCGGACCTCCGCGAGGATGCCAGCCTTGATTAACGTCCAGCGGTTCCACAGTTGAGGCGCATCGAGCATGGATATTTCCTCCCCAATGTCCACCACGTAGTTGTTCATGTGCTCCTGGACCAGCCCGGAGCGGAGCATAGCGGCCACGCAGGGTTGTTGGAAGGGGGCGGCTGGAGGGCCCACTCGGAGCAGCACCATGCGATGATCGGAGAGGTAGTAAGGAGAAGTCGCGTATGATGTTGAAATCTTCAGGAAGCGCGCCGGAACGAGGATCCTGTCAAGGCGACTGCTCTCGATCAGGTCGCCATGTGCAGCGACTCTGGTGGGGAGGTGGGCAGCGTCAAACTCGGAGGCGGCATCCAGCAGCGCGGCCGACTCGCAAAGAGCTCCGAGGGCGCCATGGAGATAGAGTCGCGGTTCCTGTCCTCCCTGATATTGAAGTCCCCGAGGACCCAGGCTTCCTCTTCTTCAACCGCGGCTGCCTCGATGACGCGGAGTTGCTCGATGCGCTCGCGCTGGTCGTGCGAGAGGTGGACATTTATGACAGTCACCTCCTGGCCGTGGACATTGATGACGGCCAAGACAATGTGGCCCGGCCACAGGATGCGGTGTCGCGAGACGGTGACGCCCGGCGCGTAGATGCAGGCGAGGCCCGAACCTGAGATTGCGTCGGGTGGTGCGGTAACAGCATCGTAGCCGAGGTAGAGGTCTTGGGCTAGTCGAGATGGTGGGCATTAGTTTCTTTCCCTAGCGCAATGTCCACGCGGTGTTGTCTCAGGAGATGACAAAGGCCTAGGCTCTTCATCCGAGTAGCGTGCCCGCGCGCGTTGATGGAGGCGATGGTGAAGCCTATGATGATGATGTCCCTTGTTGGAGCAGGGGCAGGGCCTGACGAAGGCGTTTGTAGATGGAGCCACTGGTGTCGAGCTTCTTTCGTAAGAGGGCTTCGACCAACTCGGACATAGCAATCCTTTGGGCGGGTGTAAGGTCAAGGATTTGCTTTTTGAGGGTCGGTGTGGAGGCAAAGGCGCGACGAGCGTTCTCCTCTTCGAGACCCTCTTGGTTGGTTTTGTCGAAAATTGTGGTGGGAGCCTGCTGCAGGAAGGCATCTAGCTGTTTTCTTATATTGTTCTTTCCTTCCTGGGAGGAACCTGTGCCTTCCTCCTCGATCTGTGTCACCTCCATTGGCTCGATGGGTGCCGGTGAAGGCAGGGCTGGTTTGGGCGGGTTGGAGGCCGAGCAGGTAGAGCTCGGCGCCTCTCCAGGCGGCGGGAGAGGTCGCAAAGGATGGAGCGCTGGGGCACCCGGAGCAGCAGCGGGCGTCACTGGGGTATTACTTGGTGCCTCCTCTGATGGAGCTGGAGGCACTGGTGGAGAGGGCATGGTCGTTGGTAGACCGGTTTGCTTAGGCACGGTTGGAGGAGCAGCTTGGACCTGGGCAGGGAAGTCCATACGCTTTGGGTCGTCGAAGTTCCGCTTGGCGAGCGCTGGGCAGTTAGCGCTGTAGTGGCCCTGCGGACTTCGAGGATCCTGCCCAAATCGCATTGCTGAACTCGAATCCAACCTTCTCCCCCTGCACCTAAGGAGAAAAATCTGCTTTTCAAAATTTATAACAAAAAAGATTAACTCTCCAAAAGAACATCTTACAGGAAAATTTATTAGAAATTGGGTCCCAAACCAAAGATTAAAACGCCCCACACCTCTCAACATGGCTCACAACTCTAATCTTTTAGACATCCCAATTAATCCCAAACACAGAACTTCCTATCCCCCACACAGAACTCGCAACAAACTCATCTGTTTCCCTCATCTACCAGACAATCCCCACAAACATGAAACTCAGTCAGAATTACTTAAAGCTCTTGGCCTCCAAATCATTGAGGATAATAGCTCCCTCTTCGACATCACAATTTACACTGATGGTAGCCAACTTGAAACTGGACTGTTTGGCAGTGGAATTGCTATCTACAAAGATAAGATCCTGGAAAAAAAATATCCCTCTCCCACCCTAGACATCTTTCAGTTTATAAATCAGAACTCTCTGCTATAGATACGGCTCTAAGAGACATCAACATCAACTCGCCAAGCAAAATAATCTACTCCGACTCAAGAGCAGCCATTTATACCCTTCAAAGCTGCTTCTCCAGCCAAGAACCTCTCCTCAAGAGCATTGCTAAGTCTGTAAACCGACTCCCAGCCAACAGCTCAATCACAGTGCAATGGCTTCCAGCTCACGTTGGAATTCCTGGTAATGAGCTGACAGACTCTCTGGCAAAGGCTGGAGCTCTTGGCCTACCTGAAGCAAGAGAATCCACCACCCAACTAGACGAAAGAAACCTCCTCCGTACCATCAAAACCCAATGCCTGCAGGAATGGAAATCTGATGCTGCACATGACTGGTACAGAGCAGGAGGGACAAGCACCGGTTCTGTCCTCCCAAGAGAACAACAGTCTTTGATTTCCAGACTCAAGTCTGGTCATCTACGGACGATTACTTTCCAGAATGGTTGCAAGATTTTCCCACTATGTACTAAGTGCAATTCTCAGCCTGCAACCCCAAGACATATTATTGACTGTATTGACTCATCCATTGATGAGCTCTACTCTTCCCCGGCAGACACCATCAAAAATCTCAGGCTTTACAAGCTTGATACCTTAGTGTGATTGAGTGGAGATAAGAAAGAAGAAGAAGATTAGATGCCGAAGGAGAGGTAGGCCGGCAGGGTGTCTCCCTTGGATTTGATGTCCAGACGGGTGGGCAGCCTCTCCAGTCTGACGCCCTCGTGGAGCAGAATGTAGGCCTCCCGGCGGCCGTCCGTGAAGGAGTATTCCCCCATTTTGATCTGGATGGGGGCGATGGAGGTGATTTTTCCATAGGGTCGCAGGGCATCCACGACGGCGGTATCCTCCACAAAGCCGGGCAGATTCGCTACGACCTTTAGGGTCGTGCCCACAATTTCCAGGCCCTGTTCGACCAGACGGCTTGCAAGGTCCTTGCTGGTCAGGCCAACGATGACATGCCCGTTCATCCTGTTGAACTGGATGATGTTTTTAGGTCCCCCGACCTGCTTGTCGATGGCCTGGAGGTATTCGTAGGGCGAGAGCTCAGGACAGTGCTCCACAAAAATGTAGTTGCCCTGGTTGGATTAGGATTGCCTCTCCCTGGCGTCGGCGATGTTTGCCCGCGTGGCCTTGACTTCCTGGGGCGGTACTGCTCTCGACCCTGTGGGTCGCTTGCGCTGCTGGGAGTTATTGGGCTCTTTGGGCTTGTTGGGCTGCCTCGTAGCGTGCTCCGAGGACGCCGAGCCGCGGCGCCTCCTCTTGTTCCTGACAACGAATGTGAAGCCATCATTCGGTCCATCCACCACCTCCATGGTCTCAGCCCAGGTCCTCGGGGCTGGATCTGCGCTGGTAGCGGCCGTTGGCGCCGTGACGTCACGCGCTGCGGCCGGATTTGCATGCATCTTGCCAGCAGGCATATTTGCATCTTTGTCAGATTTTTTATTTTCTACTGTTGTATTTCTCTGAAAATCAATTTTTACTGTTTTCTCAGCGCTGTGCCGTTCTTTTTGGCTGCGCCTTTTAGGCCCATGTGCAGCTTTCTTAGGGCTTTCAGCCGGTACACAATTCGTCATATTTCGCGACATTTCGCACGCGCCAGAGGCGGAAAACGGCGGATCTCGAAAAAGCGTGGCCGCCCGCTCGAGTGTGTGTGTGTGTGAAAGCTCTCAGTCCAAGGTCTTCGATGATTATCCTGGAAACGGTTCTTGGAGCTAAATTCATCTGCTTTGCTAAGATCTTTTGTTTGCGGCGTGGATTTCGACGAATTCTTTCGCGAATGGTTTTTATAGCTGCTTGCGTTCGTTGCACGCGCGCTCGACCAGATCTTTCAAGGTCTAGTGCCAGCCTTGTTGAACCTTTCAATGGTTCGATAAATAAATTGACGTGTAATATTCAAATTTTGTAAAAGTTTAAAAATGGATGAAGGACTTTGTCCTACATTGTGTAAGGCTATTACAGCTATACGGGTTTCTTTAACACCCCAATCCATTATTTAAAAAAAAAAAACAAATATATTCCGATTTTTTTTCTAAACATGTGTGCACGAGATATTCAAATAACAACTACTGTATTTTGAATACTTCACGCGGTCAAATTAAAATTTTTACCACTGATTTGGTTTTGTAACAATATTTATGGCTAGACTAAGTATTTATTAGGGTTATTTCCTGGTATTAAAAAAATACATGTCGATCAGTTATATTTTTAAATTTATCAAACAATGTGTCCTCTTAATCTCTGATTCTGGTAGAGCGCTATCTAACGAATAAAATTGTAGCTAAAATCAATTGCGAATTTTTCACTATTTTCCATAAAATATTTCATTTCATCCTGAACACAATGGTGTTTACCGCATTCCTCTAGCGCAAATATTCGCGGAGTTATTAATTTTTAAAGTTGTGCAAGAGATTTGGATCACCCTGTATATCGAAATGAATATATTTGGTAGAATAAATAATATATATTCTGTTACAATACTTTGGTCTAAATCATAGGAATGGCCTAAAATTCACTTTCAAATGCACAGATATAGTTAACTAGACGAATGAACCGGCTTCGCACGATAATTCCCCCGAGCGCAATTTCCTTCATACTGAAAGTACCTCAATAATAAATAGTAGACTCTTAGACTCCTGATATAGGTCCCTGCGACTTCTGGTTGTACCTCAAACTCAAGAGACCATTGGAAATAAATCAATTCCAGACATGAGAACATTTCGACTGCAACGACAGCCAAGTAAGCACCATTCCAAAAGAGGCTTTCTCGGAATGTTTCTAACAATGGCAGAACCGCTGGGAAAAGTGCGTGTAGTCCAATGGAGTCTACTTTAAGGGTGATTAGGTTTCCAGCGCTCCAGATATGCAATTTTTTTACCCCGCCTGAAGGCCGGATATATTTATGAAGGACGTCGTAAATCCCTTGAGAAAAGTAATAATAATTCAACAAAATGTAAGGAATAATCAAAAAGTAATCAGTTGATGAAGAGGAAGACCGACAGTGTTAAACACTAGCAATATATCAGCCATATCTTTCATATCAACAGCCACAGCTGTCCACAGGATAGGAAACATCATGCATGCCAACCACAGATTTGGGAAATTGTAAAGTTTCCGTTCAACTATACAACTCCATGGCAGGGAGAGAAGCAACATAAGTAGGAAGTACAATATAGTGAGCCCGGGCCGCTTCAGTAACTGTGAAAGCCTATAGAAAAAACTGAAAAATGGCTGATTAATGAGGCACCGGTGAAAATTGGGATTTCAGCATCTGGAGATATGTTCTGGTGAAAGAAACACTTACAACAGAAAGATCAGCTGACATCAGAATGACAAGGCAGAATGACAGCAGGTCAAGTTAGATGATTACTGTGGAGAAACACTAACTCCCACCTCAGTGTGAGTTCTACTCAAGTAGTCAGCCCAGTAAACCAAGGTATGATATATTTTGTTGTTATGCCAAAAGATATCATACCTTGGTTTACTTGTGAATGTCTATCTAAACATGTTTAAGATATGACACTGAAATTTAAGCTAATATGATAAACCTTTTGTTATATCCTCGATGGCATGTAGGATCTAGGAGAGGCAAGCAGGTGACACAATATGATAGTTCTTTATTTGGTCTCGCTTATATACACATTAGCCGAATGACCCGGGCAACGCGATTTACCCGATTAAATGCTTTTATTCAAAAACTATTCGTTACAATTTTAAATTGGCGCCGTGGATGTCATTCTTGTATAATATATAAATGAGTTTTAAAAATTGTAAAAAAACATATATATATGCATCGGCCGGGAATCGAACCCGGGCCGCCCGCGTGGCAGGCGAGCATTCTACCACTGAACCACCGATGGCTATGAGAAATGGCCATATTTGGGTATTTATTCCATTCACAAAGCAAACGGTGACAGAATTGATTAAGAAATAATTGATTATGACGCTGATAACTGTATATATATTAATGTATGATGATAAATAACTACACAACAAGTCAATGACAACAATCTCTGTTATCAATACATGATATTTCTACCCTCTAAGACAAGTCACAGTCTTTGAGGTAGCTAGAAAGTTGAATATCTTGTCGGGGTCTATCCCGAAGTTCCGGGCCTCTATCTTGAAGGGGTGGTGGCTCTTCAGAACTACTGCTTGGTAGATTTCCCAACTGAGCTGAGCCCTCAATCACATCGTTGTGCTCAATTGATGGTTCTATCCGAGATGAGCCCTCATATGGATCCTGTTCTTCCTTTTTTATTTCTCTTGGTCTCAGCTGATCTATGTGACGTTGTGTCTCCTGACCATTCACATTCTGTATATCGTAATTCCTGGAGCCAGTGACTCAGATTACTTTTGCTGGAAGCCACTTTATCCCGGCCATTATAGCTCCTATAATATACATTTGAATTATTTTCAAACCTTCGTGCAGTACTCTTGGGTCCAGCCCGCTTCTGGTCATTTCTTTGTTGCTGAACAATTGATAGGCTTTGCACGATCTCCAAACCAGTTCCTTCCTATGAGGCTTGGCCCTACACCCAGGTTACAACTAGCAAAGGTAGTTTTATCTTCTTATTTCCAAATTCCACATTTACCAAAAATGATCCTTTGACCTGAAGTCCTCCTTGATCCCACTGCTTGAGAGCTGTGTTCTCCTTAACTAACATTTTATTTTTCCATAGTGCATTGAAAGTTCTCTCCGAGATTATAGATCTGCCTGTGCCGAAGTCAATTTGCATATCAAGATTTCTTTGATCAATGCGTATATATATATATAATTTCAAGTGCATGCTATTATCATAACTTCTTTCGGGAATAAAGTTTGTATTTACCCTCTCCTGATTAATCAAGTGTACCCTTTTCCCTTTCTTCCTGTAGCAGATGGCTTCTACATGTCCTAATTTTCCACAAGCATAGCACTTGGCATTCTTAAAGAAGCATCTTTCTTGTTGGTGGTTCCTTTTCCCACAATGTTTGCAAGGATACTTCCAAGTTTCCATCTTTCGATCATTTTCCTTTTTCTTCTCTACAAGAAACAGCTTTTCACGGTTCTTCATTGTAGCCACATCTTTAGATGCCATCTCGCTGCTTAAAGCAATATTTTGCGCTCTTTCAAAACTTAGCTCAGATACTGATAAAAGTCTTTCTTGCAAATTTGCATCTTTAACTCCACAGACTAAAGCATCTCTTATTCGATTATCTATGTCAGAAAATTCACAATTTTGGCTCAACTTTTTCGAAGCCGCAATAAATTCAGAGAGATTGATTCATCACATTCTTGTTTCCTCCTATGGAAATTAAATCTTTCTATGATTACATTTGCCTTGGGATTAAAATGTGCTTTTGCCAGTTGAACGATTTCTGCATATTCAAGTTTGCTGATGTCATTTGGAGAAACAATAGATTTAACCAAATCAAATGTCGAGGCACCGCAAACAGTCAGAAAGATCGCTTTTCTTTTTCATTCTTCTAGAATATCATTTGCTTCGAAAAAGTAGTCTAGTCGTTCAATATAACTATCAAATGAATATTTCGAATCTTTAAAATCAAATGGTTCAATTACGTTCATCAATGCCATCGATAGAATAATTTTAAACTTTTCTTTATACAAATCAAATCTCTTTTGAAAATATGCAAATTTTAAAATATTAGATTCAGTTTAGAAATTGATTTAAAAGATAAACGAAATTTAACTTTGTGATACAAATGCGTATACACTTACGTTGAGTTCGTCCTCGTCGTCAATGTTATATCCTCGATGGCATGTAGGATCTAGGAGAGGCAAGTAGGTGACACAAGATGATAGTTCTTCTTTAAGGAAATATCTTTATTTACGGGCTGCTAACCAAAATAAAATTATTTTGAGCCCCAATGGCCGCGTAAAGCGGAATATATAAAACCACTATGGCCAGGCTGGAGAGGCTAGGGACAGGATCTCCGTTAGGGAAGAGGCAGGTTAGGCCGGATTGGGTCCACGGTGGTCAGGAGGCAGGAAGAAGGCGGGGGGACTAGAACTTTGCAGCTCTAGCTCTGGCAGTTGGGCAAGACATTGATCTTGCCTCGTGGTCGGCAGAGAGGTCCTTGGCTGAGCAGTTGACGTACTTGGCCGTGCGCGGGTTGGCGAGAGTTGGACAGCTTCGGCCTTGGTGGTCACCAGAATCGCAGTGGAAGCAGGTGACCGTAGCCTTGGTGCACCTATCGGCGTTGTGGCCGTAGCCACAGCAGCGGTAGCAGACGCGGACAGATTCCTCGTAGTTCAGGATCACTTGGTCCACAATGATCCTGCCGCGTCTTCCAATGGCCTTGTAGGAAGCCAACTCCAGCTCGATGAAGGCCGTGCAGGTGCCATTTCTGGTCCGAGATTTGTGTGCCAATCAGACAGACTTGTCTCCAGGAAGCTGGCTGAGGGCATCGGTGGAAAGGAAGGCCTTGACAATGTCCTCATCCGCGGCAGGGAAGTCACGTGCTCGCCGGCAGCCAACGGGCGCGCGCCGCCGGCAGATCGCCACGCGTCCTAGAGGACGCTGCTCGTGAGCTAAGTAGAATAATTTGAATATATAGTTTTAATAATTTATATATTTATTTTTTAAAATAGCCTATCGTCATCCCCGTTATTTTTTACCTATGTATGGAAATTTTGGTTTGAATTAGTGAAATACTGCGAATTTGTATACAGGTCATACAAACCAACAGACAGACAAACATACAAACATTAATTTATATATATATATAGATAGATATTGTTAAAATTAGCAAAATGTTCTTTGTTCCCATTCAAATAAACAACCTTCATTTATTTAGAAAATTTTTTTATTAAAAGTTTTCTAACTTAATATCATAATAAGGATTTTTATATTCAACAGTTCCATTATATATCAACATATATTCACTTCTATTAATTTTCTTTATATCCTTATCGGATAATTTTTCAAATCTTTTAGGCAATTAAAAATCATTTTCTTCGTCATTTACTTCTAATGTTGAAATTGTTGTTTCCCCATATTTTGTTGTGGATTTTCTCAATGAAATCAACTTATATTTCCCAGGATCTATTTCTCTAAATTTATAGGTTTTAGGGTAAGAGCTGATGCTATTGAAGATCTCCATTTATTTAGAAACATTTTTATTGAACATATTTTTATAAAACACACATCTAAACATCGAACAGTCTTTTCCTGATACTCTAGGACCTCTAGGACAATCTATTTTTTTCAGAATCTATTCCTTCCAATAATTCTTCTGAAATCGAATCTTTATATAGAATTTTACAATCATATAAAGATTGTAAATATTCAATATAATATTTGACTTCATCGTTACCTATCCATGAATGTTGTTCGTCAGCAATTTTTTTCAAATTTTAGACCTGTAATATCTCTAGTTGTTTTATAAACAATCTTTTTCTCTTGATCATTTAATATATAATCAGATTCATATACCTGAAGGGTTTCACCAATAATTTTGAATAAAGCCAACTGAATTGTCTTATGATCTTCTTATTAGGAAGAATAAAACCTTGACAATTAATAACAATCATTTATATAGGAATATTTTTCTAAATATTTTAGAAACCGAAAGGCACAGTGTCGTAATCATCTATAATTCTTCTCTTATCAAAGCCAAACATGTATCTTTTAGTAATCAGTTGTTTTGATATTTCTATCTTTTTGAATTCTAAATTGTCAAAACTGGGCAACTCTGTGCTTCACTTCCATCAATAATTGACAATATGACCTAGAATAAGTATATTGCTACGGCGTTTTATGGTTTCCACAAGTCCGTATCTCAGAAGAAGGCCAAGTGACACTCACTCCTCACTTTCTTACTGCTACTCTTTTTGTGTTGTTTTTCTTGCTTCCCTCTTTCTCTTTCTTGTTTTTTTTTTCTTTTTCTTCTGTATATATCGTTATTTCCTTTGTCTCACTGCTTTGTTCTTATGCATACCTCTGGTGAATCCTGTATAGGGTCAGTGACCCTGAATAAAGGCTTTTTGTTGTTGTTGTTGAATTCTAAATTGTTTATCTGTTACATCTAAATATTCAGTTTCACCAGTAATTATTTTCATTCTTTTATCGAAATTCAATACATTTTCATAACTCATCTTAAATCCTTTAATTTTTCTTTTTTCTTCACCATTATTCAATATATATCCATAATCTTTACTGGCTCCAGAAATCCATGAAATCATATATTTATCATCGCCCAATTCATCTGTCCATTCACCCAAAGAGCAACCTGTTTCTATTTTATTCGTTCCATCATCTATATATACCACACTATCTGTATCGTTATATATCACTTCATCTCCCAATTTATATCTAACATTTCATATAATCTTATCCTTGCTGAACTGGTTGTAAAAGCTGCTACAAATATATTTGTATTGAAATTATTCTCTACACACACACACACACCCACACACATATTCATCCTTTTTATTGTAATTCATTTCTATACAATCATCATTATGCCAAAGAATATTCAAATTTTTTAATCCAATATTATTTTGTAGAAATCTTCAAGTTTCATTACATATTCAGTCTTTTTCATATTTTTTCTCTGGCCAAACTTACCCCATAATGAATTCAAACAAATTTTCTCAATAAACCTTCATCCAGGATTCTTCTTAATTTTTCCTAGTTCTATATCCAATTTTTCTAAACAACTCTCCTATATTCTTTCTTATCTCTCTCTTTATAATTTTCTTTCCATTTGTCATCTGTTTCGAATTTATTTTTAAAAACATCTTGACATAATCTCTAAATAATTCGTTTGATTTAGTTTTAAAATTCCATACCTCAAAACTATTTGGAATCTTATATCCTTTCTTCAAAGCTAAATTTATTTCTGTTGTTGTCCTTGTACCTATAAAACTTCTTTCTTCGTCACTGTGTTCACAGTCTTTTTCATATTTTTTCTCTTGCCAAACTTACCCCATAATGAAATCAAACAAATTTTCTCAATAAACCTTAATCCAGGATTCTTCTTAATTTTTCCTAGTTCTATATCCAATTTTTCTAAACAACTCTCCTATATTCTTTCTTATCCCTCTCTTTATAATTTTCTTTCCATTTGTCATCTGTTTCGAATTTATTTTTAAAAACATCTTGACATAATCTCTAAATAATTCGTTTGATTTAGTTTTAAAATTCCATACCTCAAAACTATTTAGAATATTATATCCTTTCTTCAAAGCTAAATTTATTTCTGTTGTTGTCCATGTACCTATAAAACTTCTTTCTTCTTCACTGTGTTTACATTCTTTATTTCTAACCTCATAACAATCTTTACATTTCTTTTTTTCTACTATCTGAGTTGTATTGAAATGAGCACATTTAGTAGGTTTAGAACTATCTCTACACAGAGAAAATAAAATTTTATCCCCCCTATAAGGGAGAACAGAATTATATAATTTTCTAGGAGGAAGAACTTTACATTTTTATCAATCCGAACCATTTATAGGCATATTTCTTGGGGTTATATATCTTTTTTGGATGTCCTACAGGATAGAAATCAAAGTAATTTACAGTAGGATAAAGAGAACAAACATCGATATATCTTCCATTTTCTTTTCCTTTGAATTCATATTTTAATTTAGTCGGTTCAACTCTTCCACCATAAAATGCATCTCGAGGATTTAAAGGTTCTACAAAATCTCTATTCCAAACGAATTTTTATATCCTTATTATTATCGAAATCATGTTTCCAAATAGCAACTAAATTATAGTCTGCTTCTTTTATTTTATTTTCCATTACCTTAGTCTTTTCGTATAAATCCTTCATTAAAATTTGATTATGTGGATTGACTTTAGTTTTAGTATGACAAATAGGACAACCGTGCCAAAAACAACCAAGGAATTGAAAAACAGTATTTTCGTAAAAGCTATATTATATATATAATTTTTACCAATTTTTAATTTCTTTTCCTTTCCGTTCAAAGCATGTTGTATATTAATACTATTTTTATGAGAAATATAATCTAGCCATTTGATTGATTTCTTACTATATTGATCTTTCTGAATATTATCATCGTCTATAGCAATTGTATTTTCCTTCAAGAATTTACCTCTAAAAATAGCCAAACATACACCAGCAAGAGTTAAATATTGAAATGGATCAATATTAGCTTTCTCTAAGAATAATTTCCTAAATTCTAAACATCCTCTTCTCAATATATCTGCATCAGATCTACAATATTTAACGAATTCTTTTTGAAAATCAAATGTTTCGTGTTTAACAGAATCGTACCATTTTATGAATTCATTCCTATTTTTCGTGATCATTGAATTATGTCCATAGTATTTCTTTTTAGGATATTTTCCTATATAATCTTGATTTTAAGTTTTATTGAAATAATGAGGAAAATAACCTTTTGCTAATTCCTTTAATCCAAATGTTTTGGAGAAATCTCTTAAAGGAATTTGTGTAAAATTGATAGAATCTATAAATCTCATATTCAAACCTGGTATCTGCATGTAATTGAGTTTATTTCCGTTATATATAGTGAACACTTTTATTTTAAAGCAATATTTTTCTAGAAATTGAAAGTCAAAGCCTTTTCCATAATGAGCTATTACTGTATATCCATAGTGTCTATTAACAAATAGCCATTTACAGAAATTATCAACCCTCTCGAATTTCTTTTCATTTCCGTCAAAATCGTGGTTAATAACAGGATTTATTTCGTGAATTCTAGTCTCTTGTCTTGTTTCGACATCAAAAAAGAAATATTTTTCAGTATATTTCTTACATTCCATACACCAATCTTTCTTCTTTTTAATATTTTTAATACAATCATTTTCACATATACCTCCTTTTATCTCTCTAGTTTTCATAAAACATTTATGACCTTTTAATACCCATCGGTTACAGTTTTTACATTGTTTTTCTCCACATATGTGTTCAGCTTGTTTTCTCTCAATACTTTTCATATTTCGTTTGCACTTAAGACAATTCCATAAAACATCACAACCACTATGACCTTTTTCATTTTTAGTTTTATGATATTCGTAGCAATTATTTCCATGGAATACTCTTTTACATTTTTCAGAATTAATTTCATCTCCTTCACATTTTTGTTCTCTAAAACATTTATCACATTTGAGAGGACATTTATGTTGATTACTTCTTTTATAACTAACTTGACAAAATTCACAATAGTGTCTTTTCCCTAAAAATCCTTTGATTGGTGTGATTACATTAAAGTGATTTTTATCCTTATATATGCAAATATTTATTGGTTTGTATTCTCCTTTGTATATTCTTTCATTAAAGTTTTCTCTGCAAAATATGTTGATCTGAATATCTAGAAATTTCTCGAATATTTTTACTTCTTCTAAACTACAAATTTCTAAAGGAATATTACATGATTCATGTAGCTTTTCGGCTAAGGTTTTTTATAATAACCTTTCTTTTTTAATATAGGTTATAACTTTTTTTGTTAATTCTCTAAATCCAAGTTTTTCACTTAAATATTTTTGATTTTTAATAACAAATGTCGTTACAATTGATCTAGCTAAACATATATTATCATTGTTGTTTTTAATTACACAAATACTACGCTTATTAATAATATCATCGTCATTTGTCAATTTTCTAAATGCACCACCTCGAGGTAAATCGATTATAGTAAATTCAAATTCAGTATCTGTAATATCTATCTCTTTATATTCTATTTTATGATTTAATACCTCTAAATATATACCGAATGCTTCACAAGTAGGCATCCATTATTTTAGTAAATAAAAACTCGTGCAAATATGCTTTTCAAGCAGGATACTTTTTTGAATAAATGCTTGATGAAAGCATATAAGTGCAAGAGAAGATAGAAGACAGAGAAAATTTTATAAATGGAGATGTTTGTGACGTCAGGGTTGGATATCAGACGGGTCTGGTGCATGGAAGGTAAAATATTCTCAAGTATCCAAAAAACCATAATTAAAATATCAATATATACTTGATTCAAACTCAGAACCGTGGTTCAAAGGAACAGATATAGCTAGGATTTTAGAGTATAAACACCCAAAAGAGCTATTCAAGTCCATATTTCTGATGAAAATAGAACATTTGAAGATTTTGAAAAGGAAACCGAAACGATTACCTTGGAAAATTTACATCCACATACCTATTTTATTAATGAATCTGCACTTTATAAGCTAATTTTTAGATCTAAAATGCAATTTTAAGAATAAAAAATGTAACTTTATGAATAAAAAATACTTTATTCAAACTTAAAACTGTTGATAAAAGATATAGCTAGAATATTAGAGTATAAACATCCAAGAGACACTATAAATGATAATATTTTAGATAAAAATAAGAGAAAATTTGAGGATTTTAAAGTCGTCGGTAAATCACCGACGTTAGAAAATCTACATCCAAACACCTATTTCATCATTTGCGTCAAAACAACGCTACCTGAAAATCATCATTTTCTAATGTTCCTAATTTGGAAACATTATTTACCAATGGACATTATGATCCCTAAAAGAAGTACTTCCATGCACCAGAATCGTCCTTACCCGAACCAAAGAGTTGGAGAAAAGGAAGTTTGCCCGCCTATCAGACTTCCTGCTGGAACACTTCCTTTTTCTAATACCTTGATTCGTTTGTTGATGCTTTGGACTTTAAAAATTCAGTTTTATATAAATGAATTCTTCTTTCTTCGACGATATTATTCCTGCAAATAATGTAAATTATAGTAGTGATTTAGAAGAATCTGATCATTTTTGTAATGAACACGATATATATATTTTTTTGGTGTAATGATTGGAAAACCATTAAATCCCCAACTAAAAATAGACCTGAATCAAGAATGAGATATATAAAAAAATATACAAGGATTTATACACTAACCATGAAAAAGTTAGATATGATGAGCTGATTCCAGACGCTTTCGTCCCGAAATCAATGAAGGCTCTTTCGTTCTCAGGGAGTTCACGAAATATACATCCTGCTATATAAAATAATATAATTTGAATATATCCTGCGCATACTGGGTTTAAAAAAATAATTGACAACTAACAGTTGCGATTAAGACTTCATTATATTTATTTATCTCTTGAAACGGTCACACAAAGAAATAAAAAAAAATAAATAAAACGGGAAATTAGAACAAATTGGACGAATATACATAAATATAACCTGTTTAAAAAAAAATATTATGAAAAGTTACTTATCTTAGTTTGGTGCTTCAGTTGGATGGTTGGAAGATTCCTTCCACTAAAATCTTGAAAGACTACATTTTGGCTAATTTCTCAGGAGCTCTGACTCTCCCTCTTCCCCCCCCCCCCCCCCCCCCCCCTATCTTATTTTCCTCCTCGACTTCCTCGAAAATTGCGCCAAAAATTATTTTAACAGAGTAAAAAAAAATTGAAATTAAAAATTATAATTAAAAGTTATTATTCAAAATATTATTTTAATTGACGAATATTATTTGAAAATATTAACAAAATAGCTGCTTATTTATTTGAAAAAAAAGGAAATTTATTATAATATTATAAATTATATACAAAATTAGGAGTAAAAGGAGGTGAAGAGATGGGCTGGTTTGACAATGAAGAATGCTCGAAGTCCTCTTCTTTCTTGTCGAGGCAGCTTCATCATTGTCCACCAGCTTTCTATTAGGTACTGTGGGTGAACTTTGTGGAGGCCGCAGGGGTGGCCTCTACAGTCTTTCCCCGCCAAGACCACAGGATTTGGGCTTGCGAGGGAGCAGGACAAATCTCCGGTGTCAAAAGGGGAGGTCGGGGGATGCTCTGGATTAGAGGAAACAATAGCACTGTCTAAAATAAAAAAAAAATTCAAAATAAAGGGCGCCATGCATTCTATTTATTCGCCAGTTGAATGCAAGACTGGCTTTTTAATTTCACACTGTGACACGGATAGTAACAATAGAAATAAACAAATTATACAAGAGGTTTCACATGGTTATTGATTAATACACCCAATTGTGATAAATATATCCGGTGACATAGGGTGCCTGGAACACAAGGGTTATAAATATATATATATATATATACATCTATTTATATGTAAGATTTGGCACATTTGTGGGAGGGTGCATACCTACTAGTTTAAAAATAATGCTTAGTCTAATAAAAAAATAAGAGCCAATAATAATAATAAATCATGAACTATAATGAATTCAAACTAAAAAAAATAGATCCAATAATGAATTCAAACCTGAACTATAATGAATTCAAACTGGTAATAAAAAATAAAATAGCCAATAATGAATAATAACCTGAACTATAATGAATTCAAACAAAAATAAATAAAAAGCCAATAATAAATAAATAAATAAAAAAACTGGTAACTTCACATTCGACTTCTGGAAGACCTGGTGCCTGTCAGTTAAAATTTTATCTCATATCAGTTCCATGCCTTTTTCGTTGAAACATGTCTAATTCTATATGGGTTTGCTACTAACTAATTTATAAACTAACATGAGCAAGCTCGAAACTTGCTTAATACCTAATGAAATAAAATAGTATTTTATCAATGTACTACCATAGTACATTTGGTAGGGAGTCCTTTATAAAGGCTGACTGGGCTGGGTTGGTTCTCCAGGATGAACCCATCATCCAACTCATCATGGTACATAGCCAGTGTATGAGTAAATAAGACATTCAGCACAAAGCCCGAAATGCCAAAGACCTCACGCCCAGCACCAAGCCCGTGACGTGATTTACTGGCCTACACTGCACTTAATGATACCCTCGCCGGAAAATCCTCGTGTCAGTCGTCTGAAGACACTACGAAACCTCGCGCGTCCCACTTAATGGTATCAGACCCAATAAATGGGTCAGTGCATAGAACCCGACTTGCAAGACCCACCCTAACTCAGCCTTTTACCACTAACGTTATCCGTATGGAAGGAAGCATACCCATAGCGCATACTTCCCCTACTGGGGTTTGAAACCAGATACCACCCAGTTATCAAACCCTACATTGATTTAATTGAATTGTATGTAGCCATCTGGTGCGCTGGTGAAAATCCGCTATGTCCACCAAAGTCTCACACATATCAAAGGCTAAAAAAACTCATATTCCCGAAGGAAGCCTAACTAAAGGAGCGACTATTTTCTAATTTAAGAATTGAATTGTCCTGAGAGGCTTATAACCCTAACAAATTTGAAATCAAAAATAAAAATCGATCCTATTAAAATTCCCTATAACTATTATAAATGTATCTTTGGATTGACAATATGTTAGACTTTAACTTTGTGGTCTCATTCATTGATCATTACATTCACTCATTCCATTCACGATCGCATTCGAACTAAAGTTAGACTCTATCATAAAACCAAAATACTATAATAATATCATTATCAAATCACCCTAATATTAAATAACCTTTAGGACTTTATTATCAAATAAATATTGAAATACAACATGGGAACTAAATGCCCTTTGTTAAAAACTACCCTATGCCTCATACAACCTCTGAACAAATTCTAATCAATGACTGATATCAGTCTCAACTGTAAGCTAACCTAACCTGAAAATAATTGTAAATATCAAAGTCCCTAAATTGCCTTTACCTCAACACCTAGTACCACTGCAAATATAGTTTAATGGGACAATTTACTAATTAGAGCGACAAAGAATATGACATTCAACTCATGAAAACCACTGACAATTGGAAACGCTTCCTCTACTGATAAGATTCTATTGACCGACCATCTCTGCTCGTACATGCTCCAGTCCCAGCAGCCACTCTACACCACAGTGCCACAACTTCATCCTACTTGTTGACTGTTGACTGACTGTAGGTAACACGCAATAGTTCTAGAATATGGAATTATAGGGCGTCTATTATCCAACCGATATCTGCACTAATGTGGAAACCTACACTCTGCTTACACCACTGCTCTCAACTACCTGGCTTCTGACTGTCTATGCCTACTTAGTTTCAATTCAAGGAATTATTGAGCGCTATATACCCAACCTTGGACGTCACTAAGAACACAAACAGCCCGCCGCCAAACACTACTTCGACCTCGGCAGTGCATTTTTCTCTGGAGTTGTTGTGTGGCTCTGGAGTAAACTTGATGCCGCCCAGCTATACTAATACATCTATTTAGCTGCTTGCGCCACCAAGCCTACTGTAAAGTATGCACCGTACAGAACTACTAAGTCGTTGTTCACTGGAAAGTTACCACCTAATGACCACTCAAGAGCGTCTGGTTCTCCAGTCGCTTCTTGATCAAATAATATCTTATTCTAAATACATCTAATCTTAATAAAACAAAATAAAATTACCCTAAACTTGAATATTTGTGCCAAATGGGTTACACCTAATTGCCAAATTTAAACAAGACCGATTGTCTACACTTACAATATGCATTGACTCAAAGAAAATTTGAAAATTTTAACATAAAATTTCAAATTCAAAGTTTCATGAAAAAATATATTCTATAAAAAAAATCTGCTTAATTTTATCTGTCCCATTTGATACATTTTAAAATTTTACGAACTGACTGTTTCTTATACAACTTTCTCTCTCTATATATATACACCCTCTATATGTTCACATCAGTGACTATGGCCATCGCCCACATCACAAAGTCTACACCTTGTCGGCTTCCTCTCACGTGTAGAGCGTCGTACAGCTGACGAATTCCGACCGTTATCTAATCTCTAAACTAGTGCTGTTTGGCTACTGCAAGGTGGTAAAGCTGGTTTACTTAAAGGATAGAATTCACAAATCCTGGAATCTTGTTTCAACAGTTTGTTTCAATGTTTACTGACAGGATCTGCAGTGGCTTCTATTAGAGAAATAAGTAATCTCAACAATTAGATTAAGAGGATTGGAAAGATTATGGAAATTATAAAGAGAAATTTTTATTTTTTATGGCAGAATTGCGCCTTTTTAAATAGCATATGCGTTAGTGCATATGCTAACAACAACAACAAAAATTGAACATCTAGTTCGAAAGATATACTTCTCACAGTAGTCTACCAGCCTGCATATAGATGCTTTGCAAGTTATTATAAAACACTATATATAAACATAAAGATCCATTTACCTAGAGTGCCTATCTATGAGAAATGTTAGTTTTACACTCACTTTATTTTACATTATTTTTCAGTGTCTACTACATTGTTCTTTTCTTTAGTCCAGCCTGAACTCTCTTTAACATATTAAAATAAAAACATCATTGTATTAGACCAAGCATGTCAAACTCAAATCCCAACACGGACCAAATAAAAAAGTAATCAGATTTTGTGGACCGCAAAAAAAGAAAACAAGTAATTAAATTTTTATAGCAACATTTATGTAGGTTTATTTTTAAAAAAATACTAATAAGAAAAAAGAAAGTAAAGTTAATATTTTCTCCCTGATATTTGACATCTCTTTTCTGCTACCATCTTTCCTACTTCGGGGGAAATCTTGTTCGCAGTGATTAATTTTAAAACTGACCCAAGGTGAACGTCAGTAATTCTCGATCTGATTGGAGACTTTTTTCCTTTCATAAGTGAAAATAACTGCTCGCACCGATAAGTACTTCCAAACATGGACATAATTTCATATGCTAATTTTCGAGTGTTTTCAAATCTGGCTGGCAAATATTTGTAAAATTCAGAAACGCCAACTTCAATGAATTTTGCCTTTAAATCTGAATCGCACTGGATATCTATTACCTCCATTTGCATATTATTAGGTACTGATTCTATTTTTTTCGATAAAATCGAATAAAACAAAGTAAACTTGCCTTCCAAAGATTTGAAATCAGAAAACCTTGTTTCAAATTCATTAGGCTACATTAAAAATTAGGCTACAAATTTTTATTAATTTTTTTTAATTTATATATTTTTTAATTAAAATATATTGTCTGGTGGGCCGCAAATCTATTCGTTGTGGGCCGCATGAGGCCCGCGGGCCGCGAGTTTGACATGCTTGTATTAGACAGTTCTATTCGTTCTGCTAAGGATTACTTTTGGTCACTACGCGGTGGTTCGTAAAAACAAAAGAAATACTGTCGACTGCAGTACTCTTACACCTTTGATGATATTATGGTATATTGACTTGACCTGGTTTGACACAGCACTCTATCCCATTGGAATCTCACTAAAATACGGAATTGAATGCACAAATATATATTTCGTTATGATCCTAAACATTTATTTTGTTAAGATATGACTATCACAGTGGTTTCTCGTGGTATGACAGAGGTGAACCGAGCCTAGACACATCTGAGTAGGTGCAGGTTGGCACAACTATATCTCGCGTAGATTAACTAGGCATGCCAGTTATTCATATTGGTAAAAGAATTTCTGAGCGGATTGGGTGCATCAGGCCCTGCAGATGGATAAAAGATAGAATATATATCTGTATTTTTATAACTGATGCATCTTTTCAAATTATTTTCTTCACTTCCCACCACAGTGACCCACTCTTCAATTGGTTCACGTCACATGGTCTTACGCTCAATGGCGTCCATCGGGATATTATATTGTATGTTATTATTTACCTCACGTCCATCTTCGTGAGCATCTTCAAAGCTTACTGAGTAATGTCCAATTTCGCAGACTAACTTGCATTTTCTGACATCCGCTGTTCAAAACTACGCAAGATATTCTTCTTAATCATCAATATCTACTCTCGACCTCCCAAAAAAAAGTAGTCTTTGCTATAAGTCACCATGCTCTAATACCACGTTTAATAAAACTACGAAAGCCGATGTTGGAACGAGTTTTAATTCTGCTATGATACTATAGGTTTTTGTCACAGGCTTCTGCTGCCAAATAATCTGAAAGGTGGATGTATAGATAAGGTTTTCTGGAAAGGCTTATCAAAAACCAGTCAAGTGCAAACACACATGTGATGTCGTGACGTCACCGGACGTGACGTAGCCGCCGCGCATGCGCGGGGGTAGGAGAAAAAAGCCTATCTCGAGTGGTAGCATGAGACCACGCGTATATTTTGAAAATGAATAAACTGTTTCCTTCTTCACCGTAGAACCTTTAAACTGGCCTTTGTCGTTAATTCAACAAACATAACAAAGTGGCGGCGAGAATTCAAGGCAAAGTGATCAATTTTTTTTTATTAAATTGATTTTTTTTTTAATGTAAACAAATAATTCAAGATGGCTGCCGGTAAACTCATCCCGTTCCTGCAAGATGGCATCCAAAGCATGGACTTTGACGAATATGTTCGTTATTTCAACAACTACATGATTGCTGAGGATAAACTAAATGTGGAAGAAAACATAAAAATTGCTATCTTCTTGAACAGTGTTGGAGCTGAAGCACAACGGCAATATTACACGTTGCCCAAGGCCAGTACTGTCTCTTCCTTAAGTGAAGCTATTGATCTTCTAAGGCAGAGATATTGTTACATCAATTTTAATGCGCCTTACATTTATTAAAAATATTCTATGATATTTAATATATATTTAAAACAGAATATTTAGATTATCATCATTCATTTTTATAGTTTCACTCCTTTTGTAATATTTATTTTACATATATCTTTATTGCTTATTGGAGCGGGAGAGGACCGGGAGGAAGACTGCGGATCGCAACCTATGAGGAAGACAAGAATAAATAAACACCATAACTTTAAAAGGTAATTTATTTTTATTTAATTTTATTTATTTACTTTCATTTATTTGCTTTGAATATGGAAACCCGCTCGGGAAACGTGTATAACACCAAGAAGGAAGAAACCAAGGTCGATGACCCTGCAAAGCTTCAACTTGGTGCAACAATTGGTAGAGAGGCTGGTTTCGAACCAGTTGCTTTGAACCCCAATATAGAAATTCCGAAATATGGTTGGACAGAAGACCCTCGCCCATGGATAGAATCCCTCAAAGAGATTGGTTTCCTCTATCATTGGGCAGACTACATAATTACCCGTTATGCCGCCATGAACATGACGGGAAGCGCTAAAACCTGGTTGAATTTACACAAAGCTAGTTTCACGACCTGGGAAAATATTAAAATCCGCCTCATTCAGGATTTTTCTCTAGACGCGAATAAAGAAGAACTTAGAATGAAGCTCAACAGAATGCAACACTGGAATGAACCAGCAATCAGGTTCGCGGAAGACATTCTAGTGTTGTGCAACAAGATTGACCCCGCAATGGAAGAAGAAACAAAAATTGAAGATGTTATTGGAGGACTAAAAAAAAAGAGTACACATTCGCGCTCTACCTGAACCCTCCGAAAACGACCGATGACCTTCTTGTCGTGTGCAAGAAAATGGATTCTTTTGAAAAGAAGTATCGGGAACGTGTGGAGAAATCCAGAAACCTATATAACGGTCCACGCTATTCTAAACCCCAACAACAATCGAGGTACGTGCCGCCGACTGCCGCACGACTCTACCAGACCACTTCCAGGCCCCAAGCCCCTGTTTCCAATAATTACAAGAACGACTCCCCTCCTACTCCCAGACAGTATCAAAACAACATTCCCCAGCCCTCTACCCCTAGACGTCCTTATAATCCTAACTTTGTGCCGAAACCAAACCTTCAGAGAAACACCTACAATAAAACCCAAGAAGTGAGCAAAAATAGGACGGAAGATGGCAGACCAATCTGCTTTAAGTGTAACAAGCCAGGGCACGTGGCCCGTTATTGTAGGGTCAAGTTTATAAGAATCCTAGAAGAGGATCCAACAGATACCCAAGAGAAGGTCGAAGAGAAATGCCAAATGAATGAAATATCAGAGAAATCAGGACCTCGGCTTTATGCTGATGTATGTCATAGCACACAAACAAATATTCCTACCCGGAATAGATATTCCGTGTTGGAAGATTTAAACTAAGCGTCGCGCCTGAATCTGTCAATCAAAGCAAGTCGACCATAAACTGATTTAAGAAGTTGGACCCTAAATACAAATTGAAAATTTATGTGGACAAGATAGGGACTATTGAAGCTTTGGTTGATACAGGTGCTGACCTCTCAGTGGTCGACCTCAGAACGGCCCTCGATACAGGCCATGGTATAAGTAAACTCGCAAAAATTTGTGCAGGACCCGATTGGAAAAAATTGGACATGGTAGGAAGTATATTTTTAAATATAAAAATTGATGACGAAACATTGTCACACAACTTTGTGATATTGAAAACGCATTTACGGACATTAATTCTTGGAAGAGATTTCCTTAAGAAAATGAACGAGAAAATAGATTGTAAGCAAAAAACTATAAAATACGATTTGACGAATAATCATGACGAAAGCAATTTTGAAATGTTGAAAATAAAGAGTGCCAAGGATTCCATTGTACCGGAATTTTCCATTAAATTGATCAAGGCATTGGTAGAAACAGAGGATGGCGAATATATTATCGAGAAGAGCAGCAAAATATTTCAAACAAATGGACTTCGTCTAGCAAGAAGCTTGATCAATGTTATAAATAGGGAAACACATATCTGGATAACTAATCCGTATCACTATACACCTTTTACTGTATGCAGACGACATAGTGATCTTAGGAGAATCGAAAATTAATTTGCAATTGAAGATTAACTTACTTAAAAAGTACTTAGAAGAGAACTGCCTAACGTTAAACCAAAATAAATCTAAAATAATGGTGTTTAGAAACGGTGGAAGAACAGCTCGTCAGCAACCCCTGACAATATTAGCTAAGTATACATATCTGGGTTACCCTCTGACTACAAAAATCTCGACCCAATATGCTTCCCAATACTTTAGAAACAAAGCACTGAATGCAATTAATGCACTTTGGAGAATCCTTATAAAGGCGCGAATAAAGTCCTTTACCTCAGTGATGAAACTTCTTGACACTATTGTTCTTCCTACTTTACTATATGCGGCACCAATGTGGGCAATTAACCAGCTGAAGACAGTCAATAATACCCAAGATGCATTTCTTCGTCGTCTCTTAGACTTACCAAACTTCACACCAGGATATGTCCTCAGAAAAGAATGTGGAAGAATATCAACTGAACTTAATGCTGTAAAACTCACATTAAAGTTTTGGGTCAGGATTTTAAAAATGGAGACGAGCAGATTACCACATGCTTGCTTAAACTATCTCTGGAAAGTCACCGCGAAAAAGGAAATAGAAAACAGTTTTACTCAAAATTTAATAAAAATTCTAGACTCTAAGGGATATTCCTTTCTTAAGGGCTGCGAAGACTACTTAGCCATACAGAAAGAATTACCAGGCATAATTAGAACTAGCACAGACCAACTAATTCAAAACGATCAGATGAAAATCACTGATTCAACCCACTTTGCTCACTACAAATTTTTGAGTGAATCATTCATGACAGAGGAGTACCTACGATTAAATATCTCGCTTCCCAACAAAAGACTAGTTGCACAACATAGAGTTTTATGGCAATTTTTCAGGGAAGAAAGAAAAGACTTCTGGAAAGAAAATGGCCGGAACTGTTTACTTTGTATGGATCTCATGGATGATAATTTGGTTCACTATTTCTTCCAATGCCCTCTATTAACAGAAAAACGTACTGAAATTTTCCCAAGCCCTACCTCTGGTCAATTTAGATACCATCGCATATGTCAACTTCTCTCTTCAGCTCTGAATGATGAATTACTGATTGTTAGATACTTTAAGTTTTGCACAGAAGCTGGGCGCATGAGAAATAATGCAGGGCAAAGGATACTGGAGGATGAACTATCTGTAAATAGGTAACTGAATGTGAGACAAACCTGATTTTGTTGTAAATGTTTCCTCTTCCCTCTCCTCTTGTTGACGTGTAAATACGGCGAATCCTGTATGGGGCGGAATGCCCTAAATAAAGGCTTTTTTTGTTGTTGTTGTAACTAATCCATATCCTCGACCGTTAAAAATAATAAAAACCAAACATTGGCTTTTGGAAGTAGTCCAGCGAAAATAAATGTGAATCGAGAAAAAGAGGTAGAAGAGAACGAAGAACCTAGATTCCAAATAAACGAAATTTTTCACCAAAGGAACAGAAGGAGTTAAAACAAGTTTTAGAAAGGTATGGAGATCTGTTTTCGTCGAGATTAGGGAGAACCAATTTGGCAAAACATCGGATAGACACAGAAGACACGAAGCCAATTAAACACAGGCCTTACCGGGTAAGTGCTAAAGAACGAGATATTATAAAAGAGCAAATCGACGAGATGCTTACAGAAGGCATAATTAGGCCATCTTCTAGTCCCTGGTCTTTTCCAGTAATATTGGTCAAGAAGCGAGATGGTAAATACAGATTTTGTGTGGACTATAGAAAACTGAATAATGCCACAGTAAAAGATGTCTATCCGATCCCTAGAATAGACAAAGTTATGGATACTCTCCAAGGATCTACATACTTCTCAGCAATAGAGCTCAGATCTGGATATTGGCAAGTTGAAGTCGAAGAAAGAGACAAAGAGAAAACAGCTTTCACTACAGCGCATGGATTGTATGAATTCAACGTGATGCCTTTTGGACTTTGTAACGCGCCTGCTACCTTTGAGAGAAATATGGAGAATATGCTTGGAAATCTGAGATGGCAAATTTGTTTGTGTTATCTGAATGATATTATCATATATAGCCCGGATTTTCCAACGCACCTAAAAAGACTTGAAGATGTTTTTATGTTTTAGTGAATCTAATTTAAGGTAAACGACAAAAAATGCCGATTTGCTTTTGAAGAATTGGAGATTCTCGGCTATATAACGAGCAAACATGGTATAAAACCCGCGGAACATAACATCAAAGCTGTCAGAAATTTTTTGGGAATGTGTTCATATTATAGAAAATTTATCAAAGATTTCTCGATAATTGCTGACCCTTTGACCAACCTTATAAAAAAAAGTGTATCATTTACCTGGACAGAAAGACAAGAGGAAGCGTTTCAAACCCTAAAAACAGCACTATTAAGTCCACCAATTTTAGGTCACTTCAATCCAAATGCGCCTACTTATATTCATACTGATGCGTCCAACATCGGCATAGGTGCAACATTTGTCCAAGACATCGGTGGTGAAGAGAAGGTGATCTCATATTTGAGTCGTACCCTAAATAAAGCGGAGCAAAATTATTCAACAACTGAAAAATAATTTCTGGCCGTTGTCTGGTCAATGTCAAAATTACGGCCCTATCTTTATGGAAGACACTTTAAAATAGTAACAGACCATCACGCCTTATGCTGGCTCAAAAACTTGAAGGATCCAACAGGTCGATTGGCAAGATGGGCATTAAAAAGTCAAGAATATGACTTCGATATAATACATAAATCAGGAAAGAAGCATCTGGACGCCGATGGCTTATCTAGGGGACCCTTACCAGAAAATGATTGGGATGAGGATTTTGAAAGGCTATTTTTAAATCAAATAACAGACGAAGAGGATAAGTTTATCGAAAGTGTTAAGAAAAACCTTAATGGAAGCAGGCGATCAATTGCGCAAAACTTTAAAGAAGAAGATGGATGCCTCTTTAAGAAAAACCCGAATCCTGAAGGCAGGGTGTGGTTGCTTGTGGTTCCAGAGAAGAAAAAGAGAGAAATTAAGAAAGGATATCACAATCATATGTTGAATGGCCATCTGGGTGTCGCCAGAACCATGTACCGAATAAAGAGTAAATACTTTTGGCCATCCATGCTAAAGGATGTCTCAGAATTCGTTAAGACGTGTCATCTTTGCCAAAGTAGAAAAGGCTCAAACCATTTACCTTCTGGACTACTACAGCCCATTCCCCCAGCCAACTTTCCTTTCGAAAGAATTGGAATTGACTTTGTTGGTCCATTGCCATCTACGAAAAACAGGAAAAAATGGATAATCGTGCTGACGGACTATTACACTAGATATGCAGAAACAAAAGCAGTCTCTAAAGCAACAGTGAAAGAGGTTTCAAAATTTCTAGTAGAGGATATTTTCTCCGGCACGGAGCCCCACAATATTTTATTAGTGACAGGGGCTCTCAATTTACCAGTAATTTAATGAAAGAGGTGATGAAAATGTGCAAGATTAAACATTGCTTCACACACAACGAGCTATCATCCCCAGACTAATGGATTGACAGAGCGGTTAAATAGAACATTGATCAATATGCTCTGTATGTATGTGAATACTGATCAGAAGAATTGGGACGAAATACTCCCGTTCATCACTCACGCTTACAATACTACAATTCAGGAAACCACAGGATATTCTCCCTTTTTCCTGATGTTTGGAAGAGAACCCACGTCTCTTTTGGACGACAGGAATATCTCGGTGGACATTGACAAGGATGATTATGTTGAATACATAAAACACCACTTAGACAAAATAGACAGAACAAGAAAATTTGTTATTAACAACACAATAAAGACTCAAGAAAGAATGAAAAAGAACTATGACAAGAAACACATGGAAAGAAGCTACGAACCAGGAGAATTAGTAGCAGTTTGGACACCAATTAGGAAAATAGGAAAGTGTGAGAAACTTCTGAGAAAATATTTTGGTCCATATAGAATATTTAAAAAGATGTCTAGCGTCAATTATCTAATAGAACCGAAAGATAATCCGGGCCAAGACCCTCTGATAGTTCATGTTTCAAGAATCAAGCCTTATTATGAGAGAATGGATGAGGTCATTCACGAGGACGTGACAACCTCTGGAGAGGGGGAAGTGTTACATCAATTTTAATGCGCCTTACATTTATTCAAAATATTCTATGATATTTAATATTTTTTTAAAACAGAATATTTAGATTATCATCATTCCTTTTTATAGTTTCACTTCTTTTGTAATATTTATTGTACACTAGCCAAATGACTCGGGCAACGCCCGGGTTTTACCCTATTAAATGTGCCCTATTCAAATACTATTCGTTACAATTATAATTTGGCGCCGTGGATGTCACTTTTGTGAAACGTCCCGCTCCAAACTTTGTGTCTGAGAAGCGATATTTTTATAGAAAGATGATCTGGCTTTTGTTTTCTGCTCGAATGAATGTTTTTTCTGTTAGAATTTTGTTCCTGTATACAAAATAATGAACTGGTTTCACCCGTGGTCTCTGCTTTTTGGAATTTTTCCCGATATAATTTTGTATCTGATAATCAAACATTATACAGCAATATCGTCATCATCATTTTCTGACTAAAAATATATAGTTTTAATAATTGATTTATATATTTTTTTAAAATAGCCTATCGTCTTCCCCGTATTCTTTTACGTATGTATGGAAATTTTGGTTTGAATTAGTGAACTATTGCGAATTTGTATACCGGACATACAGACAGACAAACAGACAAACATACAGACATTCATTTTTATATATATTGTACATATATCTTTATTGCTTATTGGAGCGGGAGTGGACCGGGAGGAAGACTGCGGATCGCAACCTACGAGGAAGACAAGAATAAATAAACACCATAACTTTAAAAGGTAATTTATTTTTATTTAATTTTATTTATTTACTTTCATTTTTTCGCTTTGAATATGTAAACCCGCTCGGGAAACGTGTATAACTCCAAGAAGGAAGAAACCAAGGTCGACGACCCTGCAAAGCTTCAACTTGGTGCAACAATATGTTGTTAAATCTCGCCCCTGGGTAATCAGGATGAAGTTTAATGATCGAAGGCAATTACAAGGCGAGACAATCGCTGACTACATATCGGCACTACGCGCGCTGGCTAAAGACTGTGCCTATGGTTCTATGGAAGACGAATTGATTCGGTATCGGTTCATTGTCGGAACCAAAATCAAGCAACTACGGGATCGGCTTCTAGTGGAGTCTACGGACTCAAACCTGGATCAAGTGGTGCAACTTGCTACTCAGTACGAGAAAACCCAGGAGGACAACAAGATGTTCGATAATACGCCCGAAGGGATAAATAAGATCGCTGCTAATGATCGCCGCACTGAGCCTAATCTTCGGGGGCGCAAAAAGATCTCGACAAACTTCAAGTGTCTGCGCTGTGGAGGTAAGCATAAAGCTACAAGTCCTGATTGTCCTGCTAAGAATGTAAAGTGTCACCAGTGCCTGAAGGTAGGGCATTTTAAAAAGTATTGTTTATCTAAGTTTTCAGTTAAGAAAGAACATTACAATGGCAAAATGTAACCAACCAATTCATCAGCCTTCAAAGCTTGAAATGGACTTGAATGTTAATGGTGGAACAAGTAATGTTCTTATAAAGTTCTAGTTGACACAGAATCATCAGTGCCATTGATTCCAGAGAGTTTGTACACCAAATACTTTGAAAAAATTAAATTAAACCCAGCTTCGGTAGCACTAAAAAGCTATACGCAGCAAGCTATTGACGTACTTGGTGACCTTCCCGCTAAAATTAAGCATGGTAACACTGTTGTACATACGCTCTTACATGTTGTTAGAGCTGACTCACCTATTTTGGGATTGGAGTTATTTAATAAACTCGGGCTTTCCATAAAGGATGGAAAAGTCAAGCACATCACTGAAAGTAGCAAGATTCTTGAAACTTTACCCTTCGCAAAGGACATTGAGTACAAAATCTTTATTGATACAAGTGTACCGCCGGTACAACAAAAACTAAGGAGACTGCCACCAGTCCTTTTAGATGAAGTACACAAGGAAATTCAACGCCTGGTGAAAATGGACATCATTGAACCCAACAAATGGATTTCACCCATTGTGGTCTCCAAAAAGAAAGATGGCTCAATAAGGCTTTGCGTTGACCTAAGAGAACCGAACAAGGCTGTGATATTGGATGCCTACCCAATTCCACTAATTGAGGACATACTATCATCCTTGCACGGTTGTAAAGTTTTTACTAACTTGGATCTATCCCAGGCATACCACCAGATAAGACTTAACCCTGATAGCAGGTACCTCACTGCTTTTATTACTCATATGGGGATTTACCAGTTTAAAAGGTTGCCCTATGGCCTGAGCTCAGCACCAGGTGCTTTTCAAAGATATTTAAGTGAACTTCTGATGGACATTAAAGGTGTAAGTTATTACCTCGATGATATAATAATTGGGGGTAGCAGTATGGAAGACCATGATAAAAAGTTAAATCAAGTGCTGTCTAGACTTAGAGAAGTCTACCTTATGCTAAATGACGCAAAGTCAATTTACAGGCAGAAGTCCTTAAAAATTTTAGGGCACATTATTGATGATAATGGAGTTCATCTGGATGAGGAGTTGATGAAACCTCTCTTAGATGCCCCTCCTCCCAAAGATAAGTCAGGTCTTAGATCCTTAATCGAAATGATAAACTGGTTCCAGAAATACATCCCTAACAAAAGTACAATTATGGAACCTCTACAAAAGTTGCTTAAGAAAAGTGTTCCGTTTAAGTGGAGAGAAGAACATGCAAAAGCTTTGCAAACAGTAAAGGACTCTCTTAAAAAGGGACAAGTACTTCCCATATTTTGTCCAAAATTGCCTACGGTCATTACAACTGATGCATCTCATAGCGGCATAGGATGCGTAGTCTCACAGCTGTCAGAAAAGGGAGAAGAGCGCATTGTGGCGTGTGCCTCAAGAACACTTTCTGATGCTGAGAGGAAATACTCAATCGTTGAAAAAGAAGCCCTCGCTTGTGTGTTTGCTTGTGAAAAGTTTAGAAGATGGGTCTGGGGTCTGAAGTTCACTTTGAGAACGGATCAATCCTCTCTAACGACATTGCTTACAATTAAAGGCAACGATAGAGCAGGACTGAGAATTGCAAGATGGTCTGCAAGGCTCATGAACTTTGATTACAACATCGAATACAAAAAGGGAAGAGATAACGTATTACCTGATTATCTCTCCAGATCATCGCTATCATCCCATGAGGACTATGATGGTGAAGTTGAACTCATTGCATCGATCAATCAAGACATGTTGGCTATCAGTGAAGAGGAATTCCTGAGAGAATGTTCACTGTGCCCTGAAATTATTGCCTTAAAAGAGCAACTGATGAAACCATGGAGTAATATTGAATCTTCACAATTAAATAAGTACTTCAGATTAAGAAAGGATCTTTCAGTTCAGGAGGACCTGATCTTGAATGAAAAAGGAAAAATTCTAGTACCAGTATCTCTCCGAAATAAATTACTATCCTTTGCTCATAAAACTCATCAAGGAATGGTCAGAACTAAGCAAAGGTTAAGAGAATGCTATTGGTGGCCCGGGATGGATAAAGACGTGGAAGACTTAGTAACCAATTGCTGGGTATGTAAGAACTACGACAAGAGACTAAAGTATATTCGAGTCCCCATAACTCCTGTTGAAAGGCCAGCAAATCCCTGGACTAAACTTGGCCTGGATATAGTTGGACCCTTCATTGACACCGAGATTGGATTCAGGTTTGCTATAACTCTAATTGACTACACATCTAAATGGCCCAAAGTCTTCTGTACGAACAAGACTACCTCTAAAGTGATAATAAACTTTTTGGAAGATGTTTTCTCTAGAGAGGGATTTCCACGTGAGATTGTCACCGACAATGGAACACCCTTTATCTCCGAGGAGTTTGAAGACTTCCTGGGGAGCAATGGCATTAAGCATATACGGACTGCCAACTACCAACCAGCTTGCAACGAAGAAGTGGAAAACTTCAGTAAAACTCTAAAGTCAACGGTCCTGACAGCACACCTACAGCATACAGAGGTTAAAAGAACGATACAACTGTTCTTGAGAGAATACAGATCTACACCGCACACCGTTACGAAGCAAACACCTTCAGCAGTGCTCCATGGAAGAACTTTGAGAACTTTGGTGCACGTGTTCGATAAGGAAGTTGAAACAAAACCACCTGAGGAAGCTTGCCGTCAGGAAGACAAGAGCGACAGTGAAAGTAAAAGCTGTAGTCCTAAACTACAAGTTGGAGATCAGGTAAAAGTCCAAGCCGGTGATCCCGTCATGAAAGGACGTTCCAAGTTGAGGGGCCCGTTCACCATAACCAAACAACTGCGACCATTTACATTTGTGCTATCCGACGGTAAAGTGTGGAATGCCCGCAGACTGAGACTGTACCAGAAGTGTGCCGGGACCTACACCCGACATGAACTGGGAATACATCCTGCCCTACATTTGGATGACCACGCCAGCCAGGAGGAGTCTACCCCACCTCCTGACAGTTCTCCCATCGCTTCGTGACTACAGTCCAAGTGTTACAGGAAAAGGGGAAGATGTGATGTCGTGACGTAGCCGCCGCGCATGCGCGGGGGTAGAAGAAAAAAAGCCTATCTCGAGTGGTAGCATGAGACCACGCGTATATTTTGAAAGTGAATAAATTATGTTTCTTTCTTCACCCCCCCCGTAGAACCTTTAAACTGGCCTTTGTCGTTAATTCAACAAACATAACAACACACAAAGTACAAAGTTATTTATCGCTGTCTATCTAAGGTTCCTGGAAATATTGGTAGTGCTTGTTCCAACTGTAAAACTGCTAGGTTTGCATACTTCGTTTAATTCTGCAATAATGCAAATAATTATCAAAGGATATAGATATGCAGGATATAAAAAAAATGATTTCGTTCTTTTGGCTGCAGTTAAAAAAAGAAACAAATATTAATTTCATTTTTAAAAAACCTTCCCCACCGGTTCTATACATGGATTATTATACTATAAAATCGCTATTATATTGAATAAATAGGTCAGTCTTTACGATGATAGCTAAAAAATAAAATATAAATAAATATAAATGGGAGAGATAAAATTATATGCAGTAACTATTTATAATGTGCACGACATGCAAATATAATCAAAGATGACTCAAGTTAAAAAAAAAGGCTAATAATCTATACAAAAAGGTTCTTCTATCAATAGTCGATATACTATTGTCTCGTATTTCCCTCCACGAGGAGTTACAAATAAGAATATACAGTTCTACAGAATCACAAAATACTATTTTGCACAAGATAGTCTGCCCAAAAAAAATTACAGGACCAGTTTAAGTATTCCCATGCATTAAAAAAAATAATTACAAGACCAGTTTAAGAGATCATCTACACTATTAAAATAAAAAATTGCAAACTCTAGTCGTTTATTGGAACACGTTTTATCTAAAACTATAATTGAACAAACGTCTTGTTTGCACAAACTAAAGTAACTTAAAATATTTAAAACGATGCGTAAAAATTAATTACTATACATAACTTTAATCTAAATGGCAATAAGACATTTATTTTAAACAAGGATTTGCGCTGCGATAAACTATCCATACTGACATTCATCAAAATATCTTGTCATAATGACCTGTACAAAAATGTTTTGAAATATATTTCTGATACTTTAAAAATTATTAGAATATCATACTAAATCAAAATAAATAGTTAAATAAAAGAAATGGGTGAAATATGTGGCAGGCATAGAGCCAGGCTATGGTCCGTAGCTTTGCGCAAAACGTACCTTTCTATCAATAGTTGCTATATCTTAGCCTTATATGTCCCTCCACGAGGACTTACAAATAAGAATATACGATCCTACAGAATCACTAAATATTATTTTGCACAAGATACTATGCCCATGCATCAAAAATAAAAATTACAATACCAGTTTAAGAGGCCATCTACACTATTAAAAATAAATAAAAAATTGTTGTAAATCCTAGTCGTTTATTGAAACACGTCTTATCTAAAACTGTATAATTGAACAAACGTCTTGCTTGCATAAACTAAAGTAACTTAAAATAAAATAAAACTAAAGTAAATTAAAATAAATGGTGCGTAAAATAAATTATTGTACATTATTGTAATCTAAATAGCAATAAAAAAAACATTTTTAAAAAAGGGAATTGCGTTGCGATAGACCTTTATCATGAAACTGGCCATACTGGCATCCATAAAAAATATCTTGTCATAATGACTTGTACAAAATATAATTTTACACCTTAAACTATTAGAATATTGTACTAAATTAAAATAAATAGATAAATAAAAGAAATGAAAGAAATATGTGGCAGGCATAGAGCCCGGCCATGGCCTAAAGGCCGAAGCCTTTGCAAAAACGCACCTTTCACACCAAGCGCTCGGTCCAGACTGTCCATTTTTAAAGAAGGTTTCCTTGTATGCGGTATGGCAATTCTCTTGAAACCCTTAGGGTCTCGTCGACTTGTCAATCAAACTTGCGGGGGAGCCTAGAATTTGACATTGATGGATATCTTTGTTTGTTTCCCCAACGGATTTTTTTTCTCAGGGTTGTTTATCCCATTTTCTTAGCGTTTTCTTGCTCGAATTTTTCCTTGTAATTTTCTATCTACCAGCGAATATTATGAATTTTTAAGATTTTTAACTAATAAAATAAAAAAATGACATCTCAAATACTCTAAACTGGTGTACCTTGTTAAAAAAAAGGAAAGACAGGTGTTGACAATATAGGATTTTAAAAATATATTACCAAAATGATGCAGTGTTTTCAATTATGGTCCTTTTTAAGAGGATGGGCAATACTAGATTTAGAATGGTGGCTATAATGTTACACAATAGGTTAAAACGTTCATATGGATTTGTTTAAATTTAACATAAACATATATATTTGTGTGATATTATTTTTTTAATTATTATTTTCCTTTTTTTGTTTTATTTCAAATTTCACAATTTTATATTTATATTTATTTGCGCTCTGTGTTTTCAGTAAAGAAATTTTGTAGTTTAACATTTCCTTTTATATATTTTGTTATTTTTATTTATTTTAATACGAAAATCTTTTACACATAGTACAAATAATTTTGAATATAAAATTGGCGTTACTGTTATATATGTTTTTTTTTTACATAGACAAATATTATGCTACTCGATTATGAATATATGTATGTCAATATATGCATAATTTCATTTAAGAAATAAATAATAAACAAAATAATACCTAATAAAACTAAAACTGTAAGTAGACAATTGCGGTCTTCTAGCATATTGTTTGGAATAATTTAAAATAACTCGTTAATCTAACATTAATCATCTATCATAAATCACTAAACAAAAAAAAGCACTCCCATAAATGTACCAAATCTTACCTCAAGAATGGCGGGATCCATTTCTCCACGTGGTTGGCTGCCTCGTGGTCTTTTCCATTCTTGGATTTTCCGTAGCCTCCAACTAGTACACATTATCTTTTAGTTTGTGCATCAGACAGTATTTTACAAGTTACACATTTTAAGTAGCAGGGTTTTATTTTACCGTGAACTTTTCGTGGCCTAATTTGGAATTGGTCGTCCCACGTTGAAGGCGTCATTGATGAGCTGATTCCAGAGGCTTTCGTCCCGAAATCCATGAAGGCTCTTTCGTTCTCAGGGAGTTCACGAAATATACATCCTGCTATAAAATAACTAGCGGATGTACCCGGCTTCGCCCGGGTAGAGTAAAGGTTTGTCTAACGAACATTTGTTAAAACAATTCTCTATAAACTTATTTAAAAAAAATAATAGATATATTTTGATAATTTGAAACTCGTAAATTTGAATCTCTCGATAAAGTGAACATTTTTTCCCGGTCCCTGTGTGCCGTGTCATCCTGAATTTTGTCGCACGTAATTTTCTACATTACGAAATCATCGTTTTATCTAGTGAACATTTTTCCCCGGTCCCTTGAAAATACTCGATAAGTTGAATAAAATCAATATTAATTGGTTCCCTCGGTAATTGGAAGTTAAAGGAATAGTATCTTCGCCTTGGAATTGTATCATTATTCTTGTCTCAAATAAATTGCCGGGTCATCCTGAGATAATCTTACTTTTGATAAATAATCTTTAAGATAATAAAATTAGTGATAATAAACCTTATAGATAAAAAAACTTGTTATCATCGTCGCAATGGTGGCGCTGCTTGAGAGCTAAATCTACAAATCTGCAAATAACTCTAAGAAATTCAAGAAATTATTTTTCAAAAACCTTCCCGGGGATATACCTAATAATATCCCAAAATTTCACGGCGATTGGATGTATAGTTTTTGAATCTATAGAGTACAGACAGACATTCAATTTTATATATAAAATAATATAATTTGCATATATCCTGCGCGCACTGGGTTAAAAAAATAATTGACAACTAACAGTTGCGATTAAGACTACATTATATTTATTTATCTCTTGAAACGGTCACACAAAGATGAGAAAAAAAAATAATAAAACGGGAAATAAGAACAAATTGGACGAATATACATAAATATAACCTGTTTAAAAAATATATATTATGAAAAGTTAATTATCTTAGTTTGGTGCTTCAGTTGGATGGTTGGAAGATTCCTTCCACTAAAATCTTCAAAGACTAATTTCTCAGGAGCTCTGACTCTCTCTCTTCCCCCCTTATCTTATTTTCCTCCTCGACTTCCTCAAAAATTGCGCCGTAAATTATTTTGACAGAGTAAAAAAATAATTATATATTCTATAATATTCCAAATTAAAAAAAAAAAAATTTTGAAATTAAAAATTATAAATAAAAGTTATTCAAAATATTATTTTAATTGACGAATATTATTTGAAAATATTAGAACAAAATAACTGCTTATTTATTTAAAAAAAAGGAAATTTATTATAATATTATAAATTATATATACAAAATTAGGAGTAAAAGGTTGTGAAGAGATGGGCTGGTTTGACAATGAAGAATGCTCGAAGTCTTCTTCTTGTCGAGGCAGCTTCATCATTGTCCACCAGCTTTCTATTAGGTACTGTGGGTGAACATTATGGAGGCCGCAGGAGTGGCCTTGTGTTTTCATGAATGATAAAAAAAAAATAAATATAGATTACCCCTTCTATTTAAAAAAGATTTGTGATTATTATAACATTGAAAATAAATTCAAGTATAAAAAGAAAAATAAGAATATTTGGGATGAATTCGTTAAGTATTTTGTAACAGATCCAGAGCTTGATATTCCTTTCAACATCTATTATTCAGAAGAAAAAATAGAAAATAGATTTAATGAAATTATTTCTAAATAAATGATATTCATTACTTTAGAAGAATCAAATATTCCTTTTAATATCACAGATACAAAAACATTTTAAGATTCTGATAATGTATTACATGTAATTGTTGGAAAAAAAAGAAGAATAGTAAATCAATGATCTTGAAATACTTTTAGACTGACAACACTGTAATATAAAACCGAAAACAAAGAAGTGTTTTGTTTTGTTTACAAAATTAGTAATTGTAATGTAAATTGTTAAATATTCTTTTCTCCCTCTCTTTGAAAATAATAAATTTAAAATACTTTCTTAAAAGGTAAAATTGCCTAATTCTTTAAAACCACTTCAGCTGTAAGTAAACTTGTTATTTTAAAATAAAAACATAAAAACTTCCATGGAAAAGTTTATTTTAAAATATTTTTTATATAAAAAATATCTCGAGCCTTCGGGCTAGTACGCCCTTCTACGGGAGAAATTGCTTTATATGATTAATACGCCAATAAAATATGATTTAAAATTAAATACAGTCCATTCTACTGTTTACATTTGTTTTAAAGCATGATCAACGCGGGCTTCTATTGCGCGTGCTTCACCTGGGGGTTATGGGCTGGGCTCAGGGAATATAATGTTATAAATTTCCGGAATATCTATTCTTCTGTTAATGCTATTGTGCTTTCTGGATATGATGGATTCTATTATAAGTCTCTGTAGTCTATTGGGGATGTTGGAGTAATGGGTCTTTGGTTCTGATAGGGAGAAGGAATGGCCTGTTTCTCTTATATGTTGGTATAGTAAAGATCTACTGTCTTGATTATCGATATTTCGTTTATTTTCTGATACTCTTATATTCAAGTGTCTGCCAGTTTCGCCGACATATTTGGTTTTGCATTCGTTGCATTCTATGGAGTATATGGCATTCTTAATATTGGAAGGATAATCACTGGTATTGTTCTTTGTAATGGGGTTTCTTAGTAACGAATTTAAATTAGGTGAGTTTCTGAAAAAGGTTTTGATTCCAAATTTCTTCAGATGACGGGCTATAGAAACAGATACTGGTGAAATCATCTGAAGAAATTTGGAATCAAACCTTTTTCAGAAACTCACCTAATTTAAATTCGTTACTAAGAAACCCCATAACAAAGAACAATACCAGTGATTATCCTTCCAATATTAAGAATGCCTTATACTCCATAGAATGCAACGAATACAAAACCAAATATGTCGACGAAGCTGGCAGACATTTGAATATAAGAGTATCAGAACATAAACAAAATATCGATAATCAAGACAGTAGATCTTTAGTATACCAAAATATAAGAGAAACAGGCCATTCCTTCTCCCTATCAGAACCAAAGACCCATTACTCCAACATCCCCAATAGACTACAGAGACTTATAATAGAATCCATCATATCCAGAAAGCACAATAGCATTAACAGAAGAATAAATATTCCGGAAATTCATAATATTATATTCCTTGAGCCCAGCCCATAACTCCCAGGTGAAGCACGCGCAATAGAAGCCCGCGTTGATCATGCTTTAAAACAAATGTAAACAGTAGAATGGACTTTATTTAATTTTAAATCATATTTTATTGGCGTATTAATCATATAAAGCAATTTCTCCCGTAGAAGGGCGTACTAGCCCGAAAGCTCGAGATATTTTTTTAATAAAAAATATTTTAAATGAAACTTTTCCCTGGAAGTTTTTATGTTTTTATTTTATTAATTATTTTATCGAATTGTAAACTTGTTATTTGTTGTTTCATTGTCTGAACCATAAGAGATTCCCAACATGGTAGCAGAGCGTGGTTTTTGAATCGCGGTAAAATATATATAAAATATAGGATAAAATATAAATAAAAACAAAAATGGCTGTCAGCGAAGATATCGCAAATATTGTGAGACTTAAAAGTCCTGAAAATTTTTATTTATGGAATTTTCAGATAACAATTATTTTCAAAACAAATGGCCTTATAGATATTGTAAATGGAAAATCGTTGTTTGAAGACTTGAAAGATGAAACTGGAAAAGATAAATGGAGCCTAAAAGACGCCAAAGCACAAAAATACATAATGTTAACCATTGAAAATAATGTTTTAACACATATTCTAAATTGAAAAACTTCAAAAGAAATGTATGAAAAACTAGTAGCCATTTAGCAAAGAGAAGATGAGGAATTAAAATGCAAATTACTACAAGAATTTCATGGATTCAAATTTGATAAAAATACAGATATGGCAACAAATATAAGCAGAATGCAAAATTTTTAGTATTCAAACTAAATAATATAAAACATGAAATTGAGAGGAAAGCTTTGTAATTTCTAAAATATTGAGCATTTTGCCAGACTATTTTAATTACTTCAGCACAGCATGGGACTCGACACCTAAAGTGAGAAAACGTTAACAAACTTAATATTGTCGCGTAGAAACTAAATTAAAGAAGAAGTCGATGCCAAAAATTAAGTTTTATTCTTAGTAAAAAATTAGTCTCGATCGACTCAGCCGAGGCGATCGAATAATATTTCTCAGAACAAAAATAACAAGTATGCAAAACAGCCTGCTTTGCATAACATAAAAATAAAATAAATGAGATATAGGAAGAAATATTTACATATATAATAGTAAATGCCGCACTTTTCCCACCTTTGAAAAGAAACAGCGTCCCGCTGTTCAATTGAAGGTTATTGACCAATTTGCATCCGTCTAGCTCTTGATCTTGTCACAGGGCCTGATATCGGTTCTGGGTCGGAGAATCTTTGTTTCAGAACAGGTTCCTTGTTTGGAGTTGAGCCAGATATTTCTTCTTGAAGCAGTGGATCCAAATATGGCTTCATTCTAAGTACATGTACTGTGTCCCTTGTTTTACGACGTTTTGGAGAGTCAGAAATGGCCTCAATTTCGTAATTGACGGGGGACAATTTTCTTGTAATACGGTAAGGACCGAAGTATTTCTTGATTAGCTTTTCTGAGAGTCCAACCTGTCTCACTGGAATGAAAAGCCATACGAGGTCTCCCACATTATAATCCACAGGTCGATGTTTCCTGTCATAGTATTTTCTGTATTTCTCTTGACCTCGATAGAGATGTAGTTGTGCAAGGTGTCGGGCTTCTTCAGCTGTGGTAATGAGATGTTGAACATAATCACCAACATCATCATTGTCGTGATATGGAAGGAGTGAATCTAAAGTTGTTTCGGCCTCGCGGCCATGCACTAGGAAGAAGGGGCTGAAGCCTGTAGTTTCTTGCTTAGCGGTGTTATAAGCAAATGTTACAAATGGCAGAACTTCGTCCCAGTTTTTCTGTTCCACGTCAACGTACATGGACATGTCGGTCAATGTTTTGTTTAATCTTTCAGTTAGACCATTAGTCTGCGGATGATAGGCTGTAGTCTTGAGGTGATTTATTCCACTTAAATTATTTATTTGCTTAATTATTTGGGACATAAAGTTTGTACCACGGTCGGTGATGATCTGCTGAGGAGCTCCGTGTCGGAGAATAATTTCTTCGACAATAAACTTAGCAATTTCCATGGCTCCTGCGTCTGGAATCGCCTTTGTAGTTGCAAATCGCGTCATATATTCGGTGCATACAATAATCCATTTGTTGCCCCGATTCGTAACAGGAAATCTCCCTAATAAATCCATTCCTATCTTTTGAAAAGGAAAATCTGCCGGTGGGATAGGCATAAGTTGTCCAGGCGGTCGTTGTGGAACACTCTTCCTGCGCTGGCATTCTCTGCAATGCGCTATATACTGACGAATGGTCTTATACATTCCTCCCCAAAAGAATCGTTTACGTGCCCGATCATAAGTTTTGGCAAAACCCAAGTGACCAGCAGTAGGTGCATCGTGAAGATTTTTGAGGATTTCCAGCCGCATTTGCTTTGGAAGTACAAGAAGCCGTTGCCTTCCATATGGCTCGTAGTTTCTTTTATAAAGTACTCCGTCCACAACTTCGAAGCCTTTAAAAGGTCCAGTTTGTTCTATTTTGTCTATGATCTTTGCTAAATTGGGGTCTCGACTTTGTTCTGCACGAATATCAATGACCGATATTATATTGGGGAAGTCTTCATGTTCTTCTGGTACAGGGTTCCTTGATAAACAGTCGGCGTCTTTATGTTTGCGCCCACTCTTATAGACTACGGTGATGTCGAACTCTTGCAGTCTGAGCGCCCATCTAGCGAGTCGTCCGGAAGGATCTTTAAGTCCTGCAAGCCAGCACAATGAATGATGATCTGTAACAACTGTGAAATTTCGGCCAAAAAGATAGGGTCTAAATTTGGATGTGGCCCAAACAACCGCAAGCAGTTCTTTCTCAGTGGTAGAGTAATTCTTTTCAGCCTTTGTAAGGGTCCTGGATGCATAAGCTATTGGTCTTTCAGCACCTCCTTGTATTTGGATCAACACTGCTTCAATGCCGTATCCACTGGCGTCGGTGTGTATATTGTTACATCATGATTAATGGCGTATTTCTTATATCATTTTTAATATATTTGAAATTTAAATAATATATTTATTTATTTTTATATTCTATGATATTTATTTAAAACAGATTATTTTTTAGATTATCATCATTTGTATTTAGGTACACGTGTGACTTCACTGCTCTCTTTGATGTGAGGAAATAAATAAATGATTCTGGAGGCTACTTAAAGTAGACTTATCTCATTATTCCCTTATATAAATTTGTAGGATGGTTGAAACACGCTCTGGTAAGATGCAAGACCCAGCACAGGAGAGAATCATGCCTGAAGAGTCTGCCAAGCCGCAACCTGGTGCAACAATTGGTAGAGATGCTAGTTCCGACCCAGTTGTCCTGAATCCCAACATCGACATCCCCAAGTTTGATGGAACGGAAGACCCTCGCCCATGGATTGAATCTCTTGAAGAAATTGGCTTCCTGTACCATTGGGCAGACTACATTATCTCTCGTTATGCTGCCATGAATATGATTGGTAGCGCCAAAACCTGGCTGAACCTACACAAGATAAGTTTCACCAGCTGGGAAAATTTCAAGAGCCGCCTAATTCAGGATCTTGCCTCAGACGCCAACAAAGAAGAAATGAAGATGAGGCTAAACAGAATGCAGCAGTGGAATGAACCTGCAATCAGGTTCGCAGAGGATATCCTTGTACTGTGCACAAGGTCGACCCCCAAATGGAAGAAGAGACTAAAATAAACTGGGTTATTGGAGGGTTAAAGAAAGAATACTCTTTTGCCCTTCACCTAAACCCTCCTAAAAATACCAATGAACTTCTAGAAATTTGTAAAAAGCTGGATTTGTTCGAAAAGAATTACCAAGAACGTGCAGAAAAATCAAAAGCTCTTTATAATGGACCACGCTCTCCTCGTCCCCATCATCAAGAGCAATGGAAGAATGCTACGTCGTTCAGAAGACCATATCAGAACACCTCCAAGCCCCAGGCCCCCGCTCCGAGGTACTACCAGAACACCTCCAAGCCCCAGGCCCTCACTCCGAGGTATTACCAGAACAAGCCTTTGCCCCAGGTATCTGCCCCTAGACGATCTTACACTCCCAATCCTGAGGCAAAACCGGTCTACCCAAGTAAAACATACAATAAGAATCCAAATTCAAATAGGAATAGGACAGAAGACGGGAGACCAATATGTTTCAAGTGTAACAAGCCAGGACACGTAGCGCGGTATTGCAGAGTCAGGTTTGTAAGAATTGTGGAAGAGGACCCCATAGTTACACAAGACAAGGTCGAAGAAGAAATCCGAATGGATAATGGAACTCAGAAGTCGAGACCTCTGCTCTACGCGGACGTAAGTAATAGCCCGTACTCGAGTATCCCTACAAGGAATAGATATGCCGCATTAGAAGATTTAAACTAAACATCGCGCCTGAGTCCGTCAATCAAAGCAAGTCGACCATAAATGGAATTAAAAAGTTGGACCCCAAATATAAAATGAACATTAACGTGGATAGAATCGGTATCTGCGAAGCTTTGATTGATACAGGCGCCGATCTTTCAGTGGTCGACCTTAATACAGCTCTCAACACAGGTCTTGAAATAATAAATCCTGATAAAATGTGCTCCGGACCCGATGGCAAAGAATTAGATATCGTAGGAAATATTATTTTAAATATAAAATTTGATGACAAAACAATCACACATCAATTTGTGATAATGAGAACACATTTGCGAATATTTATACTTGGAGGTGATTTTCTTAAGAAAATGAACGCAAAAATTGATTGTCAGCGTGAAATAATCAAATATGACTTGACAGAAAATCGTGACGTAATCAAATATCAACAGAAGAAAATAAAAAGTGCAAAGGATGCCTTTATACCAGAACTTTCTATTAAATTGATTAATGCATTTGTAGAAGCAAAGGATGGCGAATACATCATCGAGGAGAACCATAAAATGTTTCAAACAAATGGACTTCGACTAGCGAGAAGCTTAATAAATGTTGTGAATAAGGAAACATATATCTGGATAACAAACCCTTACCCTCGACCATTAAAAATATTAAAAAACCAAACATTGTGCTTTGGAAGCCAGCCAGCCGAAGTGAATCTTGTGGAAGAAAGTGAACAAAAAGAGCATGAAGAACCCCAATTTCAGATAAACGAAAATTTAGCATATAAGGAAAAGGAGCAATTGAAACAAGTTTTGGAAAGGTACGAGGATTTGTTTTCGTCGGGATTAGGAAGATCCAACTTAGCGAAACATCGGATCGATACAGAAGGCGCGAAACCGATCAAACACAAGCCGTATAGGGTGAGCGCGAAAGAGCGAGAAATCATAAAAGAACAAATTGATGAAATGCTGAGAGACGGCATAATTAGACCATCCTCGAGTCCATGGTCCTTCCCTGTAATCTTGGTCAAGAAGCGAGATGGTAAGTACAGATTTTGCGTTGACTACAGAAAATTGAATGATGTAACAGTGAAGGATGTTTACCCAATTCCCAGAATTGATGAAGTATTGGATACACTTCAAGGATCCAAATACTTTTCAGCAATTGACCTCAAATCAGGATATTGGCAAGTAGAGGTTGAGGAGAAAGATAAAGAAAAGACAGCCTTCACTACAGCACATGGCCTATATGAGTTCAACGTAATGCCCTTTGGTCTATGCAATGCCCCTGCTACATTTGAGAGGAACATGGAAAATATGCTTGGTAATCTTAGATGGCAAATTTGCTTATGTTATCTAGATGACGTAATCATTTATAGCTCGGATTTTTCAACACATCTCAAAAGAATAGAAGCTGTTTTAAAATGTTTTCGCGAGGCTAATTTAAAATTGAACAACAAAAAATGCCAATTTGCTTTCGAAGAACTGGAGATTCTTGGCCATATAACTAATCAACATGGTATAAAACCAGCGGAGCATAATATCAAGGCTATTAGAGATTTTCCTCGGCCCAAAAAGATAAAAGAAGTTCAATCATTTTTAGGAATGTGCTCATATTATAGAAAATTTATCAAAGGTTTTTCAAAAATTGCCGATCCATTAACCAGTCTTATAAAAAAGAATGTACCTTTTACCTGGACAGAAAATCAAGAAAAAGCATTTCAAACCCTTAAAGTAGCATTGATGAATCCTCCAATCTTAGGGCACTTTGACCCGAATGCAATTACTTACATTCATACTGACACATCTAACATCGGCCTGGGTGCAACATTAGTCCAAAAGTTCGGCGATAAAGAAAAAGTTATCTCATATTTAAGTCGAACACTGAGCAAACCTGAGCAAAATTATTCGACTACCGAAAAAGAATGTCTAGCTGTTGTGTGGTCAATGTCCAAGTTACGACCCTACCTATATGGAAGGCACTTCAAAATCGTAACTGATCATCACGCACTATGCTGGCTTAAGAATCTGAAAGATCCGACCGGCCGATTAGCACGATGGGCACTGAAGATTCAGGAATATAATTTCGAAATTATACACAAATCGGGTAAAAAACATCTGGACGCTGATGGTCTATCTAGAGGACCCTTACCTGAAAACGAATGGGACGAAGATTATGAAAGACTATTTCTGAATCAAATAATAGACGAAAAGGATGATTTTATTGAGAATATTAAGGAGAACCTTAGTGGAAACAAGCGTTCAATTACACAGAACTTCAAAGAAGAAAATGGGTGTCTCTACAAGAAAAATCCAAATCCTGAAGGTAGGGCATGGTTGCTGGTAGTGCCAAAGAAGAGAAGGAAGGAAGTCATGAGTGAATACCACAACCATATGCTGAATGGCCATCTGGGCGTCGCCAGAACCACTTACCGATTGAAGAATAAATACTATTGGCCTTCCATGTTGAAAGATGTTTCAGAATTTGTAAAGACGTGCCATCTTTGCCAAAGTCGGAAAGGTTCAAATCACTTGCCTTCTGGACTTCTACAACCTATGCCCCCAGCTAACTACCCTTTTGAAAGAATCGGAATTGACTTTGTTGGCCCCTTGCCATCAACGAAAAGAAGAAGGAAGTGGATAATTGTGTTGACTGATTATTATACCAAGTATGCTGAAACAAAGGCAGTATCAGAAGCAACCGTGAAAGAAGTCTCTACATTTTTAATCGAACATATTATTTTACATCACGGGGCCCCAAAATTTCTTATTAGCGATAGAGGTTCACAATTCACTAGCAATTTGATGAAGGAGGTAATGAAAATGTGCAAAGTGAAACACTGCTTCACAACGAGCTACCACCCCCAGACTAACGGACTAACGGAACGGCTAAATAGAACTTTAATCAATATGATCAGCATGTATGTGAACACAGACCAAAAGAACTGGGATGAAATCCTCCCTTTTATCACCCACGCGTATAATACCACGATTCAAGAAACCACAGGCTACTCTCCATTTTTCCTGTTGTTTGGAAGGGAACCCATGTCCCTCTTAGACGACGAGAATATCCCAACGGACAGTAACATGGACGATTACGACGAATATATAGAAAACTACTTAGATAAAATAGCAAGGACGAGACAGGTAGTCATTAACAACACAGAGAAGACTCAGGAAAGAATGAAAAGAAACTATGACAAAAAACACAATGAGAAAATCTATGAACCAGGACATTTAGTGGCAGTTTGGACACCAGTCAGGAAAATCGGAAAATGTGAAAAACTATTGAGAAAATATTTTGGCCCATATCGAATATTAAAGAAGCTGTCTAACGTAAATTACTTAATTGAGCCGAAAGATAATCCTGGCCAAGACCCATTGATTGTCCATGTCTCAAGACTCAAACCATATTTTGAGAGAATTGATGAGGTAACTCACGAGGACGTGACGACCTCTGGAGAGGGGGAAGTGTTACATCATGATTAATGGCGTATTTCTTATATCATTTTTAATATATTTGAAATTTAAATTATATATTTATTTATTTTTATATTCTATGATATTTATTTAAAACAGATTATTTTTTAGATTATCATCATTTGTATTTAGGTACACGTGTGACTTCACTGCTCTCTTTGATCTGAGGAAATAAATAAATGATTCTGGAGGCTACTTAAAGTAGACTTATCTCATTATTCCCTAATATAAATTTGTAGGATGGTTGAAACACGCTCTGGTAAGATGCAAGACCCAGCACAGGAGAGAATCATGCCTGAAGAGTCTGCCAAGCCGCAACCTGGTGCAACAATATGGGTCTCGGCGTCTTCAATAAAGTGCCCAAGAACAGGTTCAGAGGCTAAAGCTTCTTTAAGAATCTCGAAGGCATTTTCTTGTTCTTTATTCCAACAGAATTTGGCATCGTTTTTTAAAAGGTCATTCAGGGGTTTAGCTTTGCAGGAAAAGTTTTCAACAAATCGTCTATAATAAGAGCACAGTCCTAAGAAACTTCTGACATCAGGTATACTTTTAGGAGATGGAAACTTCAAAATGGCTTCAACCTTTTCGGGGTCTGGATGTATTCCATTTTCATTGACAACGTGTCCTAATATCTTCAATTGTCTTGAGCCAAAAAGACATTCTTCATTGTTCACATTCAATCCAGCTTGTTGAAGGCATTCTAGAACAACTTCTAACCTTTTGATATGTTCTTCAAATGAAGGACCATAAACCACTATATCATCCAAATAGCAAAGACAGATGTTCCATTTTAGTCCTTTCAAAACGGTATCCATCATCCTCTCAAAAGTAGCTGGGGCGTTACAGAGGCCAAATGGCATTACCCTAAATTCGTAGAGACCATCAGGTGTAATGAATGCCGTCTTCTCTCTATCATGCTCATCCACTTCAATTTGCCAATAGCCGGTTCTTAGATCCATACTTGAGTAATACCTGGCCCCTGATAAATTATCCAAAGCATCATCAACCCGTGGTAATGGATACACATCTTTCTTGGTGATCTTATTAAGTCGTCGATAGTCAACACAAAACCTCCAAGACCCATTCTTTTTCTTCACAAGTACCACAGGCGAAGACCAAGGACTTTCAGAAAATTGAATTATATCTTGTTTCATCATTCTGTCAACTTCCTGCTGTATGATTTTCCTCTCCATTCCAGACACTCGGTAAGGCCTCTGTTTTGTTGGAGCGTGATCACCCGTGTCAATCTTATGCTTTATTTTACTTTGGGCAGGTTGGGACTTCCCAGAAAAATCAAAGACATTCGAAAATTTCTTAAGAACATTCATCATCTTATTTTGCTGATCCTCAGTAAGATTCGAGTCGATCATTGCTTCTATCTTCTGGTCCAATTTGGTAGTCCACATCTCTTCTTCTTGAATTAATTCATCGCATTTCAAGGAGCATATGGAGCCAACATCAACATCGCTCATGGTGCCAAGGGCCATAGGCGAAGGGATCATCAGCGGCTTCGAGGTTCCATTTGCTATCCACAAATCTGCTTTCCCTTGCTGAAATGTTGTAAGAAGGGAAGGTATAATAAATTCCTTCCTTATTGATAGTTCCCAATTTGGGCAGATTAAAACATCTCTATTTTCCTGAAGTGGTGTACCCACTACTGATATCTTACAACTTGACTTAGGTGGAATTACATAATTATCAGCAGAGTATACATCAAGATTAATTTGGTCATCATTTATTGTTAGTGTTTCTTCCAAATACAATTCTTGATGACCACAATCAATAACCGCTCTCGTTGCTTTGAAGAAATCCCACCCCAAAATTATGTCGTGGCTGCAATCAGGAATCACGATGAATTCAAAGGTTGTGGTGAGATCATTGATATGGACCTTTAGTGAACATTTTCCCAAAGTTTTAACAAGCTTTCCATTGGCGACTTTAACGACTGGTCCAGATTCAACAAAAAATGGAGTTCTCAGAAGTCTTCTAAACTTTTCTGAAACCACGGAATAATCTGCGCCCGAGTCTATCAATATTGTAGTTTCCAGTCCATTAATGTTCCCTTTTATACAATTCCGTTTTAATTTAGCAGACGTCGATGATGGAGGATTTTCAAAACCTGCGGCCTCACCCCCCATATAGGTCGCGCATCCTAGTTTTCCTCATTTTGGCGTCGGGGTGAGCGGCTTGACAAACGACCTGCCCCTGGCGATTGGCTTCTTCGTCTTGGCATCCTTCCTCTGCCTGGATATGGTGATGCGCTGCGGCCAAAACCTCCGGGTCTAGGGAGAGTTGGAAAATCGTCAATTAAATCGTAGGGTCTTTGTGGGGTTGCATTGTCGGCTGATGGAAGTGTTCTTCTTGATCTGGCTTCCTCAAAAGTACGTCTTCTTTCTCGACAGTAACGTAAGACATGTCCTGGCTTCCCGCAATGGAAACAGATAGGTTGGTTATCAGCCGTTCGCCATTGGTCAGATGTTCTGGGGGCATATGGAGTGTAGTCATCTTCTCGTCGAAATATTGGTACAAACATTCTCCTTCTTTGAGATTGAATATTTCGCCTTGTAATTGGGGCGAGTACTTGTTGCACCTCCTCTTTAACTATGGCCTCCAATGAATTCACGTCACTTGTCCCAAAGGGTTCCACCTCGGTCATTTTAGGCATAAATTTTTGCAACTCCTCCTGGACAATCCGTCGAATCCTTAGAGCCAAATCTTCTTCAAAGTCCGACGAGATCGGAGTCACGTTTGGTAATCTTTCATAACGTGTTCTTTTAATGCGGCGTTGTTTCATGTTCTCCAGCTGTCGGCAAAATTTCACCAGCTCGTCAACAGTTGTGGGATCTTTGACAATTAGAGTCTGGTAGAAATCTTCGGCAATCCCCTTCATCAAATGTCCAACTTTTTCTTCCTCCTCCATTTCGGGGTTAACTCGTGAGCACAGTGATAGGATTTCTTGGATGTATGATTCAGTTGTCTCTCCAGGCTTTTGAGCTCTGGTCTTTAGTGTCATTTCGGCTCGTCGAGTAAGTTCTTCTTTTTTTCCAAACACTTCACAAAGATTCGTTTTGAATTGAGTCCATGAATCAATAATGTCCTCGTTGTTATCGAACCACTGGGCGGCTTTTCCCTCGAGGTAGAATACAACATTGGCAAGGCTTTGAGTCTCATCCCATTTGTTGTATTTTGCGACCCTTTCAAACATTTTGATCCATCTCTGGGGATCTTGAGCACTCTCGCCGGAGAAAGTCGGAGGATTCCTTGGGATATGACAGGCGTATGATTGTGATCCAGCATTTGTTCCGAAAACTTCGGGAGTTCCAGAAGCTTCAGTTTTCACCATCCTTGTGCTGCTTGGCAGATCCTCAAATCCGTATTGGGGTTGTAGGCCTTGCAATCGGAAGCTTCTTCTAAGTGCCGTCTTGGATTTACCCGGAATCTCCACCAAAAATGTCGCGTAGAAACTAAATTAAAGAAGAAGTCGATGCCAAAAATTAAGTTTTATTCTTAGTAAAAAAATAGTCTCGATCGACTCAGCCGAGGCGATCGAATAATATTTCTCAGAACAAAAATAACAAGTATGCAAAACAGCCTGCTTTGCATAACATAAAAATAAAATAAATGAGATATAGGAAGAAATATTTACATATATAATAGTAAATGCCGCAATATCAAGACTATCACTTGAAAAAACTAAACAAAAAGTAAAGCCTGAAGAGGGAATAGCCATGAGTGCTACTAAAGTAAAGCAGTGCTATAACTCTGCAAAAAGAGCGGGCACTTAGCAAAATATTGTAGACAAAATAAAAAATGGTGTACCATCTGTAAAAGACAAATCATGCTCAAGACCAATGCTTCTTTAAGAAATCTCAAAATAAATTCAAGGAAAATATTCCTTGCCGAATTTGTAAAAAGACAAATCATAAAGAAAAGTATTGCTTTTTCAGAAACAAAAATGAAGAAAAATTGTCCTTTTTGCAGGAGAGACTTTAAAATGTAAAAATGAGGAATTGCTAGAATTCATTGTAGACAGTGGCTCAACAAGCCATATGATAAATAGTAAAAGGTTTTTACTAGATGAAGTAGATTGCAACTCAAAAATATCAATAGCGAAAAAGGAAGAAACTCTAATAGCAAAATCATTCGGAAAAATTCAAGGGAAGAAATGTGATCTCAAGGAGGTGATGTTTGTACCAAACTTGACAAATAATTTACTATCTGTAAGTGCCATTACCAGAAATAAAGGCAAAGTCGTCTTTGAAGATGAAAAGGTATTTGTCGTAAAAAATGGAATAAAAGTTTTAGAAGGAGAAAACGGGAAAAATGGACTCTATACAATAAATATAGAAACAGTAAATCCCGAAATTAAAGAATCTCACCTAACAGCTACCCAAAATGAAGAAATGCTCAAATGGCACAGAAAAATGGGTCACATAAGTTTTTCAAGCTTAAAACAATTAAAATCTATGGTTAATGGAATAAACATAGAAAAATAAGTCAAGATGAAATTTGTGAAACATGCATTAAAACTAAACAGGTAAGAAAGCCATTCAATTCCATTAGAACAAAATCAAAAAGGCCTTTAGAAATAATCCATACAGATGTATGTGAACCAACCACCCATGACAACAAAAACTATTTTCTAACATTTCTTGATGACTACACACATTTTTGTCATGTTTATTTGTTACAAAATAAATATGAAGTAAAAGGATATCTAAAAGAATTTATTACAGAAGCAGAAAACCAAATGAATCTGAAAGTTTCAAAAATAAGATGTGACAATGGCGGAGAATATGTAAATGAAGATATAAAATCCTGGTGCAAAGCTAAAGGAATCATTATGGATCTCACCATACCTCACTCACCTCAGCTAAACGGCAAAGCCGAAAGATTAAATAGAACCCTGATGGAGAAAACTAGAGCTCTTTTGATTGATTCTGGTGTAGAAAAATACATGTGGGAGAAGCTGTAAGGGTTTCAACCTATTTGCTGAACCGAAGCCCTACTCAAGAATTAGAGAAACCCCTGCAGAACTTTGGTTCAACAAAAGACCAAATTTGTCAAACTTACAACTTTTTGGTTGTGAAGCTTATGTCAAAACCCTAAAACACATAAAGAATTTGGAAGACAGAAGTAAAAAATATACCTTTATAGGTTATGCACCAAATGGTTATCGCCTTTGGGATGAACAAAGCAAACAAATCTTTACAGCTAGAGATGTAATCTTTTTTGATAAAGGATGTATAAATAAAGAAGAAAAAATACCTATTGTCGAACCAGAAGAAGAATCTGAAGACCAACTAGAATTAAATGAAGAACCTAGTCTACCAGAAGTCTCTGAAGACAAAGAAGATATCCCTACAAAACCAAGTACTTCAAAATATAATCTTAGACCAAGAAGTAGTTTACAAACACCATCAAGATATGAAGACTTCTATTTAGAGCGGGATGAAACAACAGAATCAGCTCTTCTAACTTACTCGGAAGCTATATCTGGTCCAAATCAAGAAAAATGGAAAAAGGCAATAAAAGAAGAAAAATAGTCTCTTGACAAAAATTAAGTTTGGGAAATAGTAAAAGAAAATGAAGCGTCAAACAAGAAGATTCTGACCTCTAAATGGCTCTTTAAAGTGAAAGAAGATGGCCTCTACAAAGCAAGACTAGTTGTAAGAGGCTTTGAACAAGAAGCAGGCATTGATTATGATGAGGCATTCAGTCCAGTTATAAGCACTGTCTCTTTAAGGATATACTTTGCTCTAATGGCTAAGAAAAAGTTTGTTTTTAAAACATTTGACATAAAAACAGCTTTTCTATATGGGTTTTTGATGAAGAAATATATGTTCAATTGCCAGAAGGTTATAAAGGGAATATATGTAGGTTAAGAAAGGCATTGTATGGTTTAAAGCAAGCATGTCAAACTCGCGGCCCGCGGGCCTCATGCGGCCCACAACGAATAAATTTGCGGCCCACCAGACGATATATTTTAATTTAAAAAAAAAATAAATTTAAAAACAAGATTTCCCCCGAAGTAGGAAAGATGGTAGCAGAAAAGAGATGCCAAATATCAGGGAGAAAATATTAACTTTACTTTATTTTTTCTTATTAGTATTTTTAAAATAAACCTACATAAATGTTACTATAAAAATTTAATTACTTGTTTTCTTTTTTTGCGGCCCACATAATCTTATTACTTTTTTATTTAGCCCGTGTTAGGATTTGAGTTTGACATGATTGGTTTAAAGCAAGCCCCATTAAAATGGAATGAAAGATTACAAACCTTTCTCAAATCCCAAGATTTCATACAACTAAAATCAGAGCCATGTCTTTTTAAAACCAACAAAGGAAATATGTACCTTGCAATAAATGTAGATGATGGTATCTTAATGGGAGATAATGAAGAAGAATTAAATAATATTTTAGAAAAACTATCCCAAGAGTTTGAAGTTGATATAAACAATGATCCAAGAACTTTTTTGGGAATGAATTTGTTTTTTGAGGAAAAAAAAAAAAAAAAAAATTTTACTTTCACAAGAAAATTATGCAAAATCAGTTCTTGAAAGATATAATATGCAAAACTCAAAACCAGTACCCACTCCCATTACAG
>CP092867.1:67567869-67599567 GCA_030710605.1 Cordylochernes scorpioides | reverse complement strand
TCCTATTCCCCTTTCTCTTTGTTCTAAATCCTCTAGTCATTTATTTTATTATCAAAATTTGTTCTGAACATTAAATTTTTATCTTTTGTCCTATGATCGATAAGGAAGAAATTATAGGGTTTACTAACAGCCTCTTTATACAAGGGGGAATCAATAAATAAGGTGAATTATCTTATTTCTTAAAAATTAAAAAAGAAAAATAAATTAAACCACAGAATATTAAAATATAACATCGAAAGACTATTTAAGGTGTTCTGTTCTTTTTTCCCACGCGCGGCGCGAGACTTATAAATAAACTAAAATGGAAGCTCCCTTGAAGGATTGCACCACGCTTGAACAACGTGCAGTTATTCGTTTCTTGAATGCAGAAGGTATTCAAACATCTCAAATATGCCAAAGAATGAAAAATATCTATGGTGAGTCTTGTTTGTCTCAAAAACATTTATAAATGGGTTAACGAGTTCAAAAATGGACGAATTACATGTTCCGATATTGAGCGACCTGGACGACCAAGTGTTACAGCGACGCCAAGCACGATAAATGCGGTTGAAAACTTAATTTTGGGGGATAGAAAATATCGATTTTTACCATAGCCGACAATTTGAATATAAGCTATGGAACTGTGCACACCATTATTAATGAACAATTGCAATTTAGAAAAATATGCTGCAGATGGATTCCACATTTCCTTAATTTGGACCAAAAACTTAACCGTATTCGGGTTTCAAAGGGTCTGTTAAAGCGGTATGAAGAGGAAGGTGATCATTTCCTTGACCAAATTGTAACTGGAGATGAGAGTTGGTGTTATCATTATGATCCTTCGAAAAAACGTGCATCTATGGAATGGAAACGAGGCGACTCTCCAAGACCAAAAAAAAAATCAGGTCTCAACGTTCGGCCGGTAAAGTTTTGTTAACATTTTTTTGGGATGTTGATAGACCAATCTGTCTTGATTTTTTATCCTCAAGGCAACGTATGAACAGCGACCTTTATTGTGACATTCTTGTAAATAAGCTAAAGCCCGGTATAAGAAACAAAAGAAGAGGGAAGCTTAGTAAAGGTGTTCTCTTCCTTCATGATAATGCAAGGCCGCATACATCATGTAAAACTGTATCTACAATCATTAAATTAGGTTTTGAAGTTTTAGAACATCCTGCATATAGTCCAGACCTAGCCCCTCTGACTATTTCCTTTTTGACTACTAAAGAAGGAGTTAAAGGGAAAGCGATTTGACTCTGATGAAGATGTCCAGAAAGTGGTGCAAGATTTTTTCACACGCTTCCTAAGAGTGCCTATAAAGAGGGTATTTACAAGTTGCCAGAACGATGGAGACAATGTATAGAAAGCCAAGGTGATTATTTTGAATAAATCAAGTCCTAATTTTTAATATCGTTCTTATTTTTTGAAAATAAATTATAATTCACCTCATTTATTGATCCCACCTTGTATCTCTTGACTAATTCTTCTTTCTTTATCATTGTTCCATGATTTTTATATATTCTATCTATCTCACCTAAATCAGGAATATTGTATAAGGCAAAATAATCAAAGTTCTGTCTCATAGTTCTTTCAACTGGATAATAACTCTGTGACAAATATATAATTGAAGCATTTTTCTTTCTGCCTTTTATGCATAGATCAATTATTTTACTATTATCTTTCTTTGTTATAAAATCATCGAATGTATTCAAATTTTGCTCTTCAGGATTCAGATCAACAACATTTATGATATAATCGTTACTATATGTAAATGTATTTTCAAATACTTCCTCAAACTCATCCATTTTTCTCTTAAATTAAAAAATATATATATATTATATTTTTCCTCTAAATCATTTTCATGAACAGATAAATTATCAAAATATAAGTGATTCTTAATTAAATTGAGTAACATATTTGTTTTCCCACATCCTGTATGACCTACAATTAATAATCTAAAAGGCCATTTAGGAGCATATTTATTTCGATTATAACATTCGATGGTTTCAAGAATTTCTATTTTTTTCTATCTCCATTTATATGATCATAAGGAATTTATTTATGAACATAAGGAAATCATTTATGAACATATAAATGGAAAATAGATTAGAAGAAAAAGCAGCGTTGCTCAAAGCAATATTTGAAAAAGAAAAACACATAATACAGAAATTAAAAACAAAAACATTAGATAAACAAAATACACAAGAAAATCTGAGTAATTTTCTAAAGCCTATTACAAATAAAATGGAACAAATTTTACCTCCTCTACCTCTACTTTCTTTACCTCCTTTAGTAAAGGAAGAAGGAAGTCAAACTAAGACAATAGAAATGAAGAGTTATTTAATCGCTAGATATAAAGAAGAAATAGATAAAAATATCTTGAAAGATTAAGGTTTTCCAGATTTTGAAGAATTAGTAAAACAGAAAGATATTAATGATTTAAAAGAATTAGATATTAAAGAATTACAAGAATTAGATAAATCAATAGGGACAACGATTCAATCATTAAGCGGAAAAAAGAGATCCAATGACGAAAAAATAAAACAAAAGGCCTATAAAGATTCAGACACTTTAAAATATTACCATACCATATGATAGAACATAAAGATATGTGGTGTGTCGATTTATTAGTCCAGCGATGGCCCAGAAAGTATTTCAAAGTTAGTGTTTTATTGGAATTACTTATTAGCTAGATTTTCAGAGGAAGACAAAAAGGACAACACCCTAGAATGCCATTCGGGGTCCTCTCTGGTTTCCACCGCTGTGCCGCCCTGGCGCAGCGGTCGTCATCTATTTCATGGCCCGCTTGTATGTTTTTGTTTACGGCGCGGTGCGTCATCCAGCAGGCTGGAATGGAGTCTCTCAGCCCCCACAGTACTCCCCTTCCAGTGGCGAAGTCACGATTCGGTGCACAAAGTGGTTAATTACAATATATATACATCATCGATATAGGCAAGAAAAAAAAGGAGAAATATAGTCTATTTCTCCTTAAATCTCATGGGTTTCTTGATTATTCTCCCCGATCTTGTCCTAGTCAGGTCTGGTGCTGATCCTGTTCCTAGGATTTCTGTGTACTTTTCCACATATGGTGGGTCAGGATTCTGTTGGGACGATGTAGAAGGCAGCGCTCCCGACACGATCGGTCTTGTTGCAGTAGGGTGTTCTGAAGTTAGATTGTCCGAATCTGCCAGTAAGTAAGCAGGTCGCAATCGGTCAATCGATATGGTCACATTTCTTCCTTTCACTTTGAGTGTGAAATACTTGTCTGTTCTATCAAGGACTGGGAAGGGTCCCTCATATGGTGGTTCCAGAGGTTTCTTCACTCTATCTGTCCTGATAAATACATGTGAACATGTTTTAATATCTTTATGGACAAATACTTTAGTCTTCGAATGATGTTTTTCATTCAAGGGTTTGAAGCAATTCCATTTGCTTTTGAAGCTTTTGAACAAATTCTTCCGCATGCAGGTGATGTTTAGAATCATCAAAGAATTCGGCAGGCAGTCTGATGGTTTTGCCATATACCATTTGAGACAAAGAATGGTTATTATCTTTGTTGATAGCACAGCACGCAAGCCTAGGATAACTGTTGGCAGCGTTTCTGTCCACTTAATATTATTGTGGGCACGAATGGCAGTTTTAATGGTTCTATGAAGCCTTTCAATCTTCCCGTTGCACTGAGGGTGGTACGCCGTGGAATGACGAAGTTTGATACCACACAGCGTTGTTAAATCTTTCAAAAGCTGAGAAGTAAACTGCTTTCCTTGATCTGATATCACTGTATGCGGTGCTCCAAATCTAACAATCCAGTTTTCGAAGAACGCTCTCGCTACCGTTTCAGACTTCATATCTGGTAGTGGAACAACTTCCATCCAGCTGGTGTACCTGTCGATGCAGGTCAGACAGTAGATGTTACCATTCTATGGAGGTAAAGGACCAATTAGATCTTTTTTTTTTTCATTTAAATCTTTCATCAACTTCTTGATATTTGCCTATTTCTGATTTCGTGTGTATCGACACCTTACACTTTTGGCAGTTGACACAAGCTTGAGCCCATTTCCTAATGTCTTTATTCATATTGGGCCATATAAATCTTGACGTTAATTGTTTAGTTGTGGCTTTGATGCCTGGGTGTGAGAGTTCGTGGAAGTTCCTAAAAACCATCATTCGGAATTTAATTGGAATGAATGGTCTAATATTATTGGTAGACACGTCACACCATAACAAATTGCCTGATTGTAGTGGGCATTGCTTAAATTTTAGAGAGGTATTCTTTGATATCAGGTTTTGTAGTTTTGAATCAATGTGGTGTGTCGATTTATTAGTCCAAAAGGAGTAATGATGGCAGTCTTTGGTTTATCCTCTTCAGCAATTGGAATCTGATAGAATGCCTTGCATAGGTCTATTTTTGAGTACACACGAGTACCTTTTAAGATGTGGTGGAAATCGTCCAGTCTAGCGATTGGATAACGATCTGGAAGTGTAACTGCGCATTGAGTCTTCTATAATCACCACAAGGTCTTAGTGACTCGTCCTTTTCTGAAACTAAATGTAGTGGACTCGCCCAAGGAGAATTTGAGGGTCTAATTATTCCATTATTTAACATATATTGAAATTCTGCTTTAGCAAGAGTTAATCTCTGTGAATCTAGGCGATGGGCTTTTGAGTGAATTGGCTGACCTCTTGTTGGAATATAATGCTTAACGCTATGTTTTGCTTCAACAAAATCTGATGGTGGCCTACATAGGTTAGGATATTTGGTTAGGATAGCGCTGACCTTGGATGATGAGTTTAGAGTGCTAATATTTCCCATGTCTGAGATTGACTGAATGACGCCTTTTATGGAAAGATTAGTTATTCCACCAATTAGGCGTTTATTTTTTATATCAATAATCAATCCAAAGTTGTTCAAAAAGTCGGCTCCTATTATTGCTCTGTTAGTATTGGCGATTACAAAAGGCCATTGGAATTGACGTCGAAGTCCGATATTCAAATTTTTAACCTTTGTTCCATAGGTAACAATTTCTGTACCATTGGCTGCATAAAGTTTATAATCAGAGCTAGGCATCCTAATTTTATCCTTTGGTGGTATTATAGAAATATCAGCGCCACTGTCCACCAAAAAGCGCAATCCCGTGTTTTTGTCCGTCACAAATAACACTGGTCAACAAGATTTTTGCACAAGAGAACCTGATTATGTTTCTAGTGTAACTTTTCATGCTGAACTCAAAAATCTAATCAGAAATTTCCCATCACCTATGGTTTTTGCGTGACGATATTTTTTTAGTATTGGGATAAATACAGTAAAAAATGCAAACAATGTTACGTAAGCAGTTTTGCATAACCCTTATTACATTACACTGGTTTATCAAAAAATATTTTTCTTTGTCCACAAAGAAATAACATCTTATCTACATGTCCTGAATCCAAATATACCATTAGTTTTTTCTATTACGCAATATTTCTGAGATACACCTACTTGAAATTTGGAAATATTGTTAATATATAGGCATATATGAACGAAACATATTTATATATTGAAAAGCAGTGACAGTGGATTTTCTTCTATACTTTGCTTGTGGTAGATCCCTCTTGAGTGTCCAGCAGTAGTCGGCAAGCATAGCGGGACTCCATTTACCTTGGTACCGCTTCTCCATTCTTGATATATCTTGATGAAACCTCTCACCATGCTCATCGCTAACTGCGCCAAGATTGTCTGGAAAGAAATCTAGATGTGAATGCAGGAAATGGATCTTGAGGGACATGTTATACATCCCAGTGCCTTGTAGGAAAGCAACAGATCATTAACTATGTCTCGGTAATTTTCAACCTTGACACTTCCTAAGAAGTTTTTGCAAACGTTTCTAAAGGAATTCCATGCTGCTGCTTCAACTTCAATCAAACTATTTTAAAAATTTCCATCCTGCTGCAATTCTCGAATCTGAGGTCCAACGAAAATGCCTTCTTTAATCTTCGCTTCACTTATACTAGAATTTTTTGTTTTAGGTAGGCAAAATCCACTGGCATTTCGATTCATTGCCTTGACAAAGTTCTTCATTAATCCCAGTTTAATATGTAATGGTGATAAGTAAATATTTTCTGAATCGATCAGGGGTAGATTTGCAATATTTTTATATCCTGGAGTAAAGATTTTACGGTTTGGCCAGATTTTTTTAATGTAATGCCTTTCCCTATCTCTGCTATCCCACTCACACAGAAAACAACACAATTTTGTATATCCAAGCTGTAATCCACGCAAGAGAGCAACGACTTTCAAATCGCTGCATATTTTCCAACCGTATCTTTCATATTCTATCTTTTTCAAAAGCAGTTTCATGTTTTCGTAAGTCTCTTTCATGTTGGATGCATGTGCTATTGGCACTGATGGGAACTTATTTCCATTGTGAAGGAGAACAGCTTTCATACTAATTTTTGAAGAATCAATGAATAAACGCCACTCTTCTGTATCATGGACATGACCAAGCGCTTCCATTAGACTAACAACATCATTGCAATATACTAAATCATTCTCTTGTGAAAAGAAGTCTTGAAATTCATCTTGACGCTTGCGAAAAAGCATATTTTTGTGCCTCTATGCAGCATATTCCAGCCTTTTAACCTAGAGCCTAAAAGTTCACTCTGTTTTTTGGATAAATCTAAATCACGTACAAGGTTGTTCAAATCTCCTTGGGTTAATAAATGAGGTTCAGATAAAACACCTGCTTCAAAATTTGTGTCATCCCACTGTTGCTCTCGTCTATCTGAATCATCGTCACTAAATATTACATTTTCAGGAGGCTGTGGAACAGGTAAAATATCACTATGAGGAACCGGTCTCATAGCAGAAGGCAAATCTGGATATTCAACTGTATGTCTTGATTTGGATGTAATACCTGTAGTCTTTGTCAAACAAAAATAACAGTCTGAAGAATGGTCTTTAGGTTCCCTCCATATCATTGGAACCGCAAAAGGCATATGACGTTCACCTTTAATCCACCCTGTAAGATGTCGAACACAAATTACACAACAATAGTGAGGAGCCTAAGTCTTATCTTGGTCACCGACTTTAAAGCCAAAATAAAGTTCATAGCACTTTTTGATGAGCGGTGTAAAGTTTCGCCTTTGAACTTTGAAAGTTAATTCCCCACAAATATAACAGAAAATATCAGGAATATTAATGCAACGCCTCGGCATATTGACACAGTCTAGTGCACACGATTTATAAAAGCAAATCGATAGAGAAGAATAAATTAATCACTTCAAATTTACCTGTCACTTCTGCTGCAAATCTATTAAACAAATCGTTAGGTTCAATTTAAATATATATATCAAAACTGTTAATGAGCAAATAGCATTACAGAGCTTGTCGTTATTTTTGAGTTGAAAGCAAAAGAGATTATAATATTATATAAAATAAATTATATATATTCAATTAAAATTTCAATAATTTGTTATTTAAATTAATATTTATGATTCTTAAAGAGCAAAATTTAATTAATAACAGATAAAATAAAGCTTTTGGCTCCACATACCAACTCTTCTTGTCAAAAATAAAGCACTAGCTTAGTTAATGATGTAACTTAAATGGATCGAGATCTTGATCTCTCCAGTCTCAATACGGACACGTGCCGTTCAAGATCTTCCAATTTGGCGATCAAGCGATCTGTTGATGAAGAAGGCACTTCCGCATCATATATTTCTTTGGAAGAGTTTATTTCATTTATTTTATCGGCCATTATGGCCAATTTGCTAATTTCCTCATCGCTTACAATAAGTATATGTGGTAACCGAGGGTCAAACCTGTAGTAACCGAGAGGGACAGTCAGGACGTGGAGAGTTTTCCAGTACCTCTCTGCACCTTGTAGGACCTTTAACAGTTCTCACAGAGTACAGGCAGTCGTGGTCGAGGCAGAGTGGAAAGCTTGGGAGTGTCCACACACACAAAAAACGAAGAGACACAGCTGTAGTAGGAAAGTTCCGTGAACAGATAAAAGTCAAGCTAAGAGCAAGATGGAGTTAGAAAAAGTTCTTACTGTTTTACATAGCGATGGGGTGGTCCTGGCTGCAACCAACAAGGGCTCACGCCGACGGTGAAGTGACTGACTGTATAGGGCTAAAACCGAGGTTTTTTATATACCATTCCCGAGGAGGCGGGGGGGGGGGGGTGTTAGACTTTGAACGTCTGCAGCATTCTGCACCCTTTGACCTTGATGGCGACGACTCGCTAAATTCCTCTTTAGGGTTTCTATCTCAACCTCTTTCTCAGACGTTTTTGAACTTCTCAATCTTGCTTTAACTCAGCTCTTAATCTATTACATAGTTTTATTTATTCATCCTCAGTTTGTACAAAGTACATTACATATGGTGATGCAAAGACACATGTCAATCATGCGTATAATTATTTATAGATGTGGTTCTATATACAACATGACAATCTTGTTATAAGTAGTCTATATATATAAAATTGAATGTCTGTCTGTCTGTGTTTGTACTCTATAGATTCAAAAACCATACATCCAATCGCCGTGAAATTTTGGGATATTATTAGGTATATCCCCGGGATGGTTTGTGAAAAATAATATCTTGAATATATTTAGAGTTATTTGCAGATTTGTAGATTTAACTCGCAAGCAGCGCCCCCATTGTGACGATGTTAACAAGTTTTCTTATCACTAAGTTTGTTATCTTAAATATTATTTATCAAAAGTAAGATTATCTCAGGATGACACGGCAATGTGACACGGGAAAAAATTTTCACTAGATAAAACTATGATTTTCTATATGATATAAAAAGCCAACAATGTAGAGTGAATGTAATATAAAAAGCCAACAATGAAGAATGAATGTAAGATAAAAATCCAACAATGAAGAGTGAATGTAAGATAAAAAGCCAACAATGAAGAATGAATGTAAGATAAAAAGCCAACAATGAAGAGTGAATGTAAGATAAAAAGCCAACAATGAATAGTAAATGTAATATAAAAAGCCAACAATGAAGAATGAATGTAAGATAAAAAGCCAACAATGAAGAGTAAATATAATATAAAAGCCAACAATGAAGAATGAATGTAAGATAAAAAGCCAACAATGAAGAGTAAATCTATATATATAAAAATGAATGCTTGTATGTTTGTATGTTTGTTTGTCTGTGTCTTTGTTTGTATGACTCCTATACAAATTCGCAGTAGATCACTAATTCAAACCAAAATTTCCATACATAGGTAAAAAATAACGAGGATGACGATAGGCTATTTAAAATATATATAAATCATTTATTAAAACTATATATTCAAATTATTCAACTTAGCCCACGAGCAGCGCCCTCTAGAACACTCAGGCGGGCGATGGCGGCGCGCGACGATTGGCTGCCGGCGCAGCACGTGACTTCCCTTCCCCCCCCCCCCCCCCCCCGCCGAGTAAATGAGATCTCCCGGCTGACGGCCGGTTGAGCTCACGAACAGCGCCCTCTAGAACGCGTGACGATATTGACGGCGCGGGGCGCTCCCAGTTGGACAGTTGCGCGGGGGCAGAGTGACCTCGCGGGTGCCCTCCGGGAACTACGTCCATCTTCCATATGTAATATACATTTAATCGTGTAAACCCGGGCGTTGCCCGCGCGGGTCATTCGTCTACAAATTATCAGTAGTTCACTAATTCAAACCAAAATTTCCATACATAGGTAAAAGAATACTGGGAAGACGATAGGCTATTTTAAAAATTTTGCTTTTAAAAATTTTGCTGTATCATGTTTGATTATCAGATACAAAATTATATCGGGAAAAATTCCAAAGAAACAGAGACCACGGGTGAAACAGGGTACATTTAATAGGGTAAAACCCGGGCGTTGCCCGGGTCATTCGGCTAGTATAATATAAAAAGCCAACAATGAAGAGTGAATGTAAGATAAAAAGCCAGCAATGAAGAGTAAATGTAATATAAAAAGCCAACAGAGTGAATGTAAGATAAAAAGCCAACAATGAAGAGTGAATGTAATATAAAAAGCCAACAATGAAGAATGAATGTAAGATTAAAAGCCAACAATGAAGAGTGAATGTAAGATAAAAAGTCAACAATGAAGAGTAAATGTAATATAAAAAGCCAACAATGAAGAATGAATGTAAGATAAAAAGCCAACAAAGAGGAGTAAATATAATATGAAAAGCCAACAATGAAGAGTGAATGTAAAATAAAAAGCCAACAATGAAGAGTAAATGTAATATAAAAAGCCAACAGAGTGAATGTAAGATAAAAAGCCAACAATGAAGAGTGAATGTAATATAAAAAGCCAACAATGAAGAATGAATGTAAGATAAAAAGCCAACAATGAAGAGTGAATGTAATATAAAAAGCCAACAATGAAGAATGAAGGTAAGATAAAAAGCCAACAATGAAGAGTGAATGTAAGATAAAAAGCCAACAATGAAGAGTAAATGTAATATAAAAAGCCAACAATGAAGAATGAATGTAAGATAAAAAGCCAACAATGAAGAGTAAATATAATATAAAAAGCCAACAATGAAGAGTGAATGTAAGATAAAAAAGCCAACAATTGGTACCAAATTTTGCATGTCGCTTTTTATAAACCTGAGGAAAATTTTCGGCTGCATTTTGATTAGTATTTTTGGCTATTTCTTTTTTTCATTTGAAGAACTTTTTTTACGCGGACTAATCTGGAATGGAATGAATACCTAAATATGGCCATTTTTTTAAGCATCGGTGGTTCAGTGGTAGAATGCTCGCCTGCCACGCGGGCGGCCCGGGTTCGATTCCCGGCCGATGCATTTTTTTTTTACAATTTTTAAAACTCATTTATATTATCTTACTAGCGGATGTGTACCCGGCTTCACCCGGGTTTTATCCGAGTGAAAGTTTGCCTAACGAATATTATATATTATGAAGTATAATAAACAATGCTAAAGATTAGTTTTAATTATTAATCAAGATTGTGTGTGAATATGTGAGAAAGATGTAATATCGTTGTTGTTTTCTTGGCCGACTGTTTTACATATGGTGTTATCTTAAAATTGCTTGTTTTGAATATTTTTTTAGATTGAGTTGAATGAATTGCTGTATTTTTTTTTTTGTATTTATATATAAATAAAATTAACTCTGTTGAATTTTTTTGTATTTTATCGATAACAGCAAAGTTATGTATTTTAAAGTTAGGAAAAATATTTTGATGTTAAGCAAAACCTGCTCCATCTCGTTTTACATAAATGTTGAAAATTTGGTCGAAATTGATGCATTGTAACGAAAGTTTTTAGCGAACACCACTTATGAAATTTCCATTTATATAGAAGATTATGAAATTGGCATTTTATTAATATAGATATAATATAAATGAGTTTTAAAAATTGTTAAAAAAAAAATGCATCGACCGGGAATCGAACCCTGGCCGCCCGCGTGGCAGGCGAGCATTCTACCACTGAACCACCGATGCTTTAAAAAAATCAAATTCAGTTATCGTCGCGACCAGTGCTGCGCCCTAGCGGTAAAAGACTGGAACTAACGCTTTTTGGTTTTTTATTTTTTAAAAAAAGCACATTAACTTTTTTTAGTTTTTTGAATAGCCTATATGTTAAACGAAATCTTCAGCTACCTACATGCGAAATTCCATAATGATTGAGTCAGTAGATTTTGCGTGATGCGATAACAAACATCGATTTCGCATTTCATTTTTATATATATAAGGATATATATAAAATTGAATGTCTGTCTGTCTGTACTCTATAGATTCAAAAACCATACATCCAATCGCCGTGAAATTTTGGGATATTATTAGGTATATCACCGGGAAGGTTTTTGAAAAATAATTTCATGAATATCTTGAATATCCTTAGAGTTATTTGCAGATTTGTAGATTTAACTCGCAAGCAGCGCCCCCATTGTGACGATGATAACAAGTTCTCTTATCACTAAGTTTGTTATCTTTTATATTATTTATCAAAAGTAAGATTATCTCAGGATGACATGGCAATTTATTTGCGACAAGAATAATGATACAATTCCAAGGCGAAGATACTATTCCTTTAACTTCCAATTACCGAGGGAACCAATTAATATTGATTTTATTCAACTTATCGAGTATTTCTCAAGGGACCGGGAAAAAATGTTCACTAGATAAAACTATGATTTTCTAATGTAGAAAATTAGGAAAGACAAAATTCAGGATGACAAGGCACACTGGGACCGGGAAAAAATGTTCACTTTATCGAGAGATTCAAATTTACGAGTTTCAAATTATCAAAATATATCTTTTTTATTTTTTAATAAGTTTTTAGAGAATTGTTTTAACAAATGTTCGCTAGACAAACCTTTACTCGGGTAACGTTATGTATGTGGGCAATTTATCGAGCCATAAAGTTTTTATTAAATTGTCAGAGATATCTGGAGTAGCGAGGGATATGAGCTTTTGTAGTAACTGGCTCGGCTTCATGTCTCCGAGCTCTATACCAGAAATTAACTTTTTAATTCTCAACCCTTCACTTTCTCTGAACAATTCAAGTAGTCGTGATTTACATTCAGAGTACTTGTTGTCGCTTTTGCTATTAATTATGTCCCAAATGTTTTCTATATATTTAGGTTCTAATTGGGAGATGAAATAATTAAATTTAGTGTCTTCCTGAATAATTCCACCTATTTTGAACTGTGCCTCTACCTGGAAGAACCATATTTCAGGTTTTTCAACCCAGAAAGGCGGTATTTTAACACTAACTTTGCATTTTTCTAAGGTATCGCTAGGCTTTTTTTCTGTATCCATCTTACGTAAATTTAAAATTCGACACAACAGCTAGATATGTTTAGAGATAAAGTTAAAAATAAAAAATCGAGATAAAATAATAAGGAAGATAATATAAAAACTTATCTTAGTCTTGAGATGATATCCCGATATCTTGGATGATGCTTCTTTTCAAGCTTGAATCAATTTTTGCATTTCTTTATCTCTTGAAATCTTCGTATGATTTTTATTTTCGATCACGTCCGGCTCACCAATGTGGTGTGTAGATTTATTAGTCCAGCGATGGCCCAGAAAGTATTTCAAAGTTAGTGTTTTATTGGAATTACTTATTAGCTACATTTTTAGAGAAAGACAAAAAGGACAACACCCTAGAATGCCATTCGGGTCCTCTCTGGTTTCCACCGCTGTGCCGCCCTGGCGCAGCGGTCGTCATCTCCTATTTCATGGCCCGCTTGTATGTTTTTGTTTACGGCGCGGTGCGTCATCCAGCAGGCTGGAATGGAGTCTCTCAGCCTCCACAGATATAATAGATATAAAACAAATAAACCATTTAGAGGGAGTGGGCGTAATAAAATATTATAATAAAGCAAAAGATTTGATCGATAGGCTCAAAATCTTAGACAGTGAGATAGAAGCTGGAAATTATTCAAAAGAACTAATAAATGAAGCATTAGAAATTTTTGATATTTTGAAAATAAGAAACAAATATCTGCAAAGATGCATAAAGAAGCATACAATAAGTATTTAAAACTAAATAAATGCTAATAACCGTGAGTTCAGATCAACCACACGATTTTACAGTTATTATAATCCTCCTATTAAAGCAGGATCAAAAATAGCTTTAATTGGTTTTAGAGGATGGTATTCTTGGTATAATATAACTAAAGAAAATAATAAAATCAAAAATAAAGATCCTGAAAATTCTAAATGGAAAGAATTTGTGATTCCTGAAGGTCTATATAATTTTAACAATTTAAATGAAGAATTCAAAGATTTACCCATAAAATATGGTAATCATGAACCAAAATCTAGAGTAATTTTAATAGTTGAAACAGAAATTGATTTGAATGAGAGAAATTTTCATAAATTATTAGGATTTCCTAAATTTGAACAACGTCGATCAAATATTTACAAACAAGGGGAGCATTTCACTCCATTATCTCCAGATATAACAAACGGTATTGATAGTCTTTTAATTCATAATAGTTTGGTAAAAGGTAGTTATTTAGATAGCAATCAATCACATGTAATCTTTTCATTTTCCCCCAAGTAGATCCAGGTGAACAAATCAATATAACACCTTGGCACATTTCATATTTAGATATTAATGAGAATGATTTTATAAACGAAATGAGAATAAGAATAACAGATTAATCAGGTGAAGCAGTAAATTTTAATGGTGGAAGGGCTACATTTGTTTTCGAAATTATATAAATGATAGTAAGAAAAAAGTATTATCGACTCTATGGTTCAGGAATTAGAACTATATTTAAAAATATAATTGGAAAACCAATCGTTGAAAAAATATTGAAAAAACTTACTCAGAAAAAAATGAATGATATAGTACATGAGCCAAAAAGAAACATGAGAGAAGAGTTTTTATAAGGTTCAGGTAAAAATATGATGGTAACTGATAAGGCACAATTTGGATTATAGATTATAAACACAAGGTAATAAGACCAAATCCAAATAAAAAAAATTGTGTGTGACGTTTCGGTAACAGCGTTGTTACCATCTTCAGACAAAAGTACTGAATGAGAGAATTTTACCGCAGCATGTTTTTAAATAGTTCCTGGTATCAAGTGTGTAAACAAGATAACAGATAAGAAAATATTTATCTGATAAACAGATGGGATAAACACCTGATGATTATTATTCTTAGAATTAAAAGTTTTTTCAAATATAATTAAAAGCATATCTATAAATATCATTTATATTTCCTTTTTCTTCCATTCTGTTAATTGTAGCACATTTCTTTTGAATGAAAAATGCTTCTTCAAATTGTCTCTTAAAATATTTTTTCTCATAATCTAGTATATTTGTTTCTTTTAGGTTAAAATTATTATGTCCTGTGATTTTTCTATGTTCTACAAGTGCAGAATTCTCGATTTTATCCCATTTCAGAGCATATTCATGGTTTTTCATTCTTTCTTTTAAAGTTCTGGATGTTTGTCCTACATAACATTGGTCACATTTTTCACATTTCACTTCATTGCTAAACAAAATTCAAAAAGGCATTTTAAAAAGATAGAAAGTATTTTAAAGAAACATGACATGCTAAAATTATTATGCCAATATAAAGAAATTGATTTTATTTATGAAAAACTCTTCCCTGAAAAGAAAAATGAAGTATTCAACTCTGAAATTAAACCAAAAAATAACATCATGAATTTAACAGGTGAAGGTATCTCAAATGAAGTTCTAGACTTGCTTAGCAAAGGTTATAAATAAGCTTTGGGGGGAAATCTGAAACAAAAAGAAAAATTGGATATTATTTCAAAAACAGAAGAAATATGCAAAATTCTTAACCCTAATGAGGCAGCTAATATTAGATTTGAAGTTACTAATACACTAAAACAAAATTATAAATCAAATAATATAAACAAAAAATTGACCTCCAAACTTAAACACCTACAAACAAAATATGTAATAACAAAATATGACAAAGGGAATGGTATTGTTTTAATGAAAAAAGAAGACTATAAACAAAAAATGCTTTCTTTATTGAATAACAATGGCACCTATTCTCCTATACAAAATGATCCAACAAAAATCTTCAAAAATAAATTGAACCTCATACTTAAAAACTGGAGAAAAAACAAATATATTAATTACAGGCTTTTAACCAAGTTAAAAAATTATGATGCACATGTGCCCAATATATATGGTGCTCCAAAGGTCCACAAGCCTAACCGTCCATTACGCCCAATAGTAAACAATAGACCTTCACCAACATATGCCTTGTCAAAATGGTTAGCACAACAATTACAAATCTACCAATATTTTAATGAAAATGAAATTGTTAACTCCTATGAATTCAAAGAAGATATTATTGACATGAAGCTAAATGGAAATCAAAGAATTATATCTTTAGATGTTGAATCCATGTTTACTTTAATCCCTATACCCACAATTATGTATGCATTAAACCATGTGATAAAAGAATCAAAAATAAATAATTTGCCAAAATCTGAATTTTTAATTGGAATAGAATTTTGTTTTAAAACAACATACTTTATTTATGATGACCAAATATATCTCCAAATGAAAGGTGCAACAATGGGCAGTCCAATATCACCAAATGCAGCTTGTATTACTATAGGCCAATCAGAAATAAAAGCTCTAAATTCACTTAAAAATGATGTTTATTATTTTAAAAGATATGTGGATGACTCTGTAATATATCAGCGTGAAATATTCTGTGAACATTTTATTGCTTCTGTAATTCTTAAGTTGTGATCATCATTGTTGTTGTTTTGAATATATATAATTCGCATTATTTTCTTCTTTATGGCATTCATTTAATTCAATATGTTTGTGTTTATTTCTTTTGATTAAATATTCAAATATATATAAATAAATATATATATATATATATAATAATAAAAATATATAACAATGAAAGTTTTATTTCTTCATTTCACTAAAGTTATTGCAAATGGCGACGAGGATCTAAGCGTAAGTACCCGAAGAAAATAATTTGTTTTTGGATTTAATTTTTGATACTCTTGCAAATGGCTCGTTTCCAATTTGGTGAATTTAATGAAGAGGTTGAAAGTTTTAGCACGTTCTTTGAACGTTTAGAAAAATTTTGAATTTTGGAAGACGCTAGCGAGGACAAAAAGAAGGCGTATCTCCTGACACTTATTGGGGCAAAAGCCTATGAGGTTTTAAAAAACTTATGCAGTCCAGAACTTCCGAAAAATAAGACCTTTGAGGAACTTACTGAAAAATTAAATACTCATTTTTCCCCAAAGCGTTCAATCATAGTCCAGCGGTTCATTTTTTTCAAAAGGATGCAAGAAACGGAAGAAAGTGTTTTGCAGTATTTGGTAGCGATTAAGCGGTTGGCAGCAACTTGTGTATTTGGGAACTTTTTGGAGGACTCTCTGAGAGACAAGTTTGTGTGCGGATTAAGCGATTCAAGAATCCAAAAGAAAATTTTGTCTGAGGGAGATGTTTCCTTGGCTCGTGTGATGGAAATTGCTTTGTCCATGGAGGCGGCAGAACAGAATTTTAAATTATTTCATGCAGGGGAATTGGATAAAAGCGTGGATAAGTTGCGCATTGAAATGCAAAGAGAATCGAAAAATGGAAAAAGAAAATGCAAACATTGTGGAAATTTGCATAGAGACTCTTGTAGATTCAAGGACGCAGTGTGTTTCAAGTGCAGAAAAAAAGGTCACATTGCCCCAGTATGTAGGAATCAGGAAGTATATCCTATTAGGGAACAGGCGAGCCAACAGAATAGGATACATCAGATGGATGATCAGGGAGAGACGGAGGAATTGATCCAAAAAATTACATGCATGAGGACACCACACGATTATAGAATAAATACTACGACAAGTGACCCTCCCTATATCATAAGATTGAAAGTCGAGAACAATTTTATAGATTTTGAATTGGATACGGGAAGTTGTCTAACCTTGATATCGGAGAATGATTTCAAGAAGTATCTTCCAAATGCACAGTTAAAAACTATCGGAATGATCATCAAGACATATGACGGGACAGTAGTACCAATTCTGGGCGAAGTTATCGTTAAGGTGGAATTTCAGGGCAAGACTTCAATGCTTCGAGCAGTAGTAGTCAAAAAAAGGCCCTGCTGGGGAGAGAATGGATAAATTTGTTGAAAATTGATTATTTTGCGGTGAACCAGATACCTTCGGAAATTGCTATTGCTGAATTTTTGAAAGAGCACCAAGTTTTGTTCAATGACACAGCAGAGCCCATAAAAGGATTCACATTTTCAATGAATATCCGTGACGTCAGCCTAATAATTCATAAGGCTCGACCGGTGCCTTTTGCGATTAGAACGGCGGTTACAGAAGCTTTAGAAAATATGGTGACAAAGGGATACTTATATAGGGTGAGGAGTAGCCAGTGGGCAACTCCAGTAGTAGTGGTACCAAAAAAAAAATAAGGAAATGAGAATTTGTTGTGATTTTAAGGTAACTTTGAACAGATTCTTGGATACAGCAGCTTATCCGCTCCCCACTCAGCAAGACTTGTTTGCTATCTTGGCCAAGGGGAAATATTTCTCAAAATTAGATTTGAGCAGCGCTTACCTGCAACTAGAGGTGGCAACGAGCACCCAGCCATTTTTAACTATCAACACACATAAGGGACTTTTCAGGTTTAGGAGAATGCCTTTTGGGCTGGCTAATGCCCCTAGTTATTTCCAATCTGTGATGGATAGGGTTCTGGCTGGAATAGAGGGCGTTATTTGCTATATTGATGATGTCCTCATAGCCACAGTTTCAGTGGAGAAACACTTGGCTGTATTGAAAACTGTGTTTCTGCGTTTGGAAAAATACAACATTAAACTGAAGAAGGATAAATGTAAATTTGTGCAAAGAGAAATCGAGTATTTGGGCCATCTTATCAAGGAAGATGGCATCCGACCTTTGGATCACAAGGTGCAAGCTTTACAGAAGGCCAAGAGTCCGACAAACATCTCTGAGTTGAGGTCATTTCTTGGATTGGTGAATTATTATGGAAAATTTATTCCAAATCTACCGGATCTATTGGAGCCTCTTCACGAGCTGCTTCATAAAAAGAATTGCTGGAGCTGGACCAAGGAGTGTGAAGAGGCTATTGAAAAGTGCAAGAGTAGCATTACCTCTGAGAGGGTCTTAGTTCCGTACGACACCACATTGCCTTTGTTTTTGGCCACGGATGCATCCCAGATTGGAATTGGCGCGGTTCTGTCTCATGTCATCGGAGGCCAGGAAAGACCGATCATGTTTGCCTCTCGGACCCTATCAGGAGCCGAGCGCAACTATTCTCAGATTGAGAGGGAAGCTCTCGCAATAATTTATGGAGTGACCAAATTCCATCAGTTTATTTATGGGAGACGCTTTACTCTGATAACGGATCATAAGCCGCTAGTGTCTATTTTAGGCCCAAAATCGGGAATTCCTACTTTATCAACTTCGAGATTACAGAGATGGGCGATAATTCTGTCGGCTTATACCTACGATATCAAGTTTAAAAAAACTCAAGATCATGGAAATGCAGATCTTCTGTCACGTCTTCCAGTTGAGAGTGAGGAAACTTCGAGACTGGATAACATTTATGCACTGTCCTACATGGAGGATTTGCCAATCACAGCTGAAGAAATTAGAATTGAAACTCAAAAGGATGAAGTGCTATCAATAGTGAAGTGCTATACCCAGCAGGGCTGGCCTGAGAGGGTGCCAGACCACCTCAGACCTTACTTTCAGAGAAAACTGGAGCTGACTGTGGACGGAGAGTGTCTATTGTGGGGGATGCGGGTCATTATTCCTTCCTCTCTCAGACCGAACTTGTTGAGTTGCCTACACGAGACCCATTCAGGGATGAGCAAAATGAAGTCTGTGGCAAGGTCTCATTTCTGGTGGCCGAATCTAGACAATGAAATTGAGTTCCTGGTAAACAGGTGTAGAAACTGCCAACAGGTTCGGGATGGCCCAAATAGAGTGAAGTGGCAACCTTGGATTTGGGCAGTTAGACCTTGGCAGCGGATCCATATTGATTATGCAAACAAAGATAACATCAATTTGCTAATTGTCGTGGATAGTCATTCTAAGTGGGTCGAGGCATTCCCAATGAGAGAAATAACCTCAGCAAAAACAATTGAGCAATTAAGATGACTTTTTTCATCTTATGGTTTGCCAGAAGAAATAGTATCAGATAATGGCCCTCAGTTTACGGGTAGTGATATGAAAATTTTTTTGAAAAATAATGGAATAAAACAAACACTGATTCCTGCGTACCATCCTCAGAGCAATGGCCTGGCAGAGAGAGCTGTCAAGATAAAAATGGCATTAGACAAAAATAAAAGAAAACCTGGGATACCATTCAGGACACGCTATCAAAAATTTTGCTGGCATATCGTAGCACCCCTCATGAAACAACCAAGAAGGCTCCGTCAGAACTTTTTATTGGGCGTTCCCTTCGAACCCGACTATCAATTATACATCCAAATCTGGAATCAATAGTAAAAGAGCAGCAGGCCAGGCAAATGAAAAACGACCACGGATTTCAACAAGATGAGTTTGGAATAAATGACATGGTTTGGTGTCGAAAATTTAGAGGCGGGGATCGATGGATTCCAGGCAGAATAGTGGGGAGAAAAGGATCCCGAGTCTATACAGTTTTAATACACGGACAGGTCAAAAGTTATCATCGAGATCAAATAAGGATGAGGTGGGAGAATGGTGGAGATGAAGAACGACAATATGGACGCCAAAGAGAGGAAACTGATATCATCGTTCCTGAGGCTGATATGCCCAACAGAGGCAGAAGTGAATCGCCGCCTATAGAAACAGCCAGACAGCAGCAGGACTCTGGACTCGTGGACCAGAATGATGGAGGCATTTCAGGGGAGTCGTCTCATTCACCGGATCCCGAAGCCAGTAATGAAGGACCCATCCCAAGAAGAAACCCACCAAGAAATCGGAGACCTCCTTCAAGATATATTTGAATGTAGCGGGAAGATGGTGTAATATATCAGCGTGAAATATTCTGTGAACATTTTATTGCTTCTGTAATTCTTAAGTTGTGATCATCATTGTTGTTGTTTTGAATATATATAATTCGCATTATTTTCTTCTTTATGGCATTCATTTAATTCAATATGTTTGTGTTTATTTCTTTTGATTAAATATTCAAATATATATAAATGAATATATATATATATATAATAATAAAAATATATAACAATGAAAGTTTTATTTCTTCATTTCACTAAAGTTATTGCAGACTCCATTTTATTTATTAATCAGGGAAGTGAACAAAAAATTTTGGATACTTTCAACAATCTATTGCCTGATATCAATTACTCTATGGAAGTAGATAACAACAAATCAATAAATTTCCTGGACATGAACTTATCATACAACAATAACAACAATACAACCTCTATATACAAAAAACCAACACATACAGGAACTTATTGGAACTTTAGCTCACAGCACCATTTCAGCCAAAAAGTAGGATTAGTAAAGGCTCTTATATATAGAGCTTTTACACTCATTAATGATACAACTAATAGAAATATAGAAATTAACAACATCAAAAAAGAACTAATTAATGAAGATTTTCCCATCAAATTGATAAATAGAATAATAGAAGACATGAACCAAAAATATGAGAATAATACTTTAATTCAAAATCTAAAGTGCAAAAACAAAGAAGCCAAATTTATCACATTGCCATTCATAAACCAAAGGTTTGCAAGAAATTTTACTAATATATTCAAAAAGTATGAAAAAATGAACATTGCATGGAAACCATGTAACCCTATCTCTCAATATATCAACAACCATAAGAACACTCACATACCAAATAGAGCAGGTTTAATTTATTAAGTGAAGTGTGAAAAATGTGACCAATGTTATGTAGGACAAACATCTAGAACTTTAAAAGAAAGAATGAAAAACCATGAATATGCTCTGAAATGGGATAAAATCGAGAATTCTGCACTTTTAGAACATAGAAAAATCACAGGACATAATAATTTTAACCTAAAAGAAACAAAGATACTAGATTATAAGAAAAATTGTTTTAAGAGACAATTTAAAGAAGCATTTTTCATTCAAAAGAAATGTGCTACAATTAACAGAATGGAAGAAAGAGGAAATATAAATGATATTTATAGAGATGCTTTTAATTATATTTGAAAAAACGTTTAATTCTAAGAATAATAATCATTAGGTGTTTATCCCATCTGTTTATCAGATAAATATCTTCTTATCTGTTATCTTGTTTACACACTTGATACCAGGAACTATTTAAAAACATGCTGTGGTAAAATTCTCTCATTCAGTACTTTTGTCTAAAGATGGTAACAACGCTGTTACCGAAACGTCACACACAATTTTTTTTAATTTTTTTTTTTGGATTTGGTCTTATTACTTTGTGTATATGATGGTAACCTTAAAAAGATTTTATGGGGTAAAGGTTTAAACTTATATAAATGATGAAAGAAATTATTGCACCTTATTGGAATTTCAAAGAACCTGTCTATGAAGATAATTCTACAACTGATCAAGAATATATAAAAAAGATTACCTGAAAATCCTACACAAAATACTACTGATGAACTCATAACCTTTATTAATAAAGATGAAGCAATTATTATAGACCTTCTAAAGATTTAGTTAAGATTACTGCTAAAATAGTATAATCAGATGTGTAGTATTCTGTGTTTAAAGATAGAATATATCCTCATATAGAGCGCGTGAAGCGAAAAGCATTGGATTTGAATAAAAAAGAAAATTGTAAAATAAAATAAATGTAACCTTTTAAATATATATAATGGTAATAAAATAATTTCATCTGGTGAGTAATGTTTAATTAATAAATTAAATAATAACTAAACAACATAAATTGGCGACGAGAATTTGAAAATATAACTGTAGCCCTAAAAAAAAAAAGTATGGCACCCAACCTGACGCCACCTTTACCCATGAATATGAATGCTAGCAATTTATTTGCAGAATATAAGCAATGGATGGAATCCTATGCCATTTTTGAAATAGCATCTGGAATTTCAAAAAAATCGGATGAAATTAAGAAAGCAACTATATTGCATTGTTTAGGGCCAAATGTACAACGTATATTTTTCAACTTACCAGATGAAAAGAAAAATTATGAACAAACTAAAATGGCTTTAGATAAATATTTCACACCTCATAAAAATGTGGTCACTGAGAGATTTAAATTTAGACAAAGAGCCCAGAAAGATGATGAATCGATCGACAACTACCTAATTTCTTTAAGAGAGCTTTCTAAATCTTGTGAATTTGGGAATTTAGAAGCTGATAGACCAAATAATTGAAAAATGTAACAACAAACAACTTAAAGAAAAATTGTTGCAACAAGAAAATTTGACACTGTCAAAAACCATTGATATTGCTAGAATGTTAGAAATTTTTAGAAAAGAAATTAGACTCCTTGAACCTCAAAATGATCAAACACTAAATAGAGTTCAAATTAAACCTAAAAAGCACTATAATGATTATAATTTCAACAAAGGTAGACTCACTAATCAAGGTACCCCATCATTTTGAGGTGCCTCAAAGCCTAAATGTTATCGCTGTGGATTAGATACACATTCAGCACAAGAATATGGTGCTAAAAAAATGACTTGTTCATATTGCAATAAATTAGGAAATCTTTTTAGAGCTTGCAGGAACCGCCCAAATCAAAATAATAATAGAAACCATAAAAATTTCAATCAAACTAAAGTTAAGACCATACAAGAAGAAAATAAGACTGAAGTAGGTGAAAGTTCAGATGAATATACCTACTATACAGGTGCTGAAAATAAAGAAAAAGTGCTAATAGATGGTAGTGAAATAAATATGATAATTGATACAGGGAGTGATAGAACTTTCATAAGCTATAATAAGATGCTTGAATTATATGGCCATAAAATTATGCCAAAATTACATGACACCACCTGAGCCTTTTTTGCCTATGGTCAAGATAGACCTCTTCCCTGTTATGGTTATTTCAATGCTGTGATTTCTTGGAAAGAAAATTCAATTTCAGAAGAAATGTATGTGATTGATAAAAAAGTTGAATCTTTGTTGGGAGGCAAGGCTAGTTTTGAACTAGGTATAATTAAAAGGGTAAATCATGTAAATTAATCAATATCTACTAATATAGAAACTCTTGTTCAAGAATATGAACATCTTTTCCATGGACTTGGAACTATAAAAGGCTATAGTCATAAAGTGACATTGAAAGACAACTATAGGCCCATTGCTCAGAGATGCCGTCGCATACCTTATGCAATAGTAGAAGCAGTAAATCAAGAGCTTGATAAGATGCTAGAGAATGGAATCATTGAAGAAGTGCATCAAGGTTCTGAATGAGTTTCTAACATAATAGTTGTTCCAAAAAGGGATAGTGAGGAAATTAGACTATGCATAGATCTTCGGGAAGTGAATAAAGCAATATTGAGAGAAAGACATCCAACTCCTATAATTGACAATATGTTACATGCCCTTAAAGGTGCTAAAGTATTTGCAAAGCTAGATGCAAAAAAAAGGTTTTGGCAGGTTGACTTAGACCCTCAATCAAGACCCCTCACAACTTTCATCACGCACCGTGGTTGTTATAGATTTTTTAAAGTTCCTTTTGGTCTATCAAGTGCTCCAGAGGCATACCAGAAAGGAATGGATTCAATTTTGCTTGATTTGAAAGGTGTAATTTGTTACTTGGACGATGTCGTAGTTTACGCCAAAGATAGAAATGACCTAGAAGAAAGGCTTAGAAAGGTCTTACAAAGATTTGATAAAGTAGGCATTAGGCTCAACAGGAATAAGTGCAAATTTGCCATGGAAGAATTGGATATTTTAGGTCACATTGTTAGTAGTGAAGGTATTAAACCTGATAATTGGAAAATAGAAGCAGTCTTAAATTTTCCAATACCAAAAAATATTGAGATGTTAAGGTCATTCTTAGGAATTTGTAGGTTTTTTAAGAAAATCCATACCTAATTTTTCTAAATTGGCAGAACCTCTAAATAATTTGACTAGAAAAAATGTTAGGTGGAATTGGGATTTGAAAACAAATAAAGAATTTCAGGATCTTAAAGAGTCACTTACAAAAGAGCCATGCTTGGCATATTACAAATTGAACTCACCAACTGAATTAATCACAGATGCAAGCCCTATTGGTCTTGGAGCAGTATTAATACAAACACAACAAAATGGCATTAAAAGACCCATTGCATATGCCAGCAGATCCTTAACTGGTACTGAAAAAAGATATTCACAAATAGAAAAAGAGACATTGGGATGTGTATGGGCAATTGAACATTTTAAAACCTATATTTGGGGAAGGAAATTTGTGTTAAAAACAGATCACAAACCTCTAATCTATATGCTGAATCCTAAAAATGGAGCTGTTTTGCCTCCAAGAATTCAAAGATTGAGTTGGAGATTACAACCATATGATTTTGAAATTGAATTCATTCAAGGAAAGCAAAATATTGCCGATATTTTTTCAAGACAACCTCTTTCTAACACAGTGATGAAAAATGGCTGGAGGACTATATTCATAAAGTCTTATCCATCACTTCTGAAGAGTTTCAAGCACTGTCTTTGAAAGAGATAAAAGTTTGTACAGAGCAAGATCCTTTGTTTCAAAAACTGAAAGAGATGGTTCAAAAAGGAGTTTGGCCATATCCTTTGAATGAAGAATTCAAATGTTTTTATAAGTTTAAAGATGAACTCTCAATTTTTGATAATCTTATCTTAAAAGGAAGTAGAATTTTGCTACCTTAAAAACTAATAAAGAGAGTTTTGAGAATTGCACATGAAACATATCAAGGAATGACAAGAACCAAACAACTGTTAAGAGAAAAATATTTTGGATGAACATGGACTTTGACATTGAAAATTTGATAAGAAACTGTCCAATTTGTGTAAGGAATCAACCATTGATAAATGATCAACCATTACAAATAGTTCTGTTACCATCAAAACCTTGGATGAAACTTGGAATTGACATAGTTGGTCCAATTTGCCATCATTATGTTTTAATAGTGATCGACTACTATTCTTCATATCCTGAAGCAATGATAATAGAAGACATTTCCAGCAAGACAATTATTAAAAAAATTGATAGAGATTTATGCAAGACACGGTTATCCACATGAAGTTGTAACTGTGCAGAGTATTAGGCTCATAGATTTTTGAGCTCTGGAAACCAAAAGGAATAATACTCTGCTAGTGATCTCTTTTGACTTGTATATAAAATATATTATAATAGGTAATAAACTAATGCTTAGTTAATCTTGCCTCGTCTTGGATAACAACACATGGTGGCAGCGGTAAACTGAATTCATAAAGAAGGTCGTTGTTCGAAGAAAATTTGAAATTCGACATCAAGCAAGCTTAGAAGCGGTAAACTGAATTCATAAAGAAGGTCGTTGTTCGAAGAAAATTTGAAATTCGACATCAAGCAAGCTTAGAAGCAGTAAACTGAATTCATAAAGAAGGTCGTGTTCGAAGAAAATTTGAAATTCGACATCAAGCAAGCTTAGAAGTGGTAAACTGAATTCATAAAGAAGGTCGTTGTTCGAAGAAAATTTGAAACTTGACATCAAGCAAACTTTTTGGTAAATTATATTTTATTATAAATAAGTCTTTATAATGCCCCAAAATTATAATTGTGTAGCCCCAGAACCTTTTAATTTTTCAAATCCAGGTGATTGGCCAAAATGGATTAGGAGATTTGAACGTTTTAGGCAGGCAAGCGGGTTAATTAATAATCCAGAAAATGAGCAAGTTAATATGCTCGTGTACTGCATGGGTGATAATGCAGATGACATTTTGTTGTCATGTAAAATAGCAAGTGACCAATTAGAAAATTATGATAAAGTTTTTGAATGCTTTGAGAGTCACTTTATTCCAAGACGTAATATAATTTATGAAAGGGCAAGATTTAATCAAAGATGCCAGCAGGAAGGGGAAAAGGTGAATGAATTTATCACAGCACTCCATAGCCTAGCTGAGCACTGCAATTTTGAGATGTTACATGATGAGTTGATTAGGGATAGGATAGTTGTTGGAGTAAGGGATAGAGCATTATCTGAAAGAATGCAACTTGATACAGACTTGACCTTAGTAAAAGCCACACTAATGGCAAAGCAATTTGAAAGTGTCAAAGAACAGCAGTCTAGCCTTTACCAACAAGATTCTGTAGATCAAATAAAGAAAATGCCTAATCATATAAAAGAAACAAAAAGGCACGAACCAAAAATATGACAATTCAAGTCAAACCAGTTGGGAGGGTCATCACATGGATGCACCAGGTGTGGCAATTCAAATAATCATGATTGGAAAAATTGTCCAGCTATGAACTCGTATTGTAGTAAATGCAAGAAAAAGGGCCATTATGCCAAAGTATGTAGATCAGAAGCCATAAATGAAATAAAATCAGAGATAGCTTTTTTGGGATCTGTAGAGGATAATTCCAAGAAATGGATAGTACCAATTAAGGTAAATAATAGACAAATTAATTTTAAAATTGACACCGGAGCTGATGTCAACGTGCTCCCCCTACAATATTATTATCAAAGTTTCCAAAGAATAAAACTGGAAAAATCTGATAAAATATTACAAGGTCCAAATGGAATACCCTTGGAAACAGTTGGAATGATCCACGTAAAACTTCAAAATAAAGGCCAGCACTTAAACTCGAAAATATACATTGTTGATAAACTAAAGCAGCCACTTCTCTCTGGGCAAACAAGTGAAAAATTAAACATTGTGAGAATGATTCAGCAATTATCATCAAATTTTTTAAATCCAAAAAGAGAGTTTCTAAAATATTTAATGGTTTCGGACATGCTAAAATAAATTACAAAATATCCCTACAACCAGATGCGAAACCATATGCTTTATGCACCCCTAGGAGAGTTCCAATTCCCTTAATGAAACAGGTAAAGGAACAACTTGAAGAGATGACCAGGCTAGGAGTCATTGAATCAGTAGAAGAGCCGACTGAGTGGTGTGCGGGAATGGTTGCAGTATCGAAACCAGGAGGAAAAATAAGAATTTGTGTTGATTTAACGAAGTTAAATCAGTATATAAGAAGAGAAAATTATCCGCTACCTGCGACAGAGCATATCCTGGGACAGCTGGGAAATGCTTGCTATTTTTCCAAGCTAGATGCAAATTCTGGATTTTGGCAGTTTGGGTTAGCTAAAGAATCCCAAAAACTAACCACCTTTATAACGCCATTCGGCAGGTTCTTTTTCAAAAGAATCCCATTTGGAATAATGTCTGCACCAGAAATCTTTCAAAGAAAGATGACTCAGCTTCTGGGCAATATAGAAGGGGTTGTATGCTTCATGGATGATATTGTAGTATACGGATCTTCCTTAGAAGAACATAATGAAAGGGTACGTCAAGTTTTGAAGAAAATCCAAGAAGAAGGGATGACACTCAACCCAGAAAAGTGTCAATTTGGAGTTAAAACTGTAAAATTCCTGGGACACACATTGAGTTCAGAAGGCTTATTCATTGACGAAGAAAAGCTCGATGCTATTACAAAAATGGAGGCGCCTAGATCAACAAAAGAATTGAAGTCTTTCTTAGGCATGGTGAATTATTTAGGAAAATTCATTCCCAACCTTGCGGATAAATTACAACCCTTGAATTCGTTACTAAGTACAAAAAACGAGTGGGTTTGGGATGAACCTCAGAAAAAGAGCTTTAACCTACTGAAACAAGAGTTAGTATCTAGACCTAACCTCGCTTTATTTGATCCCTCAAGAACGACCATAGTATCGGCTGATGCTTCTTCATTTGGAATAGGTGGTGTTCTAAGACAAGAACAACCTGATGGATCTTTAAAACCTATAGCTTATGTATCTAGAACACTTTCAGAAACGGAAAAAAGATACAGCCAAATTGAAAAAGAAGGACTGGCTATAGTATGGACTTGTGAACGACTAAAGGATTATGTTACAGGTATTAAAATCCATATTGAAACAGATCACAAACCACTGATTGCCATCTTTACGTCCAAATCCTTGGAAGACATGACTCCCAGACTTCAGCGATTAAAAATGAGGATGATGAGGTATTCTTATCAAATAAGTCACATTGCTGGCAAAAAGCAAATAGTGGCTGATATGTTATCAAGGAAGCCTATGTCTAAACCACATAAAGATGAATTGGAAGAAGAACTTTCTGCGTACATCCAATCCATTGAATTTCCAGCAACAGAAGAAAGACTTTTGGAGATTTCTAGAAAGCAAAAGGAAGATTCACTTTGCTCTCAATTGGCTAAATACTGTATGAGTGGATGGCCTAAGAATAAAAGAGAAGTAGATCCAGAACTAAGAGGATACTGGCAATTTCAGGAGGACCTGACCTATCAGAATGGTCTTCTTCTTAGAGGACAAAGAATTCTAATCCCTAAGACATTGAGGAAAGATATCCTTGAGAAACTGCACCAAGGCCATTTTGGGATCAATAAATGCAGATCTAGAGCAAAAGAATCTGTTTGGTGGTTAGGAATTTCCCAAGAGATTGAAAGGATGGTTTCGTCGTGTACAAAATGCTTGAAGGAGAGAAAACCCAAGCATGAACCTTTGATGCCCTCAGAATTTCCGATCAGACCTTGGCAAAAAGTCGGAATGGATCTCTTTTATCTAAATGGGAGATGGTATCTAATTGTATGTGATTACTATTCCAGGTACCCAGAAATATCACTTTTACAAAATCTAACTGCTCAAGAAGTAATAGGCCGTCTTAAATCTATATTTGCTAGGCATGGAACACCTGCGACTGTTAGAAGCGATAATGGACCACAATTCCAAAAAGTTCTGGGTTCCGAATTTTCAAAATTTTCTAAGGAATGGTCTTTCAAACATATCACATCCAGCCCGAAATTCCCACAAAGCAATGGATTTATTGAAGCAATTATCAAGAATATAAAGCAAAGTTTTAAGAAAGAAGAAGATTGCTATCTGACTCTTCAAGCATATAGAACGATGCCCCTGGAAAGTGGTTATAGTCCAGCTGAACTATTAATGGGACGACGCCTTAGGACCTCTGTTCCAGCAATAGAATCATCACTGATGCCAAGGTACTTGGACTCAGAAGCTTTGCAAGAAAGAGAGAAAAGGAGGGTGATCAACCAGAAGCGCCTATATGATAAACGACACGATGTACATAGCTTGCCTCCGCTTCAACAAGGGGACAGCGTTTGGGTTAGAGATCAAAGAGTAAAAGGAGAGAGAAAAGTTCTTCACAAATCCGAAGAACCGCGTTCCTATTGGGTACAAACTCCCCAAGGAAAAGTTAGGCGAAACAGACTCCACCTCACACCTCTACCAAAAATGGGAATTACCATGGATGCTTCTGAGGATGACCAGGAGCAAGAGACCGAGGAGGATTGCCCTACACCAACGGCCTCATCTACAAGAGATGGAAGGATGCAGAGGGACAACCAAGACCAGGATCCAGAGAAGAGCCTCCTTCAATGCCAGCCGTGCATACAAGATATGGAAGGGCAGTCAAGATACCTCGAAGGTTCCTGTAAAGATAAGGGAGGAGATGTGCAGAGTATTAGGCTCATAGATTGTTGAGCTCTGGAAACCAAAAGTATTAATACTCTGCTAGTGATCTCTTTTGACTTGTATATAAAATATATTATAATAGGTAATAAACTAATGCTTAGTTAATCTTGCCTCGTCTTGGATAACAACACAGTAACAGATAATGGCTTACAGTTTGTAAGTACATCAATGGAAAGATTTTTAAAAGAATGTGGAATCAGGCACATCAAAGCCTCACCCTATTACCCAAAAAGTAATGGGAAGATAGAAAGATTCCATAGATTTTTCTAAAGAAACAATTTAATTCAAGTTCTGAAGAAGGGAAAGAAGATTGATTCAGAATTTTAATGTCTTACCGAACTACTCCAAACAGATCCACAGGAAAGACTCCAGCATTCCTATTATTTTCAAGAGAAATCAAGACTAAATTAAGCTCATTTGTTAATGATGCAGAAGAAGATGAATCCAACATCAAAGAATTTAATATGGTCTACAAAGAAAAAATGAAAACATATAATGATATAATTCGGAAAGCTAGTCCTCATAATTTTGAAATTGGAAATTTAGTTTATGTGGCAAATCCAAATAATGGAAAACTTGATTCAAATTTCAGATCAGAACATCATGTCATTCTTGAAAACACTTCAATAAATTATTTTAAATTAGTCAACACTAAAAATGGGAAAATAATTCATAGAAATGCTAAACATTTGAAACATGTTCCTACTCAATAGACCAATCAAGACATTTCTGACTTGATTCCAGAAGAGAGCCAGGAAAATCTTAGTTCAGATTCAACAAGAATTGAACACCCTAACTCTTCTGATGTACAAATTCCAGATGATAATTCCTCAAACCAAGACAAGGACACTTCTTTAAACCGACCAAGTTCAAGTAGAACAGGGTCTACATTTAACCCAGTTGTTTCAGATAGACTTAATGCCGAGACTCTTCACCAGTTGCCACCAGAGGTTTCTCCACCCTTGCCGACTACCAAGGAACCCGTGATCACCAGGAGTGGAAGAGTCGTCAAGCCATCATCAAGAAATAAAGACATGATTCCATTCATCTAAAGGAAGGAGGGAATGTAGTATTCTGTGTTTAAAGATAGAATATATCATCATATAGAGCGCATGAAGCGAAAAACATTGGATTCAAATAAAAAAGAAAATTGTAAAATAAAATAAATGTAACCTTTTAAATATATATAATTGTAATAAAATAATTTCATCTAGTGAGTAATGTTTAATTAATAAATTAAATAATAACTATACAACAAGATGGAAGTGCTATCACTGAAAACGACGAGATTACTGTTAATAATAATATTATAAATATTTTTAAAATTGCAAAAAGTCTTTATAATGATAAAGAGGAAAAAGATATTCGAGAAGCAGGATTAACATCTCAAGTTAGATTTTTAATTGATAAAAATTCTGATTATATGAGGACTAATGCATCACCGTCTGTAAAATCTTTGTTTACGTAATATAATTAACAAACATATTATAAGATCTATTTGTTGGGGTATTAGATATATTTATTTACTTATAGGATTGTTGTTAGTATTAGATAGCGTTAGTTCTTTTATTTACATTCTATATCGAACTCAACTGTGTTGCTGAGTACAATATTAACTATATTACATCTCTCCTTTTTTATAAATCCATTCTTTTTGGTGGCT